>CM022299.1:17603173-17708512 GCA_011799875.1 Thinopyrum elongatum
TGGATGACCTAAGGTTTATCAATCCGAGGGAGGCGTAGGATGAAGATGGTCTCTCTCAAACAACCCTGCAACCAAATAACAAAGAGTCTCTTGTGTCCCCAACACACCAAATACAATGGTAATTTGTATAGGTGCACTAGTTCGTCAAAGAGATGGTGATAAAAGTGTAGTAATGATAGTAGATATTGATTTTTGTAATAAGATTAATAAAAAACAGCAAGGTAGCAAGTAACAAAAGTGAGCACAAAAGGTATTGCAATGCTTGAAAATGAGGCCAAGGGTCCGTACTTTCGCTAGTGCAATCTCTCAACAGTGCAAATATATTTGGATCGTATAACAATCCCTCAACGTGCGATGAAGAATCACTCCAAAGTTCCTATCTAGCAGAAAACATAAGAAGAAATTATTTGTAGGGTACGAAACCACCTCAAAGCTATTCTTTCCGATCAATCTATCCTAGAGTTCATACAAAAATAACACCAAGCTATTCTTTTCGATCGATCTAACCAAGAGTTCGTACTAAAATAACACCATATGATACACATCAACCAACTCCAATGTCACCTATATACTCCAATGTCACCGCGAGTATCCGTGAGTTGATTATACGATATGCATAAAACAATTTCAGATTCATAATACTCAGTCCAACACAAAGAACCTCAAAGAGTGCCCCAAGATTTCTATCGGAGCAACAAACATGAGAACGTGCATCTACCCCTATGCATAGATTACCCCAATGTCACCTCGGGAATCCGCGAGTTGTGTGCCAAAACACATATCAAGTGAATCAATATGATACCCCATTGTCACCACGGGTATTCATAGCAAGACATACATCAAGTGCTCTCAATTCCATAAAAGTATTCAATCTGATAAAACGAAATCTCAAAGGGAAAACTCAATTCCTCACAACAAGATAGAGGGGAAAACACCATATGGTCCAACAATATTAACAAAGCCCGCGATACATCAAGATCATGACATCTCAAGAACACGAGAGAGAGATAGATTAAACACATAGCTACTGATACAAAGCCTCAGCCCCGAGGGTGGACTACTCCCTCCTCATCATGGTGGCCGCCGGGATGATGAAGATGGCCACCGGTGATGATTTCCCCCTCTGGTAGAGTGCCGGAACGGGATCTAGATTGGTTTTTCATGGCTAAAGAGGCCTGCGGCGGCGGAACTTCTGATCTAGGGTTACCCCGAGGGTTTTTGGAATATTTGGCAATTTATTGGGTGAAGAGGCGGTGCAGGAGGTTACCGAGGGGGGCACAACCCCCCTGGGCACGCCTGGGCTCCTGGGCGCGCCCAGGTGGGTTGTGCCCACCTCGGGCCTCCCCTCTGGTACTTTTTTAGCCCATCCTCGGTCTTCTGGTGCAAAAAAATTCTCCAAAAATTTTCACTGCAATTGGACTCCGTTTGATATTGATTTCCTGCGAAGTAAAAAAAAGGAAAAAACAGCAACTAGCACTGGGCTCTATGTCAATAGGTTGGTCCCAAAAAATGATACAAAGTTGCTATAAAATGACTGTAAAACATCCAAGATTGATAATATAACAGCATGAATACTTCATAAATTATAGATACGTTGGAGACGTATCTGCATCCCCAAGCTTAATTCCAACTCGTCCTCGAGTAGGTAAATGATAAAAGAAATAATTTATGAAGTGTGAATGCTAGCAAAGTGCATTAGTTTGATCAATGATAATTTCAATCACTTTTCCTAGCATCATAACAGCAATTCTTTCCCATACAACTTCTCATGTTAAAGTGGCAACCAATTCACATGTTAAGGTTCAAACAATGAATTCTCTTGAAACTCAACAACCTATATTCTTAGTCACCAAACAATTGCAATTCAACTTATTCAATAGACTCTAAGTAAGAGCTTCACATATTCAATCATCATATAGTCTTCTATGATTGCTAATACTCAAACCATATTCTTAGAACAAATGGCATCCATCAAACACAAAGAAAGATACGGGCTTAATATTTCGCCTCCCAACTCATTTATCATAGAGATAATTGTCAACAATAATAAATCATGATCAAATATATTTGACTGGTCATATGTGCCTAGATCTTTCCGCACCACATGATGCTTGCCAACTAGAGAATAATTGAGGTTGAAATGAGAATGCATTCTATTGACTCTTGCATAAAAGTAATACTAGAAAGTAAAAGATAGGCCCTTCGCAGAGGGAAGCAGAGGTTGTCATGCGCTTTTATTTTGGAAGCCCAAGCTCTTAATGCAAAGGAATGTCATATTATATTGCCCCTTATGATAGCAACCTTCATTATGCAGTCCATCGCTTTTATTACTTTGCCATCACAAGTTCGTACAATGCTCAATTTTCCCTTACAATAAAATATCAAATATATTTAGGAGCAATTTTTATTGCTTTATGCACCTATGACAACTTACTTGAAGGATCTTATTCAATCCATAGGTAGGTATGGTGGACACTCATGGCAAGAAACTAGGTTTAAGGGTTTTTGGATGCACAAGTAGTATCTCTACTTAGTACGAATTTTTGGCTAGCAAAAGATCCTAAGCAAACACCACATGTTGGAGGATCCATAACAGTATAACTTCTATACAAATATACCCAAACATAACTCATTACGTTGTCTTCCTTGTCCAACTTCAACTAATTTGCTCAAGTTTGAAAATAATTAATGGGTATTCACAGTCATAGAAGATGTCCAAGATAATATATTTGTATGTGAAAGTTCTCTTCCTTATACTAATCATTCATGAATTGCTTGTATGACCAATATTGTGATTGTCAAGCTTCAAAAAAATTCACTTTCTAAACCCAATGTGAAGCTACTACTAGGCATGATATGAAAATATAATTTCAACTTCATGAAATTCAATTCATTCAACAATTTAATCATAGGATATAAGTGAAGCACAAGAGTAAATGACAAACTACTCCAAGAAGATATAAGTGAAGTTCAAGCGAGTAGTTATGTAAATAGGTAGCTATGTGAGGATTCTCTTTTATTTAAAAGTTTCAGATCGAAGTATTTTATTAAAACAGCAAGCAAAACAAAATAAAATAACATTCCAAGAATAGCACAACTCATGTGAAGAAGCAAAAACTTAGGCTCAACCGATACTAACCGATAGTTGTTGATGAAGAAAGGTGGAATGCCTACCGGGGCATCCCCAAGCTTAGATGCTTGAGACTTCTTGAAATATTATCTTGGGATGCCTTGGGCATCCCCAAGCTTGAGCTTTTGTGTCTCCTTAATTCCTTTTATATCACCGTTTCCCTAAATCTTAAAAACATCATCCACACAAAACTCAACAAGAACTCGTGAGATTCGTTAGTATAAATCAATGCAATAACCTTATCATATTCTACTGTAGCAAATCGCTAAAATTATTATTCAACATTGCATACTAAATGCCACTGCATATTTAATACTCCTATCCTCAAATATAATCTTTAAACAAGCAAACATATGCAAACAATGCAAACATAACAGCAATCTGTCTAAACAGGACAGTCTGTAAAGGATGAAGTAAGATCCATACTTATTTAACTCAAAATATTCTGAAAATTTACCAAACTGTATAAAATTTACCATAGCTTATTGTGCAAAAAATTTCAACCTTTTATCATATTCTGACTTTTCTAGAGAATTTTTGCAACAGCGATAAGCTTTCTATTCTCAAACAGCCATACATAGACTTGCAAAATAAGCATGGCAAAGGCTATACTTGACATTTTTATTGAAGTAAAAGATGAAAAATATTACTCTAAATAACAGCAAGCAAATCCTAGTAAAATAAAATGATGCTCCAATCAAAACACATATCATGTGACGAATGAAAACATAGCTCCCTGGGAGGTTACAGATAATGTTGGAGAGGAAAGAGGGGATGCCTTCCAGGGCATCCCCAAGCTTAGTTGCTTGGATCTTCCTTGAATATTACCTTGGGGGAGCCTTGGGCATCCCCAAGCTTAGGGTCTTGCCACTCCTTATTCTCCTCTTAACGATATCTCACCCAAAACTTGAAAACTTCAATCACGCAAAATTAATAGAACTTCGTGAGATGCGTTAGTATGATAAAGCAAATCATTCACTTTGGTACTGTAAAATACAAGATTCATAATTGTTCTCACATAATTCCTACTGTGCCTTATCATTTCCACAATTTATATTGAGAAATATAAGCCACAGAAACTAGAAAACAAGCAAACTATATATTGAAAACAGAATCTGTCAAAAACAGAACCGTCTGTGATAATCTGGACTCCAACCATACTTATATAACTCCAAATATTCTGAAAATTAGGAAAACGTAGGGAATTTACATATAAATCATCTGTAAAAAAATCAGATCAAAATCACGTTCCAGTGAATTTCTAAAATTCCTGGACTGAGCACAAAAGTTTCTGTTTTTGCACAGAATCAAATCAACAATCATCCACATTATCCCAAAGGCTTTACTTGGCACTTTATTGAAACAAAAGCAATAAAACATGATTACTACAGGAGCATAATCATGTGAGCACACAAAAACAGTAGGGGTAAATGTTGGGTTGTCTCCCAACAAGCGCTTTTCTTTAATGCCTTTTTAGCTAGGCATCATGATTTCAATGATGCTCACATAAAAGATAAGAATTGAAACACAAAGAGAGTATCATGAAGCATATGGCAAGCACATTTAAGTCTAACCCAGTTCCTATGCATAATGATTTTGTTAGCAAATAATTTATGGGAGCAAGAATCAACTACCATAGGAAGGCAAATCAAGCATGACTTCAAAAATTTCAACACATAGTGAGAAAACTTGATATTGTTCCAATATGTAAAAGCATAAGTTCCTCTCTCATAGTAATTTCAGTAGCATCATGAATGAATTCAACAATATAACTATCACATAAAGCATTATTTTCATGATCCACAAGCATAGAAATTTTATTACTCTCCACATAAGCAAATTTATTCTCATGAATAGTTGTGGGAGCAAATTCATCAAAATAACTATCATGTGATTGAAAATTAAAATCATGATGACAAGTTTCATGGTTACCATTATTCAATATAGCAAACATGTCATCACCAAAATCATCATATATAGGAACTTTGTTGTCATAATCAATTGCAACCTCTTCCAAAATAGTGGATTCATCATTAAAAAAGTCATGACCTCTCAAAATCCACTTTCATCAATATAATCATCATAAATAGGAGGCATGCAATCATCATAATAAATTTTCTCATCAAAATTTGGGGGTCTAAAAATATCATCTTCATTAAATATAGCTTCCCCAAGCTTATGGCTTTGCATATCGTTAGCATCATGGATATTCAGAGAGTTCCTACCAACAATATTGCAATCGTGCTCATCATTCATGCCAAACATTTTATTGAATTCTTCTTCTATCAATTGAGCACAATTTTCCTTTCCATCATTTTCATGAAAGACAATATAAAACAATATGATGCAACCCCACCTCCATTTTAGTGATAAAACAAGAAACTAAAAGATTCGATTGCAAGATCTAAATATATACCTTCAAGCACTCACCTCCCCGGCAACGGCGCCAGAAAAGAGCTTCGTTGACGTGGTGTGAGTGTTGCTTACCTAACCTCCCCGGCAACGGCGCCAGAAAAGAGCTTGATGTCTACTACACAACTTGTTCTTGTAGACTCATGTTGGGCCTCCAAGCGCAGTGTTTTGTACGACAGTAGCAATTTTCCCTCAAGTGGATGACCTAAGGTTTATCAATTGATAACCCACAAGTATAGGGGATCGTTTGTAACCTTCTTTTGTAAATAAGAGTGTCGAACCCAACGAGGAGATAAAGGCAGAATAAATATTCCCTCAAGTTCTATCGACCACCAATACAACTCTACGCACACTTGACGTTTGCTTTACCTAGAACAAGTACGAAACTAGTTTGCAAGAATAAAACTACGAGTACTTTGCAAGAATAAAACTATGACTAAATTGCAAGGTAATAAAAGTGGATAGCTTTTGTCAACAAGAAAGTCATTTGTCCCTAGGCAATCGATATCAAGTACCGTAATCATTCTTGCAATTTTACATGAGGGAGAGGCATGAGCTAACATACTTTCTCTACTTGGATCATATGCACTTATGATTGGACCCCTAACAAGCATCCGCAACTACTAAAGATCATTAAGGTCGTGAAACCCAACCATAGCATTAAGCATCGCTCGTCCCCGACTGCCACTCATAAGGAAGACAATCAATAGTAAATCATGCTCCAACTTCATAGCATAACGAGAGACTATACGTGCATGCTTTGGGAATCACAAACCTTAACACCAATATTCTTACTAACCACAACCGTTTACTAGTACCTCCCACATATTCCATCTCTATATCGCAAAACTATTGCAAGGAATCAAACACATCATATTCTGTGATCCATAAGTTTTATGTAGGATTTTATGACTAACCATGCAAATGACCAATTCCTGTTAACTCTCTAAATAGATATGAAGCAAGAGAGTTTAATTCTTTCTACAAAATACCATGCTCTAATAAATATAAGTGAAGAAAAAGAGCATTATGCAAATAATGGTTTTCTATGTGAAGAGAAACAGGCAATCCAAACTTCAAATGATATAAGTGAAGCACATGAAGCATTCTATAAAGCCACACTCAAAAGATATAAATGAAGCGCAATGAGCATTCTATAAATAAACCATGGACTATCTCATACCAGCATGGTGCATAAAAGAAAAATGAAAACTAAACACAAAAGACGCTCCAAGATTTACACATATTACATGAACGAAACAAAGACGAAAACATACCGATACTTGTTGAAGAAAGATGGGATGCCTTTCGGGGCATCCCCAAGCTTAGGCGCTTGAGTCTTCTTGAATATTTACTTGGGGTGCCTTGGGCATCCCCAATCTTGAGCTCTTGCTTCTTCTCCTTCTCCTCATATCGAGAACTCCTCGATCTTTGATCACTTCATCCACACAAAACTCAACAGAAATCTCGGTAAGATCCGTTAGTATAATAAAGCAAATCACTACTCTAAGTACCATTGCAAACCAATTCATATTTTGTTTTTGCATTTTAGCTACTGTAATATAACTTTTCCATGGCTTATACCACCGATAAAAACCAATAGTTTCATCAAAACAAGCAAAATAATGCATCAAAAACAGAATCTGTCTTAAACAGGACAGTCTCTAGCAATCTGAACACCAACCATACTTCTGTTACTCCAAAAATTCTGAAAAATTAGGAAAAATAAAAAATTTGTATATAAATACTGTGCAAAAAGTTTCAGAAACTTTCGACATTCCAGTAAAAACTGTAAAATCGCGCACTACAGCCAAAGTTTCTGTTTTGCACCGCACATACCAACAAGCTATCTAATCATCCTAAAGGCAAATCTTGGCACATTATTTTTATAATACAATGGATTTGTACAAGGGGATAATTATTTTTGTGAGAAACTTCCATGAAAAATTTACATTGTTTCCGTGAGCATGAACACAAGTGTTCAAGGTCGACCCTCACTTCTCCAATGCATCACCTTTCAATCACTTCTCTTTTAGTGAAGCTTTAAGTTCCCCTCTATATTTTTTTTGTTTTTAAATTTTATAAAAGCACTCAACAGAAATAAATGACTCTCTAAAACTTCTGGGCTGTCTCCCTGGTAGCGCTTTCTTTAAATCCATTAAGCTAGGCATAAAGTGCTCAAGTAATGAATCCACCCGGATCCCAAGGTATATCAAAGCCGATTTTAATTAACAATGATTTGGCATTTAGTAGTGAGCACAAAGAAACATATATCATGCAATGACGAAGTCAAACTCTCTTCCTATGCATCGGCATGTCATACAAGAACAATTTATGCACATCAAGTAAAGGCCAATACATAGCATAAGCAATTTCTTGCAATTCTATCATGTTGGAAACATAGAGAGGCGGACATGTAGTTCCTCTGTCATAATAATTGCAAGTAGGAGCAGCAAGCACATGCATATTACATTCATCAAAATCATCATGTGCAACGGTAAAAGGCAACCCACCAATGTAATCTTTAAAAAGTGCAAATTTCTCCGATATAGTGTAGTTTGGAGAATTTGAAAAGATAATAGGACTATCATGTGTGGGTGCAATAGCAACAATTTCATTCTTAACATAAGGAACTATAGCAAGTTGATCTCCATAAGCATAATTCAAATTGGCATCTTGGCCACAAACATAGCAAGCATCAAGTTCATCAAAAAGGGATATTTCAAACGAATCAACGGGATCATAGCAATTATCATAGCATTCATCCTTCGGTAAGCAAGAAGGGAAATTAAATAATGTATGAGTTGAAGAGTTACTGTCATTAGAAGGTGGGCATGGGTAGCTAATCTGCTCTTCCTCCTTTTGTTCTTCGCTCTCCTCATCATCTTTTTCATCCAATGAGCTCACAGTTTCATCAATTTCTTCTTCCATAGACTCCTGCAAAATATTAGTCTCTTCTTGGACAGCGGAGACTTTCTCAATAAATACATCAATATCGGAATTGTATTTATAATTATCATAGCAATATTTAAGGATAGCAAAATTTTCAGGTCTATAAACTGAATCATCAAAATCTTCAAACTTTTCAAACAAATATTCAATTTCAGAAGCACCCTTAAAAGCAACAAATTCTTCTATTCGTTCCACATCATAGTAATCATATCTACCATTAGCATAAGAAGCTAAGGTTTCATTATCATTAAATTTGCATGAAAAGGGAAGGTGTGGAGAGTTCATCCTAGAGCAACAAGTATAATCATATCTCTGGCATAAATTCCAAGCATACCAATGGAACATATCAATTTGATCCCATAATAGTTTCCCTTTTTGTGTCAAGTGATAATCCCTAAAGTTTTCACATTGATCCAACGTGTCTCCCATTATCAAGTTGAATTGGGTTTTCTCAGGATTATCAAAGTATTGCATAATATTTTTTACATAACGAGCATCGAGGGTTTTAGGAGGTTCCCCATCTCCATGAGTAGCAAGTAGAAATAATTTTTTGGTGTTTTGTGTTCCATATCCATAACTAAAGATAGAGAACAACTTAGAACAGAAAATAAAAACTACTTAGTGATAAAGCAAACAAGCACACACGAGAATATTCACCCCATGCTATTGCTCCCAGGCAACGGTGCCAGAAAAGAGCCTTGATAACCCACAAGTATAGGGGATCCTTTGTAGCCTTCTTCGATAAATAAGAGTGTCGAACCCAACGAGGAGCTAAAGGCAGAACAAATATTCCCTCAAGTTCTATCGACCACCAATACAACTCTACGCACACTTGACGTTTGCTTTACCTAGAACAAGTATGAAACTATTTTCCAAGAATAAAACTACGAGTACTTTGCGAGAATAAAACTACGAATAAATTGCAAGGTAATAAAATTGGATAGCTTTTGTCAACAAGAAAGTCATTTGTCCCTAGGCAATCGATAACAAGTACCGGTAATCATTCTTGCAATTTTACATGAGGGAGAGGCATGAGCTAATATACTTTCTCTACTTGGATCATATGCACTTATGTTGGATCCCTAGGAAGCATCCGCAATTACTAAAGATCATTAAGGTTGTGAAACCCAACCATAGCATTAAGCATCACGTCATCTTTACTCCCATACGCCATAACCCACTTATCCGCGTTTAGGCTGCGCTCACCCCCGCAACACCGACAATAACAAACCATGAACATATTGCAACACCCTACAGCAAGGATCCCTCATGTTTGTGCGAGACGGAGGGTAACGTAGGACCGCACGAGAAATAAAATATACAATCATACCAACCAAGATCACGATTAACCCAGAGGAGAAAACGGATCTACTCAAACATCATAGGATAACCATATATCATTGGGAAATAGTACATGGAGTTGAGCACCATATTTAAGTAGAGATTACAGTGGGGAGAAGGGGTGTTACACCGCTGCATAGAGGGGGAGAAAGTTGGTGTTGACGGTAGCAAGATTGTTGATGTAGATCGCCGTCACGATCCTTGACCCGGCGGCACTCCGGTGCCACTGGGAGAGAGGGGGAGAGAGCCCCCCTCCTTCTTCTTCTTCCTTGGCCTCCCTCCTAGATGGGAGGAGATTTCCCCCTCTGTTCCATGGCCTCCATGGCGGCGGAGGGGCGGGATCCCCTCCAAGATTGGATCTCCCTCTCTGTTCTCTTCTGTTTCGCGTTCCCCAGATCTAGCCAAAAACCGTTTCTTATATTCCGGGAGATCCGTAACTCCGATTGTGCTGAAATTTTAACACGATTTTTTTTCAGATATAACCTTCCTTGCACCCGAAGTAGAGACCCAACCGACATCCGAGGAGGGAACAACCCACCAGGGCGCGCCTGGCCCCTAGAGGGCGCCCTGGTGTCTTGTGGGGCCTGTGGGCACCCCATTTGCATTGATTCCAAGTCCCAAAAATCACATATATTCTAAAATAATTCTCCGTAAAGTTTTATCGCGTTTGGACTTCGTTTGATATGGATTTTCTGCGAAACAAAAAATATGCAACAAATAGGAACTGGCACTGGGCACTGGATCAATATGTTAGTCCAAATAAATCATATAAAATGTTGACAAAAATATGTGAAAGTTGTATAATATTGGCATGAAACAACCAAAAATTATAGATACCACGGAGGCGTATCATCAATCCGTGGGAGGCGTAGAATGAAGATGGTCTCTCTCAAACAACCCTGCAACCAAATAACAAAGAGTCTCTTGTGTCCCCAACACACCAAATACAATGGTAATTTGTATAGCTCCACTAGTCGGCGAAGAGATGGTGATAAAAGTGTAGTAATGATAGTAGATATTGATTTTGTAATAAGAATAATAAAAAACAGCAAGGTAGCAAGTAACAAAAGTGAGCACAAACGGTATTGCAATGCTTGAAAATGAGGCCAAGGGTCCGTACTTTCGCTAGTGCAATCTCTCAACAGTGCTAATATAATTGGATTATATAACTATACCTCAACATGCAATGAAGAATCACTCCAAAGTTCCTATCTAGCATAGAACATAAGAAGAAATTGTTTGTAGGGTACGAAACCACCTCGAAGCTATTCTATCCGATCAATCTATCCTAGAGTTTGTACGAAAATAACACCAAGCTATTCTTTCTGATCGATCTAACTAAGAGTTCGTACTAAAATAACACCATACACTAGTAGAAAACGGCCCATTTATCCCGGTTCCAGAGGCCCTTTAGCCCTTGTTCTGGAACTGGGACTAAAGGGTCTGGACTAAAGCGCAAAACATTTAGTCCCGGTTCTCTTACGAAAGGGGCTCCACGTGGCTGCTGCGGGGCGCCCAGGCAGGAGGACCTTTAGTCCCGGTTGGTAACACCAACCGGGACCAAAAGGCATCCACACGTCAGCAGCTGGCAGGAGCTGGGGTTTTTGGTTTTTTTTTTGAAAGAGGGGGGTTTTGGGGTTTTGGAGGGTTAATTTAGGGGTTTCATATTGTGTTAGCTAGCTAATAGAGAGAAGTGACCTCTCTTTATCTCTGTGCTTGGTCGATGCTAGCAACTATACGTATAGAGAGAACTCGACACGCTAGCTAGTAAGCAAATGAAGGAACCATTAAGTACACAAGATCGTCATGAACATACACAGAGAGAAGTGACCTCTCTTTCTCCGAGAGATTGGTCGAACAACAAGTTTTCGTATATCTATCCGACGCTACTAGCTACATATATACAATATAAGATCTCTTACAATCCCTAACATCTAAAGTCTATATGCACATGGTATTCTCTGGCTTTATGTATGACGTGGTCAAGAAAGAATCCCGCCAATTCCTCTTGAATTACTCGTATGCGATCATGTGGTAGGAGTTCACCCCGCATCTGCCACATCTAATTTAAAGAAGGGGGTCAATACATATATATGAATGAAACTCAACACAAATGATGGTAATAAGATAAAATTGTGAATATTATTGTTTACGCACTTCATATTGTTTTTCAGAGCAGCCCCGCTGAGAGGTCGTCGCGTTGTAGATGAACTCGCAAACGTAGTATCCACAAAAATCATTCCCGGCTTCCTGCCACAAGCACTTTATGAGAAATAGAGTTCAATCAAACTGATAATCAAGCATGATAAATGGTATTGATTAAACTAGCTAGAATCAATGGGAGATGCGCGGAACTAGCTAGTAGTACTTACTTTCGGGTGTGTAAATCGCAGCTCCCTCGGCAGTCCCGGAGCAATTGCGGTGAACTCTTTCCAAACCCTGCCAGACAAAGAAAATAATTACTTGATATCAGGAAATAAACAAAGTTGCCGATATGGTGCGATAATGATCAATTGAACTTACTTCTGGAGCATTTCAGTCATGTCCGCATAGTCCTGGGGATCTATTCGTCTCGAGTCTAAGATAGTTACTACTCCCTGGTCACGCTTAATCTCTAGCAGAATAAAGTGGAAGCTGTGCACGCATGCATAAATCATCAATTACATTACTATAACCTCGAGTAAGGGAAACCGAATATGCACAAGACAGTAACACTCACTTGAAGTTGTAAGGAAAGAGTATTTTCTCTTTGTTTTGATTTTTAAGCAATGATTGTAGCAAGTTTTCCTCGGTATCTGTGACTCTGTTTTTAACCATCCATTCATGTATGATATTTGGGTTAATGAACCAAATGTCATAGATTTGTGCTTTTCTGCATTCGACGATCTTCAATCTGCATAATATTGTGAGGATAATTGTATATACACGCAATGAAAGAGCTGAGCTATATATAGAGACTTAATTACAGAAGTAGTACTTACAGACAGTAGCAAGTCGCGAGTTGTTTGTCGAGGGCCATTTGATTGTATAACTAGAATAACTCGTCAAATTCAATAGGCAACAGCTCAGTTCCAACGAGGTCATGCTCCTCTTTAATTCTCAGCATCAAACTATCCTTCCCAGACTCGCTGCAGGTTTTCATGTATCATTCATGCAGTCTTCGCATCATCGTTGTTAGAGGAGGATGATCAGGTTTGATGAGAGGCTGCCCGTACTGGTATCTGAATTCGTCCACCTCCATTGTTTCAAACTCTACATCATCGCTCAGGTAATCAGCAGGATTGGTACCGGGCACCATCCCCGGATGATTAGCGATGATATCGCTAGACACCTTGAGCGGGGGGCATGATTGGTTCGCCTGTTCGCTGAGCTGGGGAATTTTTTTCCCACTTCTTCGTTCAGCTAACCTTGCATGACTGCAAGTACTTCCTGACCGCTCCGCTTCCTTATATGTCCTTTCAATAATGCGCTCATAGTTGGATTGCGGCGGAGGCGGTGGTGGTCGCTTCAGGGCGTCGATAGTGCGCTTCACTTTCACCGGATCTACCGTGAACTTCGGAGGTGGAGGTTTCTTTGCAAAATGGTCCCTCACTTCGGCAGCACAGATGTCCTTGTTTTCCTTGACGGTCCTCTCATATGGTAACATTTCCAGAGGCTTGAGAGATGGACCGTATCTGAATTGCCTCCCGCCTCTGCTTGTACTGCTAGCCGCCGGAGCGGCGGCGTCTCTCTTCCGTTGTTGCTGACGAGGCGGAGAAGGAGGCGGAGTGCTCTGACGCGCTGGAGTACCCGGAGCAGCGGCGTCTGTCTTCCGCCATTGCTGACGAGGCCGAGGAGGAGGCAGATTGCTCCGACGCGCCGGAGGAGGCGAAGGAGGAGGCGGAGTGCCCTCACATGCCGGAGGAGGCGGAGAAGGAGGAGGAGTGCCCTGATCATACGCCGGAGGAGGAGGAGGAGGAGGCGGAGTGCCTTCACTCGCCGGAGGAGGAGGAGGCATCCAGTTTGGAAGCTAGATGTACACCTTCCTCCATAGACATGTACTCCTCGAAGCATAAACCAGCTGATTCTCCCCTTCACCTGTAGGGTGGTCAAGCTCCAGCTCCTCAAATCCCTCCATTACTTCATCCACCATTACAACAGCATAGCCATGTGGAATTGGACGCCAGTGAAAACTTCCGTCAGGTTGAGGAGGTGCAACAGAACCGACAGCCGCCTTCAAAGTCAGGTTCTGCCCTTTCGTCATAAGCTGGCAATGTTGAGCCTCCGTGATAGTATCCACGGGGTAGCGAGGAGCCGTGAAATCTGGCTGAACGAGCTCCATGGAAGTCACGCTGCTTCTCCGCTGAGATGGTGGGGTAGCTTCGTGCCATTGAGATGGTTGGCCGGCAGCTGCAAGTTACTCTAGCTTTACTAGTCTTGCATTGAGCTTCTGCATTTCGCTCATCTCCGCTTTCCTCTTTCTCTCCCAGCTTCTGTAACCGCTTGCGCCGGGAAACCCAACCACCCACGGAACGGAGCCTGGTGTGCCTCGTTTTCGTCCAGGGTGCTCAGGATTCCCGAGGGCCTCAGTCAGCTCGTTCTTCTCTCTGTCGGGAATGAACGTCCCTTCCTTCACTGTGGTGATATAATCCTGAAGCTTCTGGACGGGTATTGCAAGTTGCTCGTCCGTCCAACGACACTCCCCTGTTTCTGGGTCCAAAGTTTCCCCAACCCCGAAGAACCATGTCCTTGAACGGTCTAGCCAGTTCAATGTCGCTGGTTGGACCCCTTTAGCAAGCAGGTCTTGCTCAGCTTTGTCCCACAACGGTCGGGGTTTGTGGTAGCCACCTGACCACGTGTGATGGTGATACTTCTTCTTTGCAACATTTTTCTTGTTTGTCTATGAAATTTTCTTACCCTTCTTCGATGTCTTGTTAGCCACAAATGCGGGCCAGTGATCTCTTATCTTCTCATATCGGCCGGTGAATTCTGGTGTCTTCCCTTTGTCGACAAACTTTGTGTTCAACTCTGTCTTCCACCTCCTGAATAGATCTGCCATCTTCTTAAGAGCACACGCCTTGACCTTTGGCTCTATAACTGGCTTATTCGGATCCTTCTTTGGCAGTAGGGCGAAATTTGCCTTCAGCGAGGTCCAAAGATCATCTTTCTGTCTATCCTTGACATAAGAAACTTCAGGGTCGTCCTTAGGCTTATTCCATTGCTAGATGCTAATCGGGATGCTGTCCCTAACAATAGCTCCGCACTGAGCAACAAATGCGTCCTTGGTCTGCTTGGGTTCAATCGGTTGGCCATCGTCCATGATTTCTGTGATCGTGAACCTTTCATCCTGGCGCAACCTTTTCTTCGGGCCTCGTCTCATTACAGAAGTTTGGCTCGATCCGGAGGGCTATAAAAGAAGAAAGAAGCATTAATATATGTACATACCAAAACAATTAATGCATCAATTAGTCAGAACAGGCTTAATTAATATATATACCTCGCCGGACTTTGCAACAGCTCCCTCCTCCGTTCGGTCACCGGAGCCGTCATCATGGTCTCCTTCTTCCTCCGCCATTCGGTCACTGGAGCCGTCATGATCATGTCCTTCCTCCTCCATTGTTCGATCACCGGAGCCGTCATCCTCTCCTTCCTAACCATCGGTGTCATTGAGAAACGACAAGACATCACCTCCGTCGCGGATTATATCCCCCAACAACTCTTCTTGTTCTAAGTTTCTTTGATCCATAGTTTCTGCAAATATTACAACACGGCAATATACAAACATGAGAGATGGATATATTAGTGGCAAACATAGACCTAGCTAATATCACAACAAGGAATCATACAAACATGAGGGCCGGGGTTATACTTTCAGGGTTTGGGTGGCCTTAATATATCTAGACTTGTTCTGGTTTGGGGTGGCCTCGACAACGCTTTTTCAGTCCCGGTTTGGGTGGACTCGAGAGTTGGTCGGGCGAGAGGGGGTTGATCGACGTCCCCCCTCATGTCGAAGTTACCGGAGTAGGTCGGGCGAGAGGGGGTTGATCGACGCTCTATGCTCTACTTCGGCCTTGATCTCACTTAACTATTCTATCCAGGCAGAAATTGTTTTCATAGGAAAGACGTATGGAAGGTTTTGCGCGTTGGTTGTATCGAATTTCCCTTTCTAATAGCATACACAAATAGATAAGAAAGTTACGACGATGATAAGGTAAATGAAAACCAACGGCAAGGTATTGAAGTACATGTCAAGCACTACAAAACATGATTACTGAGCTACTGCTGGAAACCAGTAGAACATGTTTAAAACATCATGGCAAGATTGCAAATGATAACAGGTGTTTAGACTTGAGTGGAATTTACTAGACATGGCAGAAACATAATTAAGTAGGCATGTGTGCACACTTGTTTATCTCAACACACAACATATCATGGCATGCAAATACAACAAACAGTAAGATGGCATGTTTGTGCATCTACTCATGTCAAGAATATGGTCATAGGATGCACAAAACACTAACTATGCACTTTGCAAAATTGAACTTACTGCTAACAGGCTGATAGATATATTTTTAAGCAATTTGAGAGCATGAGAAGAACAAACTACATTAGGCCAAAATTGCAAACAAGGGCATGGATGGATAGAGCAAAACATGGTCTTCAAAACATGATTACTGAACATCTCCAAAATATGCATAGATTTGAAGGTAGCATCAAGTAAACATGGCATCATAATATAACAGATTCAGACAGCATAATTTACTAAGTCTCTGAAAACAGTAAACAGTGAGTAGACCACTTTGCAAGCTTGTGCTAGTCACCACAGGGCGTATCATAAGAAATGGATCACATCATAGCGAAGATGACAAGATTATGCTCCTAAAACATGTAGGCATGTTG
The DNA here is from genome assembly GCA_011799875.1 of Thinopyrum elongatum. Taxonomy (NCBI): domain Eukaryota; kingdom Viridiplantae; phylum Streptophyta; class Magnoliopsida; order Poales; family Poaceae; genus Thinopyrum; species Thinopyrum elongatum. The sequence continues at coordinate 17,619,888 of CM022299.1, forward strand.
CTCAAAAGAAAATCACACAAAATGCTATGAAAAAGACAAAGTAACCTGTTACAGCAGTTTTCTGCACTTAATATCACTGAGGAAAAAATAGACTTTTTTGTGAGCATTACGTAATCTCCAATATTTTGCATATGAACATACATACATACATAAATTTTGCATATGAGCATATATAGAGCATTACATAATCTCCAATAATCCCCATTACATCTAAAAAATAGCATATATAACAAAAAAATAAAGGATGGCGGAGGCGGCGGCGGCGGGGCAGGGCAGGGGCGCAGGGGCGCGGGGCAGGGCAGGGGCGTGGGAGCAGGGCAGGTGCTCACAGGGGGCGGCGTCGAGGCGGGCAGGGGCGCGGGGAGCGGCGCCGGTGTCGGGGCAGAGGGCGTCGAGGGCGTCGGTGGCGGCGGCGGTGACGTGGAGCAGCCTGACGGTGTCGGCGGCGGCGGCGACGGCGAGCTGGAGCAGCCTGACGGCGTCGGGGCAGGGCTCAGCGGCGACGGCAACGAGGAGCAGCTGAGGGCGTCGGGGCGGAGAAGAACTGATTTTTGGACAAATTGCTAAGTATTTTCTTATATACACGAAGCATTGGTCCCGGTTCGTTGCACCAACCGGGACCAATGGCACCCTTTAGTCCCGGTTGGTGCCACAAACCGGGACCAAATTCTCTTTTCGTCAGCCCAAAGGGCGGGAAGAAGAGACCTTTGGTCCCGGATGGTGGCACAAACCGGGACCAAAGGTGGGCATTGGTCCCCGTTGGTGCCACGAACAGGGACCAAAGGGGTGCATTGGTCCCGGTCCGTGCCATCAACTGGGACCAATGGCCTTGTGCTAGAACTGGCGCGGTGCGGTGGGATGTTTAGTCCCACCTCACTAGCTGAGAGGGCTCGAGAGTGGTTTATAAGCGCTGCTGCGCCAACCCTCTCGAGCCACTCTCAACTGCAGGCTTACGGGCCTAATCTCGCACTACTCTGCCAGTGGGCCTACTGGGCCTGCTGCGGGCCTGAATCCTGGCCCAACTAGCTGAGTTTCTAGTCGTATTCAGGCCGTGGTGGCCCAGTAGGCGGCATTTTTTTTACTTTTCCAGTTTTTTTGTTTTCTTTTTTGCTTTATTTGTTTTCTTTTGTTTCTACTTACAGCTAAATACTTACATTTCTTCAGTGATTCTTTTTGCTTTTAGGTCACAAAAATTATAAACTTTCTGTTAGTGACGTTAGTTTTCAAATTTGAATAGTTTAAATTTGAATTATTTTAAATTTGTGTGAATCACTAGTTTGTGAATAACTTTACTATAAAAATTGATTTTTGAGTGATTCTTTTTCCTGCCATTTAATATTACTGTGTTTTACCATTATATTCAATTTGGTAATTTTTAGGTTATTTTAAATGTCTCTTTTAATCAAAAACAGATTTTGTTATTTTAGTTTACTATTAATGTTTCTAACAAAAAAAATTTATATGAAAATTCTTTTTGCTATTAATGTTTTGAACAAAAAATACTTTGATAATTTTAGTTGCATAAATTTTATAAAATTTTAGTTTAAAAATACTAGAGGTTTATAAAATCTTTTTAGTATGACTAGCCCTAAAATTGAAAAGCACTTCAAATGAAATCTGAAAAGGTTGAAAGTTGGCATGGTATCATCATTTCACCCACATAGCATGTGCTAAAAAGTTGAGAGGGTTACGGCAAAAGCTGGATGCACTTCGTGTACAAAATGGACAATCTCTTTCAACGTATCAGGGTTTCGGACGGAAACTCATCTGTTACAAAGGGATTTCATTTTTTTGAACTTATTTGAACTCCAGACTTTTTGTGTGGTCAAAATGCACCATTCAAAGCCACATCATCAATTTTCAACCCTTTCCGACTTCATTTGGTATTTTTCATGCATTTACTGATTTTTTTAAGCTAAATGACCCTGAAATTGAAAAGCACTACAAATGAACTCTGAAAAGGTTGAAAGTTGGCATGGTATCATCATTTCACCCACATAGCATGTTCTAAAAAGTTGAGAGGGTTACGGTAAAAGATGGATGCACTTCGTGTATAAAATGGACAATCTCTTTCGAAGTATCAGTGTTTCAGACGAAAACTCATCTGTTATAAAGGGATTTCATTTTTTTGAACTTATTTGAACTGCAGACTTTTTGTGTGTTCAAAATGCACCATTCAAAGCCACATCATCAAATTTCAACCCTTTCTGACTTCATTTGGTATTTTTCATGCATTTACTGATTTTTTAAGCTAAATGACCCTGAAATTGAAAAGCACTACAAATGAACTCTGAAAAGCTTGCAAGTTTGCATGGTATCATCATTTCACCCACATAGCATGTGCTAAAAAGTTGAGAGGGTTACGACAAAAGCTGGATGCACTTCGTGTACAAAATGGACAATCTCTTTCGAAGTATCAGGGTTTCAAACGAAAACTCATCTGTGACAAAAGGCATTTCATTTCTTCACATGTAACTGCAGTGATATTCTAGATCAAAGGCATCATCATAATAGTTGTGGAGAGAAAGTCTTCACTTTTTCTTTGCTTGTGTCCTTTGCTTATTGCGCCGTAACCATGGATAATCTTCATCGTTTAGCAGGGTGCTTGGGTCAGCCTTCACTTTGAAGGGAGGAATTTCATGACACTTTTCATAATCTTCAGACATGTCTGTCTTGCCCTCCACTCCCACAATGTCTCTTTTTCCTGAAAGAGCTATGTGACGTTTTGGCTCATCGTATGATGTATTCGCTTCCTTATCTTTTCTTTTTCTCGGTTTGGTAGACATGTCCTTCACATAGAAAACCTGCGCCACATCATTGGCTCGGACGAATGGTTCTTCTGTGTACCCAAGATTGTTCAGATCCACTATTGTCATTCCGTACTGTGGATCTACCTGTACCCTGCCTCCTGACAGATTGACCCATTTGCACTGAAACAAAGGGACCTTAAAATCATGTCCATAGTTAAGTTCCCATATGTCCACTATGTAACCATAATATGAGTCCTTTCCCCTCTTGGTTGCTGCATCAAAGCGGACACCACTGTTTTGGTTGGCGCTCTTTTGATCTTGGGCGATCGTGTAAAATGTATTCCCATTTATCTCGTACCCTTTGAAAGTCAATACAGTCGAAGATGGTCCACTGGCCAACGAGTACAGCTCATCAGAAATAGTGTTGTCACCCATGAGACGTGTTTGCAACCAACTGCCGAAAGTCCTGATGTGTTCACATGTAATCCAGTCGTCACACTGCTCCGGGTGTTTGGAGCGCAGAATAGTCTTGTGTTCATTGACATACGGGGTCACCAAGGTAGAATTCTGTAGAACTCTGTAGTGTGCTTGAGACCAAGAATGCCCATCCCTACATATTATTGAGTCCGCTCCTAGCGTGCCTTTTCCAGTCAGTCTCCCCTCATACCGCGATTGAGGGAGACGAATCTTCTTAAGGTCAGGAATGAAGTTAACACAAAACCCAATGACCTCCTCTGTTTGATGGCCCATGAATATGCTTCCTTCTGGCCTAGCACGGTTAAGAACATATTTCTTTAAGACTCCCATGAACCTCTCAAAGGGGAACATATTGTGTAGAACTACAGGGCCTAGAATGGCAATCTCGTCGACTAGATGAACTAGGACATGCGTCATGATATTGAAGAAGGATGGTGGGAACACCAGCTCAAAACTGACAAGACATTGCGCCAAATCACACCTTAACCTTGGTAGGATTTCTGGATCGATCACCTTCTGAGAGATTGCATTAAGGAATGCACATAGCTTCACAATGACTAGTCGAACGTTTTCCGGTAGAAGCCCCCTCAATGCAACCGGAAGCAGTTGCATCATAATCACGTGGCAGTCATGAGACTTTAGGTTCCGGAACTTTTTCTCTGCCATATTTATTATTCCCATTATGTTCGATGAGAAGCCAGACGGGACCTTCATACTGAGCAGGCATTCAAAGAAGATTTCCTTCTCTTATTTGGTAAGAGCATAGCTGGCAAGACCTTCATACTGCTTTGGAGGCATGCCGTCTTTTTCGTGCACACGTTGCTGGTCCTCCCGTGCCTCAGGTGTATCTTTTTTCTTCCCATACACGCCCAAGAAGCCTAGCAGGTTCACGCAAAGATTCTTCATCACGTGCATCACGTCGATTGCAGAGCGGACCTCTAGGTCTTTCCAATATGGTAGGTCCCAAAAAATAAGTTTCTTCTTCCACATGGGTGCGCGTCCCTCAGCGTCATTCGGAACAGATAGTCCGCTGAGACCCTTTCCAAAGATTACTAGTAAATCATTTACCATAGCAAGTATGTGATCACCAGTATGGACGGCGGGCTTCTTCCTGTGATCTGCCTCGCCTTTGAAATGCTTGCCTTTCTTTCGACATTGATGGTTGGTCGAAAGAAATCGATGATGCCCCAGGTACACATTCTTCCTGCATTTGTCCAAATATATACTTTCGGTGTCATCTAAACAGTGCATGCATGCGTGATATCCCTTGTTTGTCTGTCCTGAAAGGTTACTGAGAGCAGGCCAATCATTGATCGTTACAAAGAGCAACGCATGTAGGTCAAATTCTTGCTGTTTGTGCTCATCCCACACACGTACACTGTTTCCATTCCACAGCTGTAAAAGTTCTTCAACTAATGGCCTTAGGTACACATCAATATCGTTGCCGGGTTGCTTAGGGCCTTGGATGAGAACTGGCATCATAATGAACTTCTGCTTCATGCACAGCCAAGGAGGAAGGTTATAGATACATAGAGTCACTGGCCAGGATCTATTATTGTTGCTCTGCTCCCCAAAAGGATTAATGCCATCCGCGCTTAAACCAAACCATACGTTCCTTGCGTCACCTGCAAAGTCCCCCCACTTTCTCTTCATTTTTCTCCACTGCGACCCGTCAGCGGGTGCTCTCAACTTCCCGTCTTTCTTACGGTCCTCTTTGTGCCATCGCATCAACTTGGCATGCTCTTTGTTTCTGAACAGACGTTTCACCCGTGGTATTATACGAGCATACCACATCACCTTGGCAGGAACCCTCTTCCTGGGCCGCTCGCCCTCAACATCACCAGGGTCAACTCGTCTGATCTCATACCGCAATGCACCGCATACCGGGCATGCGTTCAAATCCTTGTACGCACCGCGGTAGAGGATGTAGTCATTAGGGCATGCATGTATCTTCTGCACCTCCAATCCTATAGGGCATAGACCTTCTTTGCTCCATACGTACTGTCGGGCAATTCGTTATCCTTTGGAAGCTTCTTCTTCAATATTTTCAGTAGCTTCTCAAATCCGTTGTCAGATACACCATTGTCTGCCTTCCACTGCAGCAATTCCAGTGTGGTACCGAGCTTTGTGCTGCCATCTTCGCAATTTGGGTACAACCCTTTTTTGTGATCCTCTAACATGCGATCGAACTTCAACTTCTCCTTTTCACTTTTGAATTGTCTCTTTGCATCAACAATGACCCGGCAAAGATCATCATCGGGCACATCGTCTGGTTCCTCCTGATCTTCATCAGCTTCCACGGTTGCAGCATCACCGTATTTAGGGGGCACATAGTTGTCATCATCCTCTTCTTCTTTGTTGTCTTCCATCATAACCCCTCTTTCTCCGTGCTTGGTCCAAACATTATAGTGTGGCATGAAACCCTTCTCAAGCAGGTGGGTGTGAAGGGTTTTCCGGTTAGAGTAAGACTTCGTATTCGCACATCTAGGGCATGGACAACACATAAAACCATTCTGCTTGTTTGCCTCAGCCACTTCGAGAAAATTATGAACACCCTTATTGTACTCGGAGGTGCGTCTGTCACCGTACATCCATTGCCAGTTCATCTACGTGCATTATATATAATTAAGTGTGTCAAAAACCATTACAGAACATCATGAATAGAGAAGTGACCAAATTAATATAAGTTCATCATCACATTAAAACCAAAGTACATACATAGTTCTCATTGAACAACACATAGCTCTCCAGAGCATCTAATTAAACCATACATTGAAACTATGTAAAACATTTCAATGCAACAACAAATCCGATCACAATTGCAACTAAGGTAACAATTGATCCAACGGCATAATGATACCAAGCATCAGTATGAATGGCATATTTTTTAATCTTTCTAATCTTCAAGTGCATTTCATCCATCTTGATCTTGTGATCATGGACGACATCCGCAACACGCAACTCCAATCTCATCTACGCCTCCTCAATCCTTTTCAATTTTTTCCTCAGGTAATTGTTTTCGTCTTCAACTAAATTTAACCTCTCGACAATAGGGTCGGTTGGAATTTCCGGTTCACATACCTCCTAGATAAAAACATCTATGTCACGTTGGATGGCATAATTGTCATAAACACTAAATGAACCAAATAGTTATAAAAGATAATATATACCACATCCGAATCATAGACAGGACGAGGGCCGACGGAGGCGGATACCAAAACCATCGCACTATATAATAACAAACAATAATAAAAGTAAGAAAATTATACAAGTATCTATCTAAATCATACAAGTAAGAACTTTTTTCTTTTAGAAAGAAGATAAGATCAAGAGGCTCACCACGGTGGTGCCGGCGAAGAGATCGGCGCGGGCGATGGACGGCGGTGAGGACGGGGACGGGACAGGACAGACCACCAAACCTAGACAAATCTTGAGGAAAATGGAGTTTGGACAAGGAGCTTCGAGAGGAGAAAGCTTAAGTGTGGCTCGGGCGTTTCATCGAACACCTCATGTGCATAGGAGGTGAGCTAGGGCACCATAAAGCTCTCCCACAGCCGGCCAAAAAACAGAGCAGTGGCTGTACTCGCGGGCAGAGGCGGGGGTATATATAGGCCACTCTTTAGTCCCGGTTGGTGGCCAAAACCGGGACTAAAGTACCACATTTGGTCCCGGTTCCAGCCACCTACCAGGACTAAAGGTTGTGGGCGAGGAGCGAGGCCCATTGGTCCCGGTTCGTGTCTGGAACCGGGACCAAAGGGGTCAGACAAACCGGGACCAATGGCCCACGAGGCCCAGCCGGCGCCCTAGCCTCACGAATAGGGACTGATGCCCCCTTTGGTCCCGGTTTGTGAGTGAACCGGGATTAATGCCCTTTTCTGGCCTGGACCAAAGCCCTGTTTTCTACTAGTGATATGATACACATAAACCAACTCCAATGTCACCTATATACTCCAATGTCACGGCGAGTATCCGTGAGTTGATTATACGATATGCATCAAACAATTTCAGATTCATAATACTCAATCCAACACAAAGAACCTCAAAGAGTGCCCCAAGATTTCTAGCGGAGAAACAAACACGAGAATGTGCATCAACCCCTATGCATAGATTACCCCAATGTCACCTCGGGAATCCTCGAGTTGAGTGCCAAAACACATATCAAGTGAATCAATATGATACCCCATTGTCACCGCGGGTATTCATAGCAAGACATACATCAAGTGCTCTCAAATCCATAAAAGTATTCAATCCGATAAAACAAAATCTCAAAGGGAAAACTCAATTCCTCACAACAAGATAGAGAGGGGAAAACACCATATGATCCAACTATATTAACAAAGCCCGCGATACATCAAGATCGTGACATCTCAAGAACACGAGAGAGAGATAGATTAAACACATAGCTACTGGTACAAACCCTTAGCCCCGGAGGTGGACCACTCCCTCCTCATCATGGTGGGCGCCGGGATGATGAAGATGGCCAACGATGATGATTTCCCCCTCTAGCGGAGTGACGGAACAAGGTCTAGATTGGTTTTTCGTGGCTACAGAGGCCTGCGGCGGCAGAACTTCTCATCTAGTGTTACCCCGAGGGTTTTTGGAATATTTGGCAATTTATAAGGCGAAGAGGCGGTGCAGGAGGTCACCGAGGGGGGCATAACCCCCCTGAGCGCCCCTGGGCTCCTGGGCGCGCCCAGGTGTGTTGTGCCCACCTCGGGCCTCCCCTCTACTAATTTTTTAGCCCATCCTGGGTCCTCTGGTCCAAAAAAATTCCCCAAAAAATTTCGCTGCAATTGGACTCCGTTTGATATTGATTTCCTGCGAAGTAAAAAAACAAGCAAAAAACAGTAACTGGCACTGGGCACTATGTCAATAGGTTAGTCCCAAAAAATGATATAAAGTTGCTATAAAATGAGTGTAAAACATCCAAGAATTATAATATAACAGCATGAATACTTCATAAATTATAGATACGTTGGAGACGTATCAGTGCAGCGGGCGAGCAGGAGGGTCCGGAGTAGGGCCAGCAGAGGGGCAGGGGTGGCCGGGCCAATGGCAAGGAGGTACGGCGAGGAGGTGCGGCCGAGGCCCAAGCAGGAGGGAGAGGGGAGAGCTAGCACGGGGTCGGGGCGGGGCGGCGAGGACGTCCGGTGTCGGGGCGGCGAGGACGGGCCGACGAAGCGGCACGGCGGACGGGGGTCGAGGAGGCGGAGGCAGGGCGGCGGTGCGACCGGCAGCCAAGGTGGCGGCGGTGCAGGGCTTGGGTGACGGCTAGTGGTGGTGGCACGGGTAGATACGGCGGCGGCGCGGGTGGATTCCAGGGTGGGGAGGAAAGAGTGGGGAATGAGTGGTGGAGGGAACCGCAGGCAGATAAGGCTGATCTATGAACAGTCGGCATACATTTGGTTGCCACGTGTCCACCTATGCCGTTGGCACAGCTTCCTTCTAATTTTCTTTTTTTGTTTCTCATTATTTCATTTTGCATCTTTCCTAACACATACATACTACACATGTGTATTAGTGCTCACAAAAAACAAAGTGACTGCATTCTCCGTATCGGCCCGACATGGTCGTTTCCTCCCTCCATGAGACGGCGACATCGACGTCCGTGAGCGGGGTCACACCCCGGAGCCGCGTCCCAGGTGCTTGCACCTGCCACCACACTTCCAGACGTGTAAGAGGGCCGAGCGCAAGATCCGTCGGCATAGCTAGCCCCCCCCCCCCCCCCCCCAAGTCCCTCGTCCCACCTAACCCTGGCCCGGTTGACCAGCGGATCTAGGCCTTTGACTTTCGCCGGATGGGGTTTGACCGATGGACCTTTTCTCTTGGTTGTGATAGACCATCCCATAGGTACACTTCAGATCAAGGTCCGGGCCCAACCCACCGCAAGATTCCCTCCGTGTCTGCCCGACTTGGCCGTTTCCCCACTGTGAGAAGGTGGCAGCGACGTCTGTGAGGGGGGGTCACACCCCGGAGCCACGTGCCGGGTGCTTGCACCTGCCACCACACTTCCACACGCATAAGAGGGCCCAGCGCAAGACCTGTGGGCATAGCTGCCCCCCTAGTACCCCGTCCCGTCTAACCCTGACATAGTTTACCGGCGGATCTAGGCCTTTGACTTTCATCGGACGGGGTTTGACCGATGGACCTTTTCACCTGGTTGTCATAGCCCAGCCCATAGGTACACCCCCGAACACGGTATGGGCCCAACCCACCGCAAGATTCCCTCTGTGTCTGCCCGGCAAGCCTAGTTAGCAAAAATCTTACTCTTAGTCACTTGATTGAGTGAGATTAATGAATTGATTTGAGAACAAAACGCTAAAAAAACATGTCGCCCCTATTAATACAGTAGCAAAATTAGTGTCTGGGAGACCTATTTTAACAGAACATATACTGCAAATGTAATCATATGAACAAACAGTCGACATTGCAGTATGCATGCTTTGATTTATGTAAGCCACAAAGAACTATGCAACAGATTTATGTTTTGTTGTTGTATTGTATATGCCATAATATCCCAAAGAGGAAAACATAAAATATCACAGACTTTCACTGGCAGGTAGTTCATCACAGATCTTCATCACAAAAATGCATTACCTATTTTGTTTGGAACCAGTGCATGTATGCAAACGAAAAACATTGTGGAACAGAGGCGATGGAGAGAAGCAAAGCCTCACCGGATCTTGAGGAGGAGCACAAGGAAGAGGTGTCGTGTGAGAGAGGGGTGGCGATGACAGCCACCCCTCACTGACGGCATCCTCCAAGGGGTTGTCAGCGAGATCCAGGAGGAGGACGTCATTGGCACACGAGCTTTGCCAAGATCCCATGGTCAGCTCGCCGTCGGACATCGCCCTCCTCCCTCCTCTACTGCTTCTCGACCCCATCCTCTTGTCCTCCTCATTCCATCCTCCCCTGAGCGCCGAGGACGCGGTGGTCATCGTCATGGAGGTGACGATGTGGTGGTTGTCCGGATCTGGAATGTGGTAAGAGATGTCAGGGAATAGAGTGGCGGCAGTTGACGGTGTGCAGGTCACATCACGTGGATCAGGAGAGGAAGGGGAGGTCTGACGGAGGGCTGCGGGAGGAGGGAGCGAGGAGGCAAGTGTGGTGAGGAAGGGGAGGGCCGCGGAGAGTTGTGGGAGGAGGGAGGCGAGGTGGTAGGAGGCGGCGATGGGAATTAGGAGGGGGCTGCGGACGAGGGAGAGAGAGGGGCCGAGGACAAGGGTTAGGGTTAGCATTTTATACTTGTAAAGATTAGATGGGCTTCAGCGGGCTTGCCGGGCTATACCACGCCGTCCATGACAGTTTTGAAAACATCAATAGAAATCCGTCATGGATTAACAAATTTCTTGTAGTGCAAACACGGAACATAGCTACCCCCCTCCCCCCCCCAAGTCCCCCGTCCCATCCTACCCCGGCACAGTTGACCGGCGGATCTAGGCCTTTGACTTTCGCCGGACGGGGATTGACTGATGGACCTTTTCACCTGGTTGTCATAGCCCAGCCCATAGGCACACCCCCGAACATGGTACGGGCCCAACCCACCGCAAGATTCCCTGCGTGTCTGCCCGACATGGCCGTTTCCCACTGCGTGGGACGGCGGAAGCGACGTCTGTGAGGGGGTTCACACCCCGGAGCCGCGTGCCATGTGGTTGCACCTGCCACCACACTTCCACATGCGTAAAAGGGCCCAACGCAAGACCTGGCGGCATAGCTACCCCATAGTACCCCGTCCCGTCTAACCCTGGCACAGTTGACTGGCGGATCTAGGCCTTTGACTTTCGCCGGACGGGGTTTGACCGATGGATCATTTCACCTGGTTGTCATAGCCTAGCCCATTGGTACACCCTCGACACTACAAGAAATCTGTTAATACGTGACGTTACTAGTCCGCCACGAATGAGCGGAAAACTGTCATGGGTGCCCATGCATGACGGACTTGAAGTCCATCATGTATATCGCGTCATAATTTAACATCATGCCTTCCTTGACGGTTCTTGACCGTCATGGGTCTGCCCCAAGCCCGCCCAGGCCCAAACCATTGTGACGGAACAAGCCGTCATAGCCTGACGCCACATTGGATTTTTGATTCGCCAATTGGAATGATGTGGCTACCTACGTGGATACTACTTTTCATCACAGAAATCGTCACGAAGGTAGGCACAATTTAAATATGGTCCAGCCAATTTCTTTTGGTCAATTTTGACACAATATATTTTTTTAGCCAATTTTGGCCCAAAGAGAAAGTAATTTCAAATAGTTCACACAATATGCGGCCATCTGTATGTATATATTTTTCTCAAAAAAATTCTGTGTGTATATACAACATAGCAGTTTACAAATCCTTCATGCAATGATAATTTACAACATAGATTCACTAAATATATCATACAACAAGGTTAAGAAGCAGTACAATCCAGTTTACAGCAACAAAACATATAAACTTTCGAGGCTGCTGTTCAGGTTCTTCGTCGACTCTCCTGATGGCAACTATCATGTCATGGCGCGGATTATGATTGGTAGCACTATGTAGCCCACTACCCAATCATACCTAGCATATTTAAAAGAACATTAGATTTTTGCAGATTTATAGATAGTAGAGACAATAGTTTTACAACAAGTGTAAAAAATGTATTACATGTCCACTTGGCCAGTATTGAAAGTACTATTACTTATAACATAATGAAATGAAACAAAACAGTATATTTGTATAGAATGTGACAAGAACTACAAATATAATTTATTACAAGGCTTACAAATTACTTCATGGTAATTAAGGTACAAGCTAAATCATAAAACATGAACATCAACTGAACATAGTACTAGTACTAAGTCACCTTAGTTTATGCAAGCTAGAATACTTCATGCACCCAATTAATTAAGTAGGACGTGGGACCTCAGGGGACTTACATGTATGTCATGTAGTAACAATCACTAAGCTGTTTTGATAGAATTGCATAAGGCAAGATTTTTTGGTTTGATGTGATCAAACATCTTAGCAGCACATGTGAAAGACACATGCAGTAGGAAGGTTTCCGCATCTGCACCTACATGCAGCAAGTCATGCATCAATAAAAATGAGACAAAGAGTCAAGCCATACTGAAATTCAACAAATAAGCGAGAAGTTAAATTGGATGAGACAAAGGTTCCTCTCTCACAACCAGCTAAGACGTTGTACAACTTACTACAACCGGATGACTCGTAGGTGTAGAGCAGAGCAGTGGGTGCAGTTATCTAAATTTGCACCAGTCTGAATGGAGCCATTTTGTATGCCACATCCTGAACATGGTGACATGCAATGGTAACAAGGAATTTATCATCTACATTTCACTGAAATTTCACAGAGTTCACAAGCCTGCCATGTAAGAATCATCAAATTGTGAGATATCAAGTTTATGGCTGACTTGAGAAATCGAGCAAGGATCAAGAGCTACTTGTAAGCATCTATCATATTAATGAATGACAATTAGACAGCCATTAGAACATATGCGCATTCAGATCAAAGGTGGCATGATTTAGCTCAAACATTCCAATACTAACTAATCAGATAAATGAATTATAACTCCATATGAAAGATTGCTTTCTCTGTTGATTATGGTCACCTAAAGCATCACAAAAATCTGTATTCTACAAATATTGACACATGTTTACAACCAGGAAATCATCCAAGAACATGAATACAAAGTGAATAAAGGGCAATGATATCAGCTACTTTCATAGTGATAGAATTTTACAACAAATCATCTAAGCAACATATAAACTATTTACATGAGATTTAGGAAATAAAAATTATTGTGATAAGCTACTTTGTACACCTTAACACATAGAAAGTTTGTGCATGGTATAGAACAGAGAAATAGTGTAATAGCAAGCCTAGTTAGCAAAAAATCTTACTCTTAGTCACTTGATTGAGTGAGATTAATGAATTGATTTGAGAACAAAACGCTAAAAAAACATGTCGCCCTATTAATACAGTAGCAAAATTAGTGTCTGGGAGACCTATTTTAACAGAACATATACTGCAATATGTAATCATATGAAACAAACAAGTCGACATTGCAGTATGCATGCTTTGATTTATGTAAGCAACAAAAGAACTAGTGCAACAGATTTATGTTTTGTTGTTGTATTGTATATGTCCATAATATCCCAAAGAGGAAAACATAAAATATCACAGATCTTTCACTGGCAGGTAGTTCATCACAGATCTTCATCACAAAAATGCATTACCTATTTTGTTTGGAACCAGTGCATGTATGCAGAACGAAAAACATTGTGGAACAGAGGGCATGGAGAGAAGCAAAGCCTCACCGGATCTTGAGGAGGAGCACAAGGAAGAGGTGTCGTGTGAGAGAGGGGTGGCGATGACAGCCACCCCTCACTGACGGCATCCTCCAAGGGGTTGTCAGCGAGATCCAGGAGGAGGACGTCATTGGCACACGAGCTTTGCCAAGATCCCATGGTCAGCTCGCCGTCGGACATCGCCCTCCTCCCTCCTCTACTGCTTCTCGACCCCATCCTCTTGTCCTCCTCATTCCATCCTCCCCTGAGCGGCCGAGGACGCGGTGGTCATCGTCATGGAGGTTGACGATGTGGTGGTTGTCCGGATCTGGAATGTGGTAAGAGATGTCAGGGAATAGAGTGGCGGCAGTTGACGGTGTGCAGGTCATCATCGTGGATCAGGAGAGGAAGGGGAGGTCTGACGGAGGGCTGCGGGAGGAGGGAGGCGAGGAGGCAAGGTGGTGAGGAAGGGGAGGGCCGGCGGAGAGTTGTGGGAGGAGGGAGGCGAGGTGGTAGGAGGCGGCGATGGGGAATTAGGAGGGGGCTGCGGACGAGGGAGAGAGGAGGGGCCGAGGACAAGGGTTAGGGTTAGCATTTTATACTTGTAAAGATTAGATGGGCTTCAGCGGGCTTGCCGGGCTATACCACGCCGTCCATGACAGTTTTGAAAACATCAATAGAAATCCGTCATGGATTAACAAATTTCTTGTAGTGCAAACACGGAACGGGCCCAACCCAACGCAAGATTCACTCCGTGTCGGCCCAACGTGTCCGTTTCCCACTCCGTGAGACGGAGATAGTGACGTCCGTGAGGGGGATCACACACCGGAGCCGCGTGCCAGGTGCTTGCACCTGCCACCACACTTCCACACGCGTAAGAGGGCCCAGCGCAAGACCTAGCGGCATATAGCTACCCCCCAAGTCTCCCGTCCCGTCTAACCCTGGCAAAGTTGACCGGCGGATCTAGGCCTTTGCCTTTCGCCAGACGGGGTTTGACCGGTGGACATTTTCACCTGGTTGTCATAGCCCAACCCATAGGTACACTCCCGAACACGGTACGGGCCCAACCCACTGCAAGATTCCCTTCGTGTCTGCCCGACGTGCCGTTTCCCCACTCCGTGAGACCGCGACAGCGACGTCTGTGAGGGGGTTCACACCCCGGAGCCACGTGCCGGGTGCTTGCACCTGCCACCACACGTCCGCACGCGTAAGAGGGCCCAGCGCATGACCTGGCAGCATAGCTACCCCCCCCCCCCTAGTACCCCGTCCTGTCTAACCCTGGTACAGTTGACCGGCGAATTTAGCACTTTCAAGATTCTTATAAAAAACATATAAAACTTGTCAAAATAGATGTAATTATCAATTGTTTGTGATTTCAATAAAGTAGAGGGACCTATATGCAAAAGAAAATGAGGTCACATTACTAAGATACTCGAAAAAAAATACAAACTACAAATTCATAATCTATGGAAAATTCTACACCAAATCGATATATAATTTATGTATGTTTATCTTTAGATAAGACACATTTAAGTTAATCAAATTTTAATTTAGAAAAAAGATAAAAAAATTGATAATACAGAGATATGCCGACAGCAAAGCCGTCGGCATAGCTATGCCCCCGGATCGATGAGGTGTGCCCAACCGACACGCCTCGGATAGATGATGTGGCACGTGCTGCGGATCGATGACGTGGACCAAGACTATGCCAACGGCCGTCGGCATAGCTATGACGGCGTCAACTGCCCGTCACACACCGGGTCGTCGGGCCCAGTTCTATGCCAACGGCTGCTGTAAGCATATGTCCCAATATGCCGACGCCGTTACTATGACGACGCCCCCGTCGGCATATGTGGATGTATGCCGACGGCTTTTCTTCACCGACGGCTTGCCCTAGGCCGTCGGCATACCTCCATATATGCCAACGGGGGCCGTCGGCATAGGTTAGGCCATCGGGATTAGGCGAAATTCCGGTAGTGCATGATCCAGGAGCTTGCATTCAAAGGCGCCTGATCGCCTCAGAGGTGCTATAGATGACATTTCCTCCAAAACGTCTCTGTGGAATTGTATTGCTGGGCTGCAGGTTCTTTCACCCATGAGCCCAAAGACCGATGCCAAGAAGGTCCTCGGTGGCAGAGGCCGACCATTGGCAAGACGGACCGGGAAGTACACGAGAAATTCAGGTAACAGTTCGGCGAGGAGAGTTGATTCGCAATACTCTCTAAACTCAATAAGAGTAACGGTTCTTAAGGTGGGGAGTCCTTGTGGTGTAGCTTGATAGTAGTTGTTTTCAGTTTCTCTGGTATCCTAATCTTCTTTTGTGTAACTTTCGTTGTGCCTGATCATAATTAATTTAGCATCTAAAATTACTTTTTACTCTTTTCGACGGCGAGATCTGAATCATGTAAGCTCCACTTGACAGCTGAATTATACTTTGTCCTGTGCATTCAGTGGTACCTCCTGCAAACTTTTATGAATTGGTACCTTGCGGGGCTCGGCCTCAGCCGCGGACGCTAGTTACTCCATTTGGTTCGTACGAGACTTGAAACAGTTGCAGTATCATTACTACATGTCGTACGCTCCCTGACGGGCTACTGGAGCTTTCATTGGTCTGGTCAAGAAAGTGACACAATTTAATTTTCTAGAAGGTCTTAATTGTCATAAAATTCAACAGCTAATAAGATTAATACTGGCACGCACACATGTATGCCCCTTCCACGCAACCGCGAGTCCTCTAACGCCGGTTTCACGGCGAGTGGAGTCACGCCCTGACCGTTGAGTATCGTGATTGTATTTGGAAGATAGATTAGGAAGTATTCTGACTTGTCTTGTATTTCAAGTATTATTATTTCGGTTTTCCGATCTAAGATCGGTTTGCGTCGTCCGCCGCCGCCGTCAACCCCGTGCCTCTACTCCGACACCGGCGCGACCAACCGGCCTCCTTCCCGACCCGGCGGCCTCGTGCCATGTGGCGGCCCATCAAAGCCGCCGTTCGCGCGCCCGTCCGCCCGTCGATCTACGCCGGCCGTCACCGCCCTGCTCCAACCGGGACTCCTGCATTGCCCCGACCCGGCTGCCTCGCGCCATGAGGCAGCACATCACGGCCGCCGTTCGCGCGCCGGCCGCCCATTGATCTACGCCGCGCCTGTACGGCCGCCCTGCCAACCGTCGTCGCCGGTTTCATTTCAGACTCCGCCGCCACTCCGCCTCCACCAAACGGCATCCCCGACCTTGCGCGCGATCGGATTGATCACCCGCCCGCCACCGCGATCCGCCTCATCTACGTCGTGTGACCGACCTGGCCTGTCAGTTGCGTGCGCATCCGTAGGTCCCAGGAAGACTGTCCAGAGTTCATCGTGCCCCTCCGACCGATCGAGCCACGGACTGCCGCTGCGTCGCCCCGTCGGGCCGCAGCGCCACCGCCCCGTGGTTCTCCTCGCGGTTGCATCGACTCACGCGTCCCCGCTGCGTCGCCCTTTGGGCCATAGTGCCGCGATACTCGGGCCCCGCCGCCGACTCGAGGCCATCCCCGCGGCTGCACAGACAACGCTCCCCCGCTGCGCCGCCCCTTCGTGCCGTAGCGCTGCGGCCCGCGGTCCCCGCCGTCGCCCCGACCCGCCTGCTGCCGCTGCGTCACCCCTTCGGGCCGTAGCGCCATGGCCTGTGGTCCAATCCGCCGTCCCCGCGCATCGACTTCAAGTGGTGTGCATCGCGCCTCCTCTCTTGGCGCTGGAGCGCCACTGTCCGCGCCGATCTTCGTCACGCTGTTGGGTTCTCCTCGCCTACTTTGAGCATCGCCGCCGCGCTCCTAACCAAGCCGCCGTCAGGCCGCAGCCACCGCTCTTCTTCGGCGCCACTGCAGCTCGCTCACCCAAGCCGCGCCGCTAGCCCACCCCGTTCGTATTCGTCCAGCACCAGCTCATCGCCAGCGTCGCCGTAATCTTCCCCGACCACTTCGTCTACTCCGGCCACCGTTGGCGACATCAGCCCCTCGCTGCAACCATTGTCGAGTCCTTCTCTGCTGGCTCTCAGATTCCTCGACATGGCATACACGTTGTGCAGGTCCCTTGTCTACGCATGCCCGGTGCTGGCAACACCAATGCGTGCCTTCGTCCACGACGTGTCCCTGGGCCTGACAAGTCTGGCGCGATGCTTCGTCAACTTTGTCTTCGTCCATCTACGCATGCACGGTGCTGGCAATAGCGACGCGAGTCTTTGTCTACGACGTGTCCCCGGGTTTGGAAACCCGGCGCGACGCCTCTTCAACATCGTCTTCTTCCCGGCGCACCACTACTTCGACACCACTGTGCCCATGACTAACTAGGCGCCTCCTTGTGCCCGCGGCTCCACAGCGACTTCCTCGACACCGGCTACCGCGATTCGACATCGACCTTGACGTTCTTCACATGACTACCACGACCACGGCTACACCACCCCACTAGTGCAGAATTGACCATTAGTTTCGGTTCGTAAGGGCCTTTAGTCCGGGTTCACCAACCAGGACTAAAGGGTCGAGACTAAAGGCCCTCCCCCTTTAGTCCCTGTTTGTCACGACCCGGGACCAAAGGCCCACCACGTGGCACGAGCCCACGCCGAGGGGTAGGGGTGTGACACCAACCGGGACTAAAATGATTAGGAGTTTAGGGGTTTATGATTTATTTTTCCTTTTAGTTTTGTGTTTTCCATTTAATTATTTTCCATTTCAAACATATTTTAACCTACTACATACTGTACACGTTATGCATATATAAATAGAATTTCTTGTAGAACCAATCATATATATATCATTGAATTTCTCGTACGACCATGCATACACACACATATATATATATATATACAATTTCTCCTATAATTTGCAGATCATTACACACAGGCATTAGGTGTAATGGTATTCTCCTTCGGGATCTATGACCTGGTCAAGCAAAAATCCCGCCATTTCCTCTTAAAGTGCTCGTATGCGGTCCGTTGGTAGGAGCTTATCCCGCATCTCTTGCATCTTTATTAAATAAGCAGATCAATATGAATATATTAGTTGTGTGTATATATATTAGATCATGATAAAAAGAATTGTGAATTGTGTTTACGTACAAAAAGATTCCTTCCATCTTTTTTTCTTTCGGTCATAAAGCGACTGTTCTCGCAAACGTAGTACGCACATAAATTATTCCCGGACGCCTGCCTCATGCACTTTACGAGAATAGAATTCAATCAAATAATAATTAATCAAACATGATAATGATATTGAAACTAGAATTAAAGAGATGCGCGGACGTAGCTAGTACTACTTAATTACGTACCCTGGATCGCACCCATTTCAACTCTTATTTCCATGGGCCTTGAACCTGTTTGATGAACTTTTGGCAAACCCTATCCGCCGGCAAAGAAAATGAATAAAGAAGTTATTAATTAGTTGATATCAGGAAATGAACTAAAGAGGCCGACATAGTGCGATAATGATTGAAATTACCTGCCGAGCATGTCCTTCACATTTGAGTATTCTTTAGGTTCGTTAAATAGTGAGTCCATTCCTTGAACTTTTCCCTCGTCAACTTCAATGATTAGCAGGATCCAGTGGAAGCGGGCATGTGCATAACTCATCAACTACACTTTATAACATCTACTAAGCAAAACAGAATTTGTAGTACAAGATAGTAACACTCACCCGAAGTTGTAAGGAAGTAGTATTTCTGGTAGAGTATTTAGTTGCTTCAAAAACTCTAGCAAGCTTCTCTCTGAATCTTTTTTGTGACGTGACCACACACCGTCATTAAAGATATTTAGGTCAATGAACCCAATGCCATAGCGTCCATCTCTTTTCATTTCATAAATCCTCATTCTGCATAATACCACAGAAAAGAATATAGTGAGGATAAGTACAGGTAATGAACGAGCACCGCTAAAGACTTAAATTACACAAAAAAATCACTTACAGACAATAGCAACTGATGAGAGATTTGTCGAGTGCGTCTTGATTGAATAACTGAAACATTTCTTGAAACTCAACCCACAAATCTTTTGCATGGAAGTAATGCTCTGCCTTGACTTTCACCACGAGGGCCTCTTGTTCGTTCTTTATTTCTCTCAGGTACCAGTCATGCAATCTGCGCATTTTCGTTGATAGAAGCGGGACCTCCTCAGGGCTGACCAGAGTTTGGCCGGGGACATATTTCCATGCTAGCTCCTCCTCTTCAAACCCGGAGATAACCTCGAGGCCTAGGACGTGTTCAACAGTGACACCGGCCTCTTTAGCCATCTGTCTATGAGCGTCGGTTATTTCCGGCTGACCGGCTGTACTCACATGTGATTGTATAATGAGAGGGGGGATCGACTGCACTGCCTGTTCTCCTAGCTGAGGAACAGTTTTCCTGCATTTCTCACTACCTGCTTGGCTCGAGCTCGACTCCTTATCTTTTTGTGTATGATATGACTTCTTAATAGAGCGCTCATAGTCTGAATCCGTTCCCTTCACAGCCGGTCGAGCCATATCCACGAAGTGCTATATGACTTCCTCAGGTATTTTCTCCTTTGGCGGCGGGGGCGGTTTCAGTGCAAAATGGG
The DNA here is from genome assembly GCA_011799875.1 of Thinopyrum elongatum. Taxonomy (NCBI): domain Eukaryota; kingdom Viridiplantae; phylum Streptophyta; class Magnoliopsida; order Poales; family Poaceae; genus Thinopyrum; species Thinopyrum elongatum. The sequence goes on from CM022299.1 coordinate 17,639,955, forward strand.
CCTTCACTTCGGCAGCCACTGTGGCATTGGTTTCCTCGTCAGTCTTCTCGTAAGCCAACTTATTTTTGGCAGGAGGAGAGGCTTTCTTGCTTGGCGATCTCTTCCGCTTTGGAGAAGGCTGACGCGCCCGAGATCGATATGGCGGACTCGCGCTGATTGGCTCCGTCTCGGGGTGGGTGGTGGAGTCGGCTGACGTGGTGACGGACTAGCACCGCGCTCCGTCTCGGGGTGGGGTGGTGGAGTTGGGTGACGCGGCGGACTTGTAAGAGGAGCCGGCTGACGCGGCAGACTTGGAGAAGGAGTCGGTGTCCTTGGAAAGATGATGCAATCCTTTCTACATAGAATGATAAGACGTATGGCATCTCCCAGTGTGCACTCCTCGTCACCTCCAAGAATGTCAAGCTCTATCTCGTCATATCCCGACATCACTTCATCCACCCCGACACGAGCATAGCCAGCTGGAATCGGATTGCCATGGAAGGTTGCTTCAAGGGGATTCGTTAAAGCATAGCCGTCCACCGCCTTCATGGATATGTTCTTCACTTTCATGTGTAGCTCACAAGGTGTCGTACCTTTGGTATCATCCACGGGGTATCTACCAGCAGTGCATCATCGGCCGGGGTGGAACCCACACTGCTCTTCGGCATAGATGGGACGGTGATATCCAATGCTGGATCTGCTTGCTGCTGCCGCTGAGATGCCCTTTCCTGGCTAAGTGAGTCGATCTGCTGCTGCTGCCGCATGAAAGCACGTTCCAACTCCGTGTGCTTTGATTCTACCTGTTGACTGCGGTCTGCTTCCTGCTTCCTCTGCTCCTCCTCCAACATCCTCTGCTCCTCCTCCTGCTTCTTATTTCTCGCACAGCTTCTGTAAGTGGCGTTCTAATCCGCAAACCCCTCAAAGCATGAAACAACGCCTTTGCCTCGTGTTCATCCCGGGTGTTCAGGATTCTTCAGGGCGCGCGTAAGCTCGTCGTTCTCTCTCTCGGGCTTGAACGCCCCCGTTCGAGCTTCTTCTATTGCAACAAGTAAAGCGTCGGAGGCTTCTTTAAGACTTGCCCGCTCCATAATCAGCCCTGTCTTTGGGTCCAACTTCTCCCCATGCGCATAAAACCATGTCCTGCACCTATCGGGCAAACTCAATGTAGCTGGAGTGACTCCTGCAGCAATCATCTGTTCCTCAGCTTCATCCCACTTAGGGCGGCCGACCTGGTAGCCACCTGGCCCCAAAGTATGGTGCCACTTTTTTTCGCAGCATTAATCTTGTTTATTCTCGACCGTTCCTGAGCTGCTTCCGATTCCTTGAACTTAACGAAAGAGTCCCAGTGATCTCTTACCTTCTCCAGTGCTCCCTTGAATGCTGGTGTCTTATTTCCTTCTGCATCGTACTTGGCCCGTATTCTTTTCTTGTGATTGCAGAATTGTGTGGCCATCTTCTTAAGAGCACTCTTCCTGACTTTCTCCCGTTATGCATCTGTCAAATGCTCTGGTAGGGTGAAATGTGACATGAGCGATTCCCAAAGCACATCTTTTGCTCTTTCGGAGATAAAACTAACTCCTTGATCTCCCTTTGCTGGCTTATTCCATTCTTGAACGGAGATCGGGATTTGGTCCCTGATAATAACTCCGCAATGACTAGTAAATTTGTCCGCATTCTTTTTAGGAGCAAGCGGTTCGCCATTTGGTTTGATCTCGTCGATGTTGTACTTTATGCCAGCCTGCAACCTTTTGGCCGGGTCTCGTACTGCCCTGTTTGTAGAAGATTTGCTCGATCCGGCGGGCTAAAAGAAGAAAGATCGATTCGTTAATATATATATATATATACAAATCAATTAATACATGTAATGATCACCAGAGGCCTTATATATATACATCGCCGGTCTTTGTTAATTGAAGAACATTTCCTTCGTCATCATTGTTGTGGCCTTCGTCTCTTCGTTCGTCTTCATCAAATACTCCCTCACCGGAATTGTTCAGATATTGTGAGCCATCATCTTCAGGTTCATTCTCTGGGCTCGAGGAGGGCATGATGTCAAAAATGATCTCATCTCCGTCTCTGCCGGTATCTTCCATAGCTTAACTAATCCAGAAGAAAGATAAAACAATTTAGTATTCAAATTAGAATGCAATCAATAAGGAAAAACTGAATCATAGTAGATAATATGCATCTCGAATAATATCACTAATACATCTCGAATAATCCAGATAATATGCATCGTCAAATATAATCTCGAATACATTGTCTCGAATATTATCGAATATAATCTCCAATACATCGTGAGTATTATCACTAATACATCTCGAATATTATCATATAACATCACTAGCTAATACAGATCGAATATTATCGAAGAATCTAGTTCACTCGCGGTTCCTGAGGCGCGGGTGGTGGACACCCAAAGAGAAGGAACCATCACAGGATCATAGCTCGGGTGAGATCCCTGAAGAACCTGCCAGGTATTGGAGAACCTGACGTCCAACGCAACCATGTAGTGACGGACGTGCTCGTCCTCCTCCCTAACACGGCGACATACCACCTACTCGGGGGCAGGCTGCCTCCGCACCGAAAGTGGCCCACGCGACCGCCACCAAAGAAGCTCCGGGTCGACGGGAGCCCGGTTCCTCACCAAGCAGGTTGTTGCCAGTGCCAGCCGGGCGGAGCCCAGTCCCGGACATGGCGCCTCTCAAGCAGGTTGTTGCCACCGAGTCAACGACGAGGATGCGGGCCAGGCATCGTCAACATCGAGAACAAAATCTTATGAAAACAAATTCCTATGCAATAATTATCCTTTTATTATGTTACTCATATTTAATAAACTTTTTCAACTCATTAACATTTAACATCCCTTTAATTAACTTCCATATACATTCTTATGAAAACAAAGTACATTAAAAAAGAAACCTAACATTTCTATTCATCCATTTAACATCCATATCTATCTAACATTTCTATTCATCCATCATTCTAACATACATCAATATATAACATCTATCCATCTACATATATATCCATCTAACATTCATCTACACAAAAAAGTAACATACTCCCACACTAATTCATCTACACAAAAAACCTAACATTTATATTCATCCATTTAACGTGCATATCTATTCTTATGAAAACACATCCATGCATCCATGTATCTAACAGTTCCAAAAAATGAAAAATAAAATAAAATAATCGCCAGAGATCGAGGGGTGACGAGCTCACAGCGGGGGCGAGGCGACGACGAGGCTCGATAGGGGAGGAGGGCACGGGCGGCGTCGACGGGGCTCGGCCGGGGGAGGAGGCGCGGGCGGAGTCGCGCGGGGAGGAGGCGCTGGCGGCGTCGACGGGGAGGAGGCGTGGGCGGCGGCGCGTCTTGCGGGGAGGAGGCCGACGCGGGCGGCATCGGGGAGGAGGCGAGGGCAGCGCCGGGGAGGAGGTACGGGCGGCCGGCGTCAGGGGCAGCGACGATCTCCGACGTCGGGGGAGGCGAGACGGCGTCGGGGCAGGCGACGGCGGCAGCCTGGCGGCGTCCTCTGTAGTGGTCGGCATCGAGAGAAGCAGATGAACTCTGAAAATTTGTAAGTGTTTCTTATATATGCGGAGACCTTTAGTCCCGGTTGGTGGCACCAACCGGTACTAAAGGTGAATTTTCACCAGGCCAAGCGGCGGGAAGCCTAGGCCTTTAGTCCCGGTTGGTAGCTCCAACCGCGACTAAAGGGGGGCCTTTAGTCCCGGTTGGAGCCACCAACCGGGACTAAAGCCTGTTCCTGGCACGGCGAGGTGCGGTGGAAGTTTAGTCCCACCTCGCTTGGCAAGAGGCGCCCAGACCTGTTTATAAGCCCCGCCGCGGCTGCTCCTTCGAGCTCCTCTCTAAAGCAGGCATGTGGGCCTAAGAACCTCCTCGGCCCTGTTGGGCCTACTCGCCCCCCGGGCCTGCATCCTGGCCCAACTGGTAGTTGGGTTTCTAGTCGTATGCAGGCCGTGGCGGCCCAGTAGGTCAAAAAAATTATAAACTTTCTGTTAGTGCCGTGCCAGCATTTATTTATTTTCCAGTTTTTTTGTTTTTTGTTTTATTTATTTTCTTTTGTTTCTGAGTTGTTTTTTGCTTTATTTAGAGTTTTTGAGTGAATCTTTTTACTTTAGGTCACAAAAATTATAAACTTTCTGTTAGTGCCAGTAGTTTTCAAATTTGAATAGTTTAAATTTGAATTATTTGAAATTTGTGTGAATCACTAGTTTGTGAATAACTTTACTTTAAAAATAGATTTTTGAGTGATTGTTTTTTCTGCTGTTTAATATTAGTTTGTTTTATCATTATATTCAATTTGGTAATTCTTAGGTTACTTTAAATGGGTGTTTTAATCAAAAACAGATTATGTTTAGCTCTTTAAATTTTATAGCTCAAAAAATTCATTAAATGCATGAAAAATAGCGAATGAAGTCAGAAAGGGTTGAAAATTGGTGATGTGGCTTTGAACGGTGGATGTTGAATGCACGAAAAATCTGGATTTGAAATAAGTTTAAAAAATGAAATGCCTTTGTAGCAGACGAGTTTTCGTCTGAAACCCTGATACTTCGAAAGAGATTGTCCATTTTGTACACCATGTGCATCCAGTTTTTGCCGTAACCCTCTCAACTTTTTAGCACATTCTATGTGGGTGAAATGATGAGACCATGCCAACTTTCAACCTTTTCAGAGTTCATTTGTAGTGCTTTTCAATTTCAGGGTCATTTAGCTCAAAAAATCATTAAATGCATGAAAAATAGCAAATGAAGTCAGAAAGGGTTGAAAATTGATGACGTGGCTTTGAATGGTGCATATTGAACGCACCAAAATTGTGGAGTTGAAATAAGTTTAAAAAAATGAAATGCCTTTGTAACAGATGAGTTTTCGTCCGAAACCCTGATACTTCGAAAAAGATTGTCCATTTTGTACACGACGTGCATCCAGTTTTTGCCGTAACCCTCTCAACTTTTTAGCGCATGTTATGTGTGTGAAATGATGATACCGTGCCAACTTTCAACCTTTTCAGAGTTCATATGTAGTGCTTTTCAATTTCAGGGTCATTTAGATCAAAAAATTCACTAAATGCATGAAAAATAGCAAATGAAGTCAGAAATGGTTGAAAATTGATGACGTGGCTTTGAATGGTGCATATTGAACGCACAAAAATTCTGGAGTTGAAATAAGTTTAAAAAATGAAATGCCTTTTTAAGAGATGAGTTTTCGTCCGAAACCCTGATACTTCGAAAGAGATTGTCCATTTTGTACACGAAGTGCATCCAGTTTTTGCCGTGACACTCTCAACTTTTTAGCACATGCTATGTGGGTGAAATGATGATACGATGCCAACTTTCAACCTTTTCAGAGTTCATTTGTAGTGCTTTTCAATTTCAGGGCCATTTAGCTCAAAAAAAACAGTAAATGCATGAAAAATAGCAAATGAAGTCAGAAAGGGTTGAAAATTGATGACGTGACTTTGAATGGTGCATATTGAACGCACAAAAATTTTGGAGTTGAAATAAGTTAAAAAATGAAATGCCTTTTGTAATAGATGAGTTTTCGTCCGAAACCTTGATACTTCGAAAAAGATTGTCTATTTTGTACACGAAGTGCATCCAGTTTTTGCCGTAACCCTCTCAACTTTTTAGGACATGCTATGTGGGTGAAATGATGATATGATGCCAACTTTCAACCTGTTCAGAGTTCATTTGTAGTGCTTTAGAATTTCAGGGTCATTTAGCTCAAAATATGAGTAAATGCATGACAAATAGCAAATGAAGTTAGAAATGGTTGAAAATTGATGACGTGGCTTTGAATGGTGCATATTGAACCCAGAATGGCAATCTCGTCGACTAGGTGAACTAGGACGTGCGTCATGATATTGAAGAAGTATGGTGGGAACACCAACTCAAAACTGACAAGACATTGCACCAAATCATTCTGTAACCTTGGTAGGATTTCTGGATCGATTACCTTCTGAGAGATTGCATTGAGGAATGCTCATAGCTTCACAATTGCTAATCAAACGTTCTCCGGTAGAAACCCCCTCAACGCAACCGGAAGCAATTGCGTCATAATCACGTGGCATTCACGAGACTTTAGGTTCTGGAACTTTTCTCTGCCATATTTATTATTCTCTTTATATTCGACGAGAAGCCAGACGGGACCTTCATACTGAGCAGGCATTCAAAGAAGATTTTCTTCTCTTCTTTGGTAAGAGCGTAGCTGGTAGGACCTTGATACTGCTTTGGATGCATGCCATCTTTTTCGTGCATACGTTGCTGGTCCTCCCGTGCCTCCGATGTATCTTTTGTCTTCCCATACACGCCCAAGAAGCCTAGAAGGTTCAAGCAAAGATTCTTCGTCACGTGCATCATGTCGATTGCAGAGCGGACCTCTAGGTCTTTCCAATAGGGTTGATCCCAAAATATAGATTTCTTCTTCCACATGGGTGCGTGTCCGTCATCGTCATTCGGAACAGATTGTCCGCTAGGACCCTTTCCAAAGATTACTTTTAAATCCTTGACCATATCAAGTATATCATCACCAGTACGGTGGCGAGGCTTCTTCCGGTGATTTGCCTCACCTTTGAAATGCTTGCCTTTGTTTCTTAAGAGGTGCTTGATCGGAAGAAATCGACGATGTCCCAGGTACACATTCTTCTTACCTTTATCCAAATATATACTTTCGGTGTCATCTAAACAGTGCATGCATGCGTGGTATCCCTCGTTTGTCTGTCTCGAAAAGTTACTAAGAGCAGGCCAATCATTGATGGTTACAAACAGCAACGCTCGCAGGTCAAATTCCTGCTGTTTGTGCTCATCCCACACACGTACACTTTTTTTGTCCCACAGCTGTAAAAGTTCTTCAACAAATGGCCTTAGGTACACATCAATGTCATTGCCGGGTTACTTGGGGCCTTGGATGAGCACTGGCATTATAATGAACTTCCGCTTCATGCACAATCAAGGAGGAAGGTTATAGATACATAGAGTCACATGCCAGGTGCTATGATTGCTGCTCTGCTCCACAAAAGGATTAATGCCATGTGCACTTAAACCAAACCATACGTTCCTTGCGTCATCTGCAAAGTCGTACCACTTTTTCTCGATTTTTCTCCATTTTGACCCGTCAGCGGGTACTCTCAACTTCCCTCCTTTCTTACGGTCTTCTTTGTGCCATCGCATCAATTTGGCATGCTCTTTGTTTTGGAACAAACATTTTAACCGTGGTATTATTGGAGCATACCACATCACCTTGGCAGAAATCCTCTTCTTGGGGCGCTCGCCCTCAACATCACCAGGGTCATCGCGACTGATCTTATAGCGCAATGCACCGCATACCGGGCATGCATTCAAATCCTCGTACTCACCGCGGTAGAGGATGGAGTCATTAGGGCATGCATGTATCTTCTGCACCTCTAATCCTAGAGGGCAGACAGCCTTCCTTGCTTCGTACGTACTGTTAGGCAATTCGTTGTCCTTTGGAATCATCTTCTTTAACATTATCAGCAACTTTTCAAATCCCTTGTCAGATACACCATTCTCTACCTTTCATTGCAGCAATTCCAGTGTGGTACCTAGCTTTTCCTTGTCATCTTCGCAATTTGGGTACAAAAATTTCTTGTGATCCTCTAACATGCACTGCAACTTCAGCTTCTCCTTTTCACTTGCGCAGTTTCTCTTTGCATCGGCAATGGCCCAACCAAGATCATCATCGGGCTCATTTGATGCCTCTTCTTCAGCTTCTTCCCCCATTGTTGTACCATCGTATTCAGGGAACCCATGGCCAGGATAGCTGTCATCATCCTCTTCTTCTTCATTCTCTTCCATTAGAACACCTCTTTCTCCGTGCTTGGTCCAACAGTTATAGCCGGACATGAAACCGGACGTAAACAGGTGGATGTGAATGGTTCTTGAGTTAGAGTAATTGTGATCATTCTTACATACAACACAAGACAACACATAAAACAATCCGCCCGCTTGTTTGCCTCAGCCGCAACCAGAAAAGTATGCACACCATTAATGAACTGGGGAGAGCATCGGTCATCGTACATCCATTGCTGGCTCATCTTCATTACACAACACCGAAAAGACCAAATTAATACAAGTTCATACATAAGTTCGTACACACTTATTCTCATAAAACAACATACAAACTCTCTAGCTAAAGCATTTAAATGCAACAACAAATGCGATCAAGATCGCAACTAAGGTAACAATTGATCCAACAGCATAGTGATACCAAGCCTCTTTATTAACGGCATATTTTCTAATCTTCAAGCGCATTGCATCCATCTTGATCTTGTGATCATCGACGACATCGGCAACAAACAACTCCAGTTTCATCTTATCTTCTTCAATTCCTTTCCATTTTTCTTTCAAATACTCGTTTTCTTTTTCAACTAAATTTAACTTCTCGACAAGAGGGTCGGTTGCAATTTCCGATTCACATACCTCCTAGATAAAAATATCTATATCAACTTGATGGGCATAATTGTCATAAACACGAAATGCAAAAAATAGTTATAAAAGAGAATATACCACATCCGAATCATAAACAGGACGAGGGCCGACGGGGACAAATATCAAAACCATGCCACTATGTATAACAAACAACCATATAGGTAAGAAAATTATATAAGTAAATATCTAAATCACACAAACATGATTTTTTTTTATAAAAAGGATAAGAGCAAGATGCTCACCAAGGTGGTGCCGGCGACGGGACGGTGCGGGAGATCGACGGTGGTTAGGACGGGGACGGGAAGGCACTAAGTAAACCACACCAACATATGCAAACTAAGAAGTTAATTTGAGCTCAAATTGCATATAAATCAAATAAACTCCCACATATAATTACTCCCAAACTAAAACCCACAAATCACTATACTTATAGAGCATTGCAAGAGCTAATCTAGCAATGAGAGATGAACGGACAAAGTTGGTAACCTTTGTGAACACTTGGATGGATGGGGTGCCTTCAAATCTTGACAAATTTTGACAAAAATGGAGGATGAGCTCGAGCAAGAGGGGAAGAATAGAGAGGAGAGGAAAGGGCAAAATGGGCTCGGGCTGGACGAAGGGTTCATATAGGAGCATCTTTAGCCCCGGTTGGTGACACAAACCGGGACTAAAGGTGTTCCTCTAGTCCCGGTTTATGATTCAAACCGGGACTAAAGGGGCACGCAGGGGCCCTGCCTGACGCCAGTCTGCCACCACCCCTTTAGTCCCGGTTTGTGACACAAACCGGGACAAGAGGTACGCCACGAACCGGGACTAATGATGCCCGCGCCCTAGCCGTTGGAACTGAAACTAATGGTCACATTAGTACAGGGTCGTAATCGAACCGGGACTAATGAGGCGAACGTAAGGTCATTTTTTTACTAGTGCCCTACGCTATTGGCTACTTCGACAAATGGCACAAAGGGCCACCGCCTTGCTTGAGCAACCTCGTCGGTTTTCACTCCAGCCACGCCTTTCGCGATGCATCGACCGTTACCACTGTGGGGGTGGGGGGGGGTGTCCGTCGGCTTGCCTTTGGATTCTTCTCCAGTCTCACCTCCTGCGTCGCTATTGTTGTGACTGCAGGGGGATGTTGAGTATCATGATTGTATTGAAAACATAGGATAGACTAGTAAGTATTCTGGCTTGTCTTGTACTTCAAGTAGATCATGTACTCCTATATATATGCCCACGAGGCTCAATCAATACAACAACAATTTCACCAAATCCCTCTCTCCGTTCTAACACTCACAACTCTCGCCTAGCGCATTTTTCGTCGACTCTTCTTCCTTAAGATGCGCATTTTGGAAGAACCAAACCACTAGTAAATGGACCAACGTGTCCAATTGTGTTATATAAACAATATAACTACAAAGCACAAAACACAAAAAGGGGTTCATGCATGCATGTAAACGGGGTATGTCCTTCTCACCTACAGTAGTAACCTAAATCCACTTGGCGATTTCAACTTGGAGCACCTTTCCATAGCTTTGGCAGGTTTCCAAACCTGCCAAGTGGACAGTCTCCCATGGTGGGAAAAGAAAACCACGGCTAGCTAGTAGCTAATAGCTCCTTGTTTTTCTCTCAGGTGCCGCCACTTTGATGACGTGCCAAGATATTCCAGCCGCAAATGACATCAAACAAATTGCGGTACGTATCCGAGTTAATTAATCAATAAGATGTTGTGAACTGACTAGTGCGGAGAAGATGTACTATGTGATGATATTAATTTCCTTCATTGGGAATAACCATCAATATCACCCGCAAAAAAAAAATTGACAGTTATTTTGTGCATTTTACTTCATACATAGAGATTTACAAATTAAGTACACCTATCTCATGGGAATAACCATTGTTATCCCATTTTGTGAAATTCCCAAACAGAAAAAAAATGCAGGTTCAACGCATCATTCTACAAATTAGTATACCTACAATTTTCTTTTGTCATTGTTCTCTAAAGTTGGAGATGTGATTTCTAGTGCAGGAGTGTTTCGCCAAAACCGTGAATTTGAAGCGTGGCCCAGCCTTCAGAACCTAATACTGAGATGCACTTGCAGATAGCCCCTGTTTTACGTATTGACCTTTTATACATTGAAACACTCTCTAATATGTACAGTTGATTGCTACCTTTTGTTATTAAAAGTTTTGATTGCACATTTTCCAGGAAGCCATCTGTTTGCGAAAGCTGAGTGAGTATTAGTGTTGCTAAAATAATAAGACGCCCATGAAATGCATGGAATGTGCATGCGCGCAATGCGAAGCAGCTAGGACGTTGCCACAAGTTAACTCCAAACTCCCCAGACCTGGAAAATTTTCCTGTCAAAGTCTACTCGCGACATACGCTCCGAGTGGATTCCATGAACTTGACCAAACCAACACTGCGTCCGCAGCTAGCATGCGTTCTTGCATACATGGACCAAAACCAATGGACGGTCACCAGCTGCAGAATATATGCAAGCTGCAGCAGGAGATATCATCAAGGTGATATTAAAATGAAAAAGGTATGAATTTTACAATGCTGTCCATGGCTCCATGCATGCATCTGTGACGCCGTCCACAGAATTTGCCTGCTGCCTAGTTTCATACGGACTCTACATGTTTCTTTGTATTCCGTCTTTTTATTTTTCGTTTGCACGAGAGGACTTTGCTTGGCTGTGTGCATTTTAGTTATGCAGAGGCTGGATGTAATGCTTAAACATTTTAAGTAATAAAACGCCACTTTTCGAAAAATATGATCACGAGAAACCTACTATAGTAGTCTAGGTTCAAGTGGCAATAAGCTCCATTCTTTGAACCATACACATCGATCCATCATAAAGGTGATCGAATAGCTAAGGCCAGCTAAGAGCATCTACAATTGGACCTCTGATACCCGTCTCAAACGCCCGGGCAGGCCGTCCGATTAGTGACCTGTCACAAAAACGCGGCCCAACCAGACCCCTTATATACGCCTCAAACGCCCGGACTGACCGGCACCCCTCATATCCATCTCAAATATGAGTACGATATGACGGCTCGCGGACGCGCCCGGGCACGACCGGTCAGTCTGCCATGTATGACGCGACCCTACCCTGGACCACATTTTCTCTTTCTTTATTCATTCTTTTATTTCTCTCTCTTCTTCTCCACCAATCACATGCAAGTGACCGGACATATGGAAAAAAAATATGGAAAGTGTGGCTGCGCGGACGAAAAAGTAGGGGTCAAAACGGACATGCCCGGTCACTGACCGGGCGCGTCCGCGGGCGTTTGAGGGGTCGAATTAGAGGTACGTGGCTGAAGATCCTCTAAGGGACAAGTTGGTTGTCCTTTGATCTGAACAGGTTGCAAGTTGCAAGAGGTGGAATTGAGAGAGGTTGGATGGAGATGGAAACTTGGGCCAGCAACTTGTTGGGTCTGATACTGTGTGCTGCTGGTCCGAAACCATGGAAAATGGTTTTCCCTTGGAAACCCACAAGTTGCTCTCCATTCTAACAAAAATTGGACCCTACAAAACGTTCTGTGGTGATCATGCTTTTCCCCTTGGATTGAATGCGTCTAGCTAGAGACATAGATCCATGCATGAATCCACACCCGATACGATTCAAATTTCTTCCTCTGTCATATTCTTGCCTAAGATATGCTCCGAATAGTGGTCAGACCGTGTTCGGCGATTAACCAGAGAAACCGGTCGTAGATGGGGTGCCGGATTTCTAGTCAATACGTACATATGCCTTGGTCGCAAAAAATGAGGTGTCGTTCATTATGTACGGACTTTTAAGTAGACACATTGTAAAATTCACTCATTAGCAACTATGTGCACTTGCACACTTCATTTTTAAAAACAGGAATCATGTTTGTTGTGTACTAGAATGCAAGTACTTGTTCTCACAAAAAGAATGGCTACTTGCAATGCGCAAAAAACAGACATGTTTGTGATCTACACAAAAATATATATTGTTGGACAAAATATACCAACTATTTGTAGATGTGTGTACATGTTTTTATTTTTGTAAAATTCATGAATCTGTTTACATCTTGTTGGCAAAATTTTGGTAGAGGCCATACTTTTGTACAATGTGCACTGTAAAATTATTTCGAATTATGCGGATGCCCACTTTCTTTTAGGAACGTTCAGGCATAAGCACCCAAAGTCGCTATAGTATTCCCATCATTTGTGCTTTATGTATGGTGATCATGCTTTTTCCCACTTTATTTCGAATTTATCATCAGGCCAGCTAGCAACACTTGCCTTAACAGGGGAACTACTAAGTTTCAAGCTACATCGTGTATAACTAATGATCTGATAAGAAAATAAAATAGAACATATAAGAATCAAATGTTGAAGCATATGTGTGTGTGTAGTTCTCCTCAGAAACAAAAAAGTTGGTCCATATTTATCTCAATATGGATTTTCAACGTAATTGTATACCTTGCAATAAATATGTATTTTCTAAAAAAGCTTTCACTTTGCGATTATATTTTATATAATAATAATACCAATGATATAAGAAAACATCAAGGACCTAGGGTGAAACCTAAGAGGAAAGAAAGCCAGTCGATCAACACATGTTCCTTCCTTCCAAAATATAGCGCGTGTATTTATTTTTTCAAAAAAATTAAACTTCACAAAGTTTGGCCAAGATTTTAGTTAAAAGTATCAACATTAACAATACAAAATAAATATAACATAAAATATATTTCACGACGTATCTAATGATAATTATTTTGTATTATGTATGTACATAATTTCTATAAAAAATTTGGTCGAACATTTTATGAAACTTGACTTCCGAAAAAGGAAATCTATACACACTATATTTTGCCAGTGTAGACAGACATGTTCTTTCCTCCATGATTTTTTCGACCACACTTGATGCAAATAAGGGTCAGTTATTAGACTGTTGGCAAATGCTATAATTAAATTTTGCTGGAATTTATTCTACTTTGGGCCAGCCCAATAGCAATTTTCTAAATTCCTAATAAATCCTAGAGGCCCACTTAGCCCATTCGTGCAAGGCAAATGGTGCTACTAAAGTTTAGTCCCACATTACTAGTTTGGTGGGTGTTGGACCTCCTTATAAGGGAGGTTGTTTCCCCACATGTATGAGCATGAGAACAAGAGGGACATTCACGCACACTCCTCCTCCGCCGCCCGCCTCGCCACGCCACGCCTCGCCACGACGCGCCGCGCCGCGGGTTGTGGGAATGAGCCGAGCCGATGTCTAAATTTTGAAAACCATCTTCCTCTCGCCATCAAGTTCCTGGGGACTGCGCTGCTGCTATGATCTTCCCCATCCCGGCTTGCGGCGTGCACCGCAGGTCGGGACAGTAGGCCTCCGAAACCGCACCTCTTTGAGTCCTGTACAGGAGAATGGTGAAAAGGTTTTTGGTGAGCACTCCGTGCGACTACTGACTTCGTTTTATCTCTGCTACAATAGTCATTTCCGTTAATAAAATCATATGGTATATTGCTCATATTTCCAACAATCCAAAAACCTTATTATAGGCAATTTACCCCGAGTGGTTTTGCTGCTTCCATGAGACCTCCTATGTTTGAGGGTATCCACTATAAGAGGTGGCGCGTGAGAGCAGTCTTATGGTTTCAAACCATGAGTTGCTATGATGCCACCCTTGGCAAACCTGAAGGAGAGTATGATGCTCAACAGGAACATACTTTTTAGAAAATGGATACCCTGTTTAAGGCTGCTCTCTTGAGTGTTCTTGGTGAGAACATAGTTGATGCTTATGCATCAATTGATAATGGAAAAGATATGTGGGATGCACTCGAGGCCAAGTTTGGGGTCTCGAATGCCGGCACTGAGCTATACATCATGGAACAATTCTATGACTACAGGATGACTGAAGAACGCTCCGTGGTTGAGCAAGCTCACGAGATACAGTCATTTGCTGGAGAACTTGAGCACTTTAATTGTATGCTACCAGACAAGTTTGTTGCCGGAGGCATCATCACTAAGCTTCCTCCTTCATGGAGGAACTTTGCTACCTTACTGAAGCATAAGCGGTAGGAGTTTTCCGTTCCGGATCTCATTGGTGCTCTTGATGTGGAAGAAAAGGCGAGAGCAAAAGACACACGTGCTCGAGGTGTTGAGGGAGGATCTAGTGCCAATCTGGTACAGAAGAAAAACTTTCAGCCCCACAATTTCAAGAACAAGGGCAAGTTTGATGGTAAAACAAAGTTTCATGGGAAGAACAAGGTTGTAGAGCACACCAACTTCAAGAAGAAGAATGACAAGAATAAAGGTGTTTATCATGTGTGCGGAGATCCTGATAATTGGGCTCCTAGTTGCCCTAATCGTTATGACAAGCGTCATCTTGGGAAAGGCGGAAAGACCGCTAATGTTGTCATTGGTGACACTGACATGAAGGATGCTGGGTATGGTATATTTCCTACTATTCTTTCAGTATGTAATTCCCCTGATTGGTTGATTGACACCGGTGCTAATGTGCATGTATGTGGTGATATTTCCATGTTTTCGTCTTATCAGACCGCAGGGACTTCAACCGTGCTGATGGGCAACGGTTCAAGTGCTTCTGTTCATGGTGTTGGCATGGTCAATCTGAAGTTTACTTCGGGGAAGATCGTCCGGCTGAAGAACGTGCATTATGTCCCCTCCGTCAATAAAAATCTTGTTAGTGGATCTCTTCTGTGTAGAGATGGCTACAAGCTTGTCTTTGAGTCGAATAAATTTGTAATATCCAAGTATTGAACTTTTGTTGGTAAAGGCTATGAGTCAGGAGGCCTGTTTCGTTTATCCTTATCAGATGTTTGCAACAAAGTTGTTAATCATGTTTGCAACAATAGTGAATAAAATGTGTGGCATTCACGTCTCTGTCATGTTAACTTTGGTTGCATGTCGCGACTAGCGAAGTTGAACTTAATCCCTAGTTTCACCACTGTCAAGGGATCTAAGTGTCAAGTGTGTGTGCAAGCTAAGCTACATCGTAAGTCTCATGCGACTGCGGAAACAAGAAATCTTGCACCACTAGAGCTCATACATTCAGATCTTTGTGAAATGAATGGTGTGTTGACAAAAGGTGGAAAGAAGTATTTTCTGATGTTAATTGATGACTCCACTAGATACTGCCATGTGTATCTTCTGAAATCTAAGGATGAGGCTTTGAACTATTTCAAGATCTATAAAGCTAAAGCGGAAAACCAATTTTATCGAAAGATCAAGAGGCTTAGGTCCGATCGTGGTGGAGAGTATTTCTCAAATGAATTTGATTCCTTTTGTGCGGAACATGGTATAATCCATGAGAGGACGTCTCCCTATTCACCTCAGTCAAATGGGGTGACCGAAAGAAAGAATCGTACTCTAACTGATTTGGTTAACGTCATGTTAGACACATTGGGTCTCTCCAAGGCATGGTGGGGGGAGGCAATATTACCGGCATGTCATGTCCTAAACCGAGTTCCCACAAAGAACAAACAGATAACTCCATTCGAGGAATGGGAGAAGAAAAGGTCAAAGCTCTCTTATCTACAAACCTGGGTTGTTTGGCGAAAGTCAATGTGCCAATTCCGAAGAAGCGCAAGCTGGGACCAAAAACTGTGGATTGTGTTTTCCTTGGATATGCTTTTCATAGAATTGGCTATAGATTCTTGGTTGTAAATTCTGAGGTATCTGACATGCATGTCGGTACAATCATGGAGTCGAATGATGCGACTTTCTTTGAAGATATCTTTCCCATGAAGGATATGGCGAGCTCATCAAATCAAGAGATGCCTAGTTCATCGAATCAGGAATTAGTTACAATTATTGAACCTGCCATTTCGATGGAACACTTTGACAACCCTGTGGAGGAGAACAATGAAGTTCCTACTAGGAGCAAGAAACAGAGGACTGCAAAGTCTTTTGGTGATGATTTTCTTGTGTATCTCATAGATGACACTCCCAGTTATATTTCAGAGGCCTATGCATCTGAATATGCTGACTACTGGAAGGAAGCGGTCCGTAGTGAGATGGATTCCATCTTGGCAAATGAAACTTGGGAGATAACTGATCGTCCATATGGGTGCAAACCTATAGGGTGCAAAAGGGTATTCAAGAAGAAGCTTAGGCCTGATGGTACTATCGAGAAGTACAAGGCACGGCTCGTGGCTAAGGGTTATACCCAAAAGGAAGGTGAAGACTTCTTTGATACTTACTCACCGGTGGCTCGACTGACCACTATTCGAGTACTACTTTCACTAGTGGCCTCACATGGTCTTCTCGTTCATCAAATGGATGTTAAGACTGCTTTCCTAAATGTCGAGTTGGATGAGGAAATTTACATGGAACAACTAGATGGGTTTGTAGTAGATGGTCAGGAAGGAAAAGTGTGCAAGTTGCTGAAGTCTTTGTATGGACTTAAGCAAGCACCCAAGCAGTGGCATGAGAAGTTTGAAAGAACTTTAACAGCTGCAGGCTTTGTTGTAAATGAAGCTGATAAATGTGTGTACTATCGCCATGGTGGGGGCGAGGGAGTTATCCTTTTCTTTTATGTTGATGACATACTGATCTTCAAAACAAATCTGAATGTTATTAAGGAGGTCAAGAATTTCCTATCTCGCTGTTTGAGATGTAGGATTTAGGAGTGGCTGATGCCATTCTGAACATCAAGTTGCTGAGAGACGATGATCGTTGATACGTCCATTTTGCATCATGTTTTCCTACTGTTATTTACATTGTATTTATATATAATAATGCTTTTTGGAGTAATTCTAATTCCTTTTCTCTCATAATATGCAAGGTTCACACAAAGAGGCAGAATACCGGCAGCTGGAATTCTGGACCTGAAAAAAGCTACGTCAGGCCACCTATGCTGCACAACTCCAAATGAGCTGAAACTTCACGGAGAATTTTTACGGAATATATAAGAATTATTGGAGCAAATAAGTACCAGAGGGGGCCCACTAGGTGGGCACTACCCACCTGGTCGCCAGGGAGCCCAGGCGCGCCCTGGTGGGTTGTGCCCTCCTCGGCCCACCTCCGGTGCCCCTCTTCTGGTATATAAGTCATTTTGGCCTAGAAAAAATAAGGAGAGGACTTTCGGTAGAAAGCGCCGCCGTCTCGAGGTGGAACTTGGGCAGAAGCACTTTTGCCCTCCGGCGGAGCGATTCCGCCGGGGGAACTTCCCTCCCGGTGGGGGAAATCATCGTCATCATCATCACCAACAACTTTCCCATCTTGGGGAGGGCAATCTCCATCAACATCTTCAACATCACCATCTCCTCTCAAACCCTAGTTCATCTCTTGTGTTCAATCTTTTTACCGGAACCTTAGATTGGTGCTTGTGGGTGACTAGTAGTGTTGATTACATCTTGTAGTTGATTACTATATGGTTTATTTGGTGGAAGATTCTATGTTCAGATCCATTGTGCTATTTAATACCCCTCTGGTCTTGAGCATGATTATCATTTGTGAGTATTTAATTTTGTTCTTGAGGTGACGGGACAAATCTTGTTGCAAGTAATCATGTGAACTTGATATGTGTTCGATATTTTGATAGTATGTATGTTGTGATTCCCTTAGTGGTGTCAAGTGAACGTCGTCTACATGACACTTCACCATATTTGGGCCTAAGGGAATGCATTGTGGAGTAGTTATTAGATGATGGGTTGCGAGAGTGACAGAAGCTTAAACCCTAGTTTATGCGCTATTCCGTAAGGATCTGATTTGAATCCAAAAGTTTAATGCTATGGTTAGATTTATTCTTAATACTTTTCTCATAGTTGCGGATGCTTGCGAGGGGGTTAATCATAAGTAGGAGGCTTGTTCAAGTAAGAACAGCACCTAAGCACCGGTCCACCCACATATCAAATTATCAAAGTAGCGAACACAAATCAAACCAACATGATGAAAGTGACTAGATGAAATTCCCGTGTACCCTCAAGAACGCTTTGCTTATCATAAGAGACCGTTTTGGCCTGTCCTTTGTCTCAAAAGGATTGGGCTACCTTGCTGCACTTTTTCTACCGTTACCGTTACTTGCTCGTTACAAATTATCTTGCTATCAAACTACTCGTTACTTATAATTTCAGTGCTTGCAGAGAATACCTTGCTGAAAACTACTTGTCATTTCCTTCTGCTCCTCGTTGGGTTCGACACTCTTACTTATCTAAAGGACTACGATTGATCCCCTATACTTGTGGGTCATCAAGGCTCTTTTCTGGTGCCGTTGTCGGGGAGTGAAGCGCTTTTGGTAAGTGGAAATCGGTAAGGAAAAATTATTACTACATGCTGAAATTTATTGTCAGTTGTTACTATGGAGAACAATCCTTTGAGGGGCTTGTTCGGAGTATCTTCACCTCTACCAGAACCACAATTAGTTAACCCTCAACCTACTGCACCTACTAAAAATATTGGTTAGGAAATTCCTTCGGGTATGATAGAAGTTGTCTTGTACTTCAAGTAGATCATGTAATCCTATATATATGCCACGAGGCTCAATCAATACAACAACAATTTCACCAAATCCCTCTCTTTCTAACACTCACAACTCTCGCCTAGCGCATTTTTCGTCGACTCTTCTCTTAAGATGCGCATTTTGGAAGAACCAAACCACTAGTAAATGGACCAACGTGTCCAATTGTGTTATATAAACAATATAACTACAAAGCAAAAACACAAAAAGGGGTTCATGCATGCATGTAAACGGGGTATGTCCTTCTCACCTACAGTAGTAACCTAAATCCACTTGGCGATTCAACTTGGAGCACCTTTCCATAGCTTTGGCAGGTTTCAAACCTGCCAAGTGGACAGTCTCCCATGGTGGGAAAAGAAAACCACGGCTAGCTAGTAGCTAATAGCTCTTGTTTTTCTCTCAGGGTGCCGCCACTTTGATGACGTGCCAAGAATTTCCAGCCGCAGACATCAAACAAATTGCGGTAGTATCCGAGTTAATTAATCAATAAGATGTTGTGAACTGACTAGTGCGGAGAAGATGTACTATGTGATGATATTAATTTCCTTCATTGGAAAACCATCAATATCACCCGCAAAAAAAAATTGACAGTTATTTGTGCATTTTACTTCATACATAGAGATTTACAAATTAGTACACCTATCTCATGGGAATAACCATTGTTATCCCATTTTGTGAAATTCCCAAACAGAAAAAAAATGCAGGTTCAACGCATCATTCTCAAATTAGTATACCTACAATTTTCTTTTGTCATTGTTCTCTAAAGTTGGAGATGTGATTTCTAGTGCGGAGTGTTTCGCCAAAACCGTGAATTTGAAGCGTGGCCCAGCCTTCGACATAATACTGAGATGCACTTGCAGATAGCCCCTGTTTTTACGTATTGACCTTTTATACATTGAAACACTCTCTAATATGTACAGTTGATTGCTACCTTTGTTATTAAAAGTTTTGATTGCACATTTTCCAGGAAGCCATCTGTTTGCGAAACTGAGTGAGTATTAGTGTTGCTAAATAATAAGACGCCCATGAATGCATGGAATGTGCATGCGCGCAATGCGAAGCAGCTAGGACGTTGCCACAAGTTAACTCCAAACTCCCAGACCTGGAAAATTTTCCTGTCAAAGTCTACTCGCGACATACGCTCCGAGTGGATTCCATGAACTTGACCAAACCAACACTGCGTCCGCAGCTAGCATGCGTTCTTGCATACATGGACCAAAACCAAGGACGGTCACCAGCTGCAGAATATATGCAAGCTGCAGCAGGAGATATCATCAAGGTGATATTAAAATGAAAAAGGTATGAATTTTACAATGCTGTCCAGGCTCCATGCATGCATCTGTGACGCCGTCCACAGAATTGCCTGCTGCCTAGTTTCATACGGACTCTACATGTTTCTTTGTATTCCGTCTTTTTATTTTTCGTTTGCACGAGAGGACTTTGCTTGGCTGTGTGCATTTTAGTTATGCAGAGGCTGGATGTAATGCTTAAACATTTTAAGTAATAAAACGCCACTTTTCGAAAAATATGATCACGAGAAACCTACTATAGTAGTCTAGGTTCAAGTGGCAATAAGCTCCATTCTTTGAACATACACATCGATCCATCATAAAGGTGATCGAATAGCTAAGGCCAGCTAAGAGCATCTACAATTGGACCTCTGATACCCGTCTCAAACGCCCGGGCAGGCCGTCCGATTAGTGACCTGTCACAAAAACGCGGCCCAACCAGACCCCTTATATACGCCTCAAACGCCCGGACTGACCGGCACCCCTCATATCCATCTCAAATATGAGTACGATATGACGGCTCGCGGACGCGCCCGGGCACGACCGGTCAGTCTGCATGTATGACGACCCTACCCTGGACCACATTTTCTCTTCTTTTATTCATTCTTTTATTTCTCTCTCTTCTTCTCCACCAATCACATGCAAGTGACCGGACATATGGAAAAAAAATATGGAAAGGTGGCTGCGCGACGAAAAAGTAGGGGTAAAACGGACATGCCCGGTCACTGACCGGGCGCGTCCGCGGGCGTTTGAGGGGTCGAATTAGAGGTACGTGGCTGAAGATCCTCTAAGGGACAAGTTGGTTGTCCTTTGATCTGAACAGGTTGCAAGTTGCAAGAGGTGGAATTGAGAGAGGGTGGATGGAGATGGAAACTTGGGCCAGCAACTTGTTGGGTCTGATACTGTGTGCTGCTGGTCCGAAACCATGGAAAATGGTTTTCCCTTGGAAACCCACAAGTTGCTCTCCATTCTACAAAAATTGGACCCTACAAAACGTTCTGTGGTGATCATGCTTTTCCCCTTGGATTGAATGCGTCTAGCTAGAGACATAGATCCATGCAGAATCCACACCCGATACGATTCAAATTTCTTCCTCTGTCATATTCTTGCCTAAGATATGCTCCGAATAGTGGTCAGACCGTGTTCGGCGATTAACCAGAGAAACCGGCTCGTAGATGGGGTGCCGGATTTCTAGTCAATACGTACATATGCCTTGGTCGCAAAAAATGAGGTGTCGTTCATTATGTACGGACTTTTAAGTAGACATTGTAAAATTCACTCATTAGCAACTAGTGCACTTGCACACTTCATTTTTAAAAACAGGAATCATGTTTTGTGTGTACTAGAATGCAAGTACTTGTTCTCACAAAAAGAATGGCTACTTGCAATGCGCAAAAAACAGACATGTTTGTGATCTACACAAAAATATATATTGTTGGACAAATATACCAACTATTGTAGATGTGTGTACATGTTTTTATTTTTGTAAAATTCATGAATCTGTTTACATCTTGTTGGCAAAATTTTGGTAGAGGCCATCTTTTGTACAATGTGCACTGTAAAATTATTTCGAATTATGGGATGCCCACTTTCTTTTAGGAACGTTCAGGCATAAGCACCCAAAGTCGCTATAGTATTCCCATCATTTGTGCTTTATGTATGGTGATCATGCTTTTTCCCACTTTATTTCGAATTTATCATCAGGCCAGCTAGCAACACTTGCCTTAACAGGGGAACTACTAAGTTTCAAGCTACATCGTGTATAACTAATGATCTGATAAGAAAATAAAATAGAACATATAAGAATCAAATGTTGAAGCATATGTGTGTGTGTAGTTCTCCTCAGAAACAAAAAAGTTGGTCCATATTATCTCAATATGGATTTTCAACGTAATTGTATACCTTGCAATAAATATGTATTTTCTAAAAAAGCTTTCACTTTGCGATTATATTTATTATATAATAATACCAATGATATAGAAAAACATCAAGGACCTAGGGTGAAACCTAAGAGGAAAGAAAGCCAGTCGATCAACACATGTTCCTTCCTTCCAAAATATAGCGCGTGTATTATTTTTTTCAAAAAAATTAAACTTCACAAAGTTTGGCCAAGATTTTAGTTAAAAGTACAACATTAACAATACAAAATAAATATAACATAAAATATATTTCACGACGTATTAATGAAATTATTTGTATTATGTATGTACATAATTTCTATAAAAAATTTGGTCGAACATTTATGAAACTTGACTTCCGAAAAAGGAAATCTATACACACTTATTTTGCCAGTGTAGACAGACATGTTCTTTCTCCATGATTTTTTCGACCACACTTGATGCAAATAAGGGTCAGTTATTAGACTGTTGGCAAATGCTATAATTAAATTTTGCTGGAATTTATTCTACTTTGGGCCAGCCCCAATAGCAATTTTCTAAATTCCTAATAAATCCTAGAGGCCCACTTAGCCCATTCGTGCAAGGCAAATGGTGCTACTAAAGTTTAGTCCCACATTACTAGTTTGGTGGGTGTTGGACCTCCTTATAAGGGAGGGTGTTTCCCCACATGTATGAGCATGAGAACAAGAGGGACATTCACGCCACACTCCTCCTCCGCCGCCGCCTCGCACGCCACGCCTCGCCACGACGCGCCGCGCGCGGGTTGTGGGAATGAGCCGAGCCGATGTCTAAATTTTGAAAACCATCTTCCTCTCGCCATCAAGTTCCTGGGGACTGCGCTGCTGCTATGATCTTCCCCATCCCGGCTTGCGGCGTGCACCGCAGGTCGGGACAGTAGGCCTCCGAAACCGCACCTCTTTGAGTCCTGTACAGGAGAATGGGTGAAAAGGTTTTTGGTGAGCACTCCGGTGCGACTACTGACTTCGTTTTATCTCTGCTACAATAGTCATTTCCGTTAATAAAATCATATGGATATTGCTCATATTTCCAACAATCCAAAAACCTTATATAGGCAATTTACCGAGTGGTTTGTTGCTTCCATGAGACCTCCTATGTTTGAGGTATCCACTATAAGAGGTGGCGCGTGAGAGCAGTCTTATGGTTTCAAACCATGAGTTGCTATGATGCCACCCTTGGCAAACCTGAAGGAGAGTATGATGCTCAACAGGAACATACTTTTTAGAAAATGGATACCCTGTTTAAGGCTGCTCCTTGAGTGTTCTTGGTGAGAAACATAGTTGATGCTTATGCATCAATTGATAATGGAAAAGATATGTGGGATGCACTCGAGGCCAAGTTTGGGGTCTCGAATGCCGGCACTGAGTATACATCATGGAACAATTCTATGACTACAGGATGACTGAAGAACGCTCCGTGGTTGAGCAAGCTCACGAGATACAGTCATTTGCTGGAGAACTTGAGCACTTAATTGTATGCTACCAGACAAGTTTGTTGCGGAGGCATCATCACTAGCTTCCTCCTTCATGGAGGAACTTTGCACCTTACTGAAGCATAAGCGGTGGAGTTTTCCGTTCCGGATCTCATTGGTGCTCTTGATGTGAAGAAAAGCAGGCGAGAGCAAAAGACACACGTGCTCGAGGTGTTGAGGGAGATCTAGTGCCAATCTGGTACAGAAGAAAAACTTTCAGCCCCACAATTTCAAGAACAAGGGCAAGTTTTATGGTAAAACAAAGTTTCATGGGAAGAACAAGGTTGTAGAGCACACCAACTTCAAGAGAAGAATGACAAGAATAAAGGTGTTTATCATGTGTGCGGAGATCCTGATAATTGGGCTCCTAGTTGCCCTAATCGTTATGAAGCGTCATCTTGGGAAAGGCGGAAAGACCGCTAATGTTGTCATTGGTGACACTGACATGAAGGATGCTGGGTATGGTAATTTCCTACTATTCTTTCAGTATGTAATTCCCCTGATTGGTTGATTGACACCGGTGCTAATGTGCAGTATGTGGTGATATTTCCATGTTTTCGTTTATCAGACCGCAGGGACTTCAACCGTGCTGATGGGCAACGGTTCAAGTGCTTCTGTTATGGTGTTGGCATGGTCATCTGAAGTTTACTTCGGGAAGATCGTCCGGCTGAAGAACGTGCAATTTATACGCCTGTAGTGAAATATAAAGTTTGGAGTGTGATCTCTCTGTGTAGAGATGGTACAAGCTTGTCTTTGAGTCGAATAAATTTGTAATATCCAAGTATTGAACTTTTGTTGGTAAAGGCTATGAGTCAGGAGGCCTGTTTCGTTTATCCTTATCAGATGTTTGCAACAAAGTGTTAATCATGTTTGCAACAATAGTGAATAAAATGTGTGGCATTCACGTCTCTGTCATGTTAACTTTGGTTGCATGTCGCGACTAGCGAAGTTGAACTTAATCCCTAGTTTTCACCACTGTCAAGGGATCTAAGTGTCAAGTGTGTGTGCAAGCTAACTACATCGTAGTCTCATGCGACTGCGGAAACAAGAAATCTTGCACCACTAGAGCTCATACATTCAGATCTTTGTGAAATGAATGGTGTGTTGACAAAAGGTGGAAAGAAGTATTTTCTGATGTTAATTGATGACTCCACTAGATACTGCCATGTGTATCTTCTGAAATCTAAGGATGAGGCTTTGAACTATTTCAAGATCTATAAAGCTAAGCGGAAAACAATTTTATCGAAAGATCAAGAGGCTTAGGTCCGATCGTGGGGAGAGTATTTCTCAAATGAATTTGATTCCTTTTGTGCGGAACATGGTATAATCCATGAGAGGACGTCTCCCTATTCACCTCAGTCAAATGGGGTGACCGAAAGAAAGAATCGTACTCTAACTGATTTGGTTAACGTCATGTTAGACACATTGGGTCTCTCCAGGCATGGTGGGGGGAGGAAATTACGGCATGTCATGTCCTAAACCGGTTCCCACAAAAGACAAACAGATAACTCCATTCGAGGAATGGAGAAGAAAAGGTCAAAGCTCTTTATCTACAAACCTGGGTTGTTTGGCGAAAGTCAATGTGCCAATTCCGAAGAAGCGCAAGCTGGGACCAAAAACTGTGGATTGTGTTTTCCTTGGATATGCTTTTCATAGAATTGGCTATAGATTCTTGGTTGTAAATTCTGGGTATCTGACATGCATGTCGGTACAATCATGGAGTCGAATGATGCGACTTTCTTTGAAGATATCTTCCCATGAAGGATATGGCGAGCTCATCAAATCAAGAGATGCCTAGTTCATCGAATCAGGAATTAGTTACAATTATTGAACCTGCCATTTCGATGGAACACTTTGACAACCCTGTGGAGGAGAACAATGAAGTTCCTACTAGGACAAGAAACAGAGGACTGCAAATCTTTTGGTGATGATTTCTTGTGTATCTAATATCCCTCCTTTCTTACGGTCTTCTTTGTGCCATCGCATCAATTTGGCATGCTCTTTGTTTTGGAACAAACATTTTAACCGTGGTATTATTGGAGCATACCACATCACCTTGGCAGAAATCCTCTTCTTGGGGCGCTCGCCCTCAACATCACCAGGGTCATCGCGACTGATCTTATAGCGCAATGCACCGCATACCGGGCATGCATTCAAATCCTCGTACTCACCGCGGTAGAGGATGGAGTCATTAGGGCATGCATGTATCTTCTGCACCTCTAATCCTAGAGGGCAGACAGCCTTCCTTGCTTCGTACGTACTGTTAGGCAATTCGTTGTCCTTTGGAATCATCTTCTTTAACATTATCAGCAACTTTTCAAATCCCTTGTCAGATACACCATTCTCTACCTTTCATTGCAGCAATTCCAGTGTGGTACCTAGCTTTTCCTTGTCATCTTCGCAATTTGGGTACAAAAATTTCTTGTGATCCTCTAACATGCACTGCAACTTCAGCTTCTCCTTTTCACTTGCGCAGTTTCTCTTTGCATCGGCAATGGCCCAACCAAGATCATCATCGGGCTCATTTGATGCCTCTTCTTCAGCTTCTTCCCCCATTGTTGTACCATCGTATTCAGGGAACCCATGGCCAGGATAGCTGTCATCATCCTCTTCTTCTTCATTCTCTTCCATTAGAACACCTCTTTCTCCGTGCTTGGTCCAACAGTTATAGCCGGACATGAAACCGGACGTAAACAGGTGGATGTGAATGGTTCTTGAGTTAGAGTAATTGTGATCATTCTTACATACAACACAAGACAACACATAAAACAATCCGCCCGCTTGTTTGCCTCAGCCGCAACCAGAAAAGTATGCACACCATTAATGAACTGGGGAGAGCATCGGTCATCGTACATCCATTGCTGGCTCATCTTCATTACACAACACCGAAAAGACCAAATTAATACAAGTTCATACATAAGTTCGTACACACTTATTCTCATAAAACAACATACAAACTCTCTAGCTAAAGCATTTAAATGCAACAACAAATGCGATCAAGATCGCAACTAAGGTAACAATTGATCCAACAGCATAGTGATACCAAGCCTCTTTATTAACGGCATATTTTCTAATCTTCAAGCGCATTGCATCCATCTTGATCTTGTGATCATCGACGACATCGGCAACAAACAACTCCAGTTTCATCTTATCTTCTTCAATTCCTTTCCATTTTTCTTTCAAATACTCGTTTTCTTTTTCAACTAAATTTAACTTCTCGACAAGAGGGTCGGTTGCAATTTCCGATTCACATACCTCCTAGATAAAAATATCTATATCAACTTGATGGGCATAATTGTCATAAACACGAAATGCAAAAAATAGTTATAAAAGAGAATATACCACATCCGAATCATAAACAGGACGAGGGCCGACGGGGACAAATATCAAAACCATGCCACTATGTATAACAAACAACCATATAGGTAAGAAAATTATATAAGTAAATATCTAAATCACACAAACATGATTTTTTTTTATAAAAAGGATAAGAGCAAGATGCTCACCAAGGTGGTGCCGGCGACGGGACGGTGCGGGAGATCGACGGTGGTTAGGACGGGGACGGGAAGGCACTAAGTAAACCACACCAACATATGCAAACTAAGAAGTTAATTTGAGCTCAAATTGCATATAAATCAAATAAACTCCCACATATAATTACTCCCAAACTAAAACCCACAAATCACTATACTTATAGAGCATTGCAAGAGCTAATCTAGCAATGAGAGATGAACGGACAAAGTTGGTAACCTTTGTGAACACTTGGATGGATGGGGTGCCTTCAAATCTTGACAAATTTTGACAAAAATGGAGGATGAGCTCGAGCAAGAGGGGAAGAATAGAGAGGAGAGGAAAGGGCAAAATGGGCTCGGGCTGGACGAAGGGTTCATATAGGAGCATCTTTAGCCCCGGTTGGTGACACAAACCGGGACTAAAGGTGTTCCTCTAGTCCCGGTTTATGATTCAAACCGGGACTAAAGGGGCACGCAGGGGCCCTGCCTGACGCCAGTCTGCCACCACCCCTTTAGTCCCGGTTTGTGACACAAACCGGGACAAGAGGTACGCCACGAACCGGGACTAATGATGCCCGCGCCCTAGCCGTTGGAACTGAAACTAATGGTCACATTAGTACAGGGTCGTAATCGAACCGGGACTAATGAGGCGAACGTAAGGTCATTTTTTTACTAGTGCCCTACGCTATTGGCTACTTCGACAAATGGCACAAAGGGCCACCGCCTTGCTTGAGCAACCTCGTCGGTTTTCACTCCAGCCACGCCTTTCGCGATGCATCGACCGTTACCACTGTGGGGGTGGGGGGGGGTGTCCGTCGGCTTGCCTTTGGATTCTTCTCCAGTCTCACCTCCTGCGTCGCTATTGTTGTGACTGCAGGGGGATGTTGAGTATCATGATTGTATTGAAAACATAGGATAGACTAGTAAGTATTCTGGCTTGTCTTGTACTTCAAGTAGATCATGTACTCCTATATATATGCCCACGAGGCTCAATCAATACAACAACAATTTCACCAAATCCCTCTCTCCGTTCTAACACTCACAACTCTCGCCTAGCGCATTTTTCGTCGACTCTTCTTCCTTAAGATGCGCATTTTGGAAGAACCAAACCACTAGTAAATGGACCAACGTGTCCAATTGTGTTATATAAACAATATAACTACAAAGCACAAAACACAAAAAGGGGTTCATGCATGCATGTAAACGGGGTATGTCCTTCTCACCTACAGTAGTAACCTAAATCCACTTGGCGATTTCAACTTGGAGCACCTTTCCATAGCTTTGGCAGGTTTCCAAACCTGCCAAGTGGACAGTCTCCCATGGTGGGAAAAGAAAACCACGGCTAGCTAGTAGCTAATAGCTCCTTGTTTTTCTCTCAGGTGCCGCCACTTTGATGACGTGCCAAGATATTCCAGCCGCAAATGACATCAAACAAATTGCGGTACGTATCCGAGTTAATTAATCAATAAGATGTTGTGAACTGACTAGTGCGGAGAAGATGTACTATGTGATGATATTAATTTCCTTCATTGGGAATAACCATCAATATCACCCGCAAAAAAAAAATTGACAGTTATTTTGTGCATTTTACTTCATACATAGAGATTTACAAATTAAGTACACCTATCTCATGGGAATAACCATTGTTATCCCATTTTGTGAAATTCCCAAACAGAAAAAAAATGCAGGTTCAACGCATCATTCTACAAATTAGTATACCTACAATTTTCTTTTGTCATTGTTCTCTAAAGTTGGAGATGTGATTTCTAGTGCAGGAGTGTTTCGCCAAAACCGTGAATTTGAAGCGTGGCCCAGCCTTCAGAACCTAATACTGAGATGCACTTGCAGATAGCCCCTGTTTTACGTATTGACCTTTTATACATTGAAACACTCTCTAATATGTACAGTTGATTGCTACCTTTTGTTATTAAAAGTTTTGATTGCACATTTTCCAGGAAGCCATCTGTTTGCGAAAGCTGAGTGAGTATTAGTGTTGCTAAAATAATAAGACGCCCATGAAATGCATGGAATGTGCATGCGCGCAATGCGAAGCAGCTAGGACGTTGCCACAAGTTAACTCCAAACTCCCCAGACCTGGAAAATTTTCCTGTCAAAGTCTACTCGCGACATACGCTCCGAGTGGATTCCATGAACTTGACCAAACCAACACTGCGTCCGCAGCTAGCATGCGTTCTTGCATACATGGACCAAAACCAATGGACGGTCACCAGCTGCAGAATATATGCAAGCTGCAGCAGGAGATATCATCAAGGTGATATTAAAATGAAAAAGGTATGAATTTTACAATGCTGTCCATGGCTCCATGCATGCATCTGTGACGCCGTCCACAGAATTTGCCTGCTGCCTAGTTTCATACGGACTCTACATGTTTCTTTGTATTCCGTCTTTTTATTTTTCGTTTGCACGAGAGGACTTTGCTTGGCTGTGTGCATTTTAGTTATGCAGAGGCTGGATGTAATGCTTAAACATTTTAAGTAATAAAACGCCACTTTTCGAAAAATATGATCACGAGAAACCTACTATAGTAGTCTAGGTTCAAGTGGCAATAAGCTCCATTCTTTGAACCATACACATCGATCCATCATAAAGGTGATCGAATAGCTAAGGCCAGCTAAGAGCATCTACAATTGGACCTCTGATACCCGTCTCAAACGCCCGGGCAGGCCGTCCGATTAGTGACCTGTCACAAAAACGCGGCCCAACCAGACCCCTTATATACGCCTCAAACGCCCGGACTGACCGGCACCCCTCATATCCATCTCAAATATGAGTACGATATGACGGCTCGCGGACGCGCCCGGGCACGACCGGTCAGTCTGCCATGTATGACGCGACCCTACCCTGGACCACATTTTCTCTTTCTTTATTCATTCTTTTATTTCTCTCTCTTCTTCTCCACCAATCACATGCAAGTGACCGGACATATGGAAAAAAAATATGGAAAGTGTGGCTGCGCGGACGAAAAAGTAGGGGTCAAAACGGACATGCCCGGTCACTGACCGGGCGCGTCCGCGGGCGTTTGAGGGGTCGAATTAGAGGTACGTGGCTGAAGATCCTCTAAGGGACAAGTTGGTTGTCCTTTGATCTGAACAGGTTGCAAGTTGCAAGAGGTGGAATTGAGAGAGGTTGGATGGAGATGGAAACTTGGGCCAGCAACTTGTTGGGTCTGATACTGTGTGCTGCTGGTCCGAAACCATGGAAAATGGTTTTCCCTTGGAAACCCACAAGTTGCTCTCCATTCTAACAAAAATTGGACCCTACAAAACGTTCTGTGGTGATCATGCTTTTCCCCTTGGATTGAATGCGTCTAGCTAGAGACATAGATCCATGCATGAATCCACACCCGATACGATTCAAATTTCTTCCTCTGTCATATTCTTGCCTAAGATATGCTCCGAATAGTGGTCAGACCGTGTTCGGCGATTAACCAGAGAAACCGGTCGTAGATGGGGTGCCGGATTTCTAGTCAATACGTACATATGCCTTGGTCGCAAAAAATGAGGTGTCGTTCATTATGTACGGACTTTTAAGTAGACACATTGTAAAATTCACTCATTAGCAACTATGTGCACTTGCACACTTCATTTTTAAAAACAGGAATCATGTTTGTTGTGTACTAGAATGCAAGTACTTGTTCTCACAAAAAGAATGGCTACTTGCAATGCGCAAAAAACAGACATGTTTGTGATCTACACAAAAATATATATTGTTGGACAAAATATACCAACTATTTGTAGATGTGTGTACATGTTTTTATTTTTGTAAAATTCATGAATCTGTTTACATCTTGTTGGCAAAATTTTGGTAGAGGCCATACTTTTGTACAATGTGCACTGTAAAATTATTTCGAATTATGCGGATGCCCACTTTCTTTTAGGAACGTTCAGGCATAAGCACCCAAAGTCGCTATAGTATTCCCATCATTTGTGCTTTATGTATGGTGATCATGCTTTTTCCCACTTTATTTCGAATTTATCATCAGGCCAGCTAGCAACACTTGCCTTAACAGGGGAACTACTAAGTTTCAAGCTACATCGTGTATAACTAATGATCTGATAAGAAAATAAAATAGAACATATAAGAATCAAATGTTGAAGCATATGTGTGTGTGTAGTTCTCCTCAGAAACAAAAAAGTTGGTCCATATTTATCTCAATATGGATTTTCAACGTAATTGTATACCTTGCAATAAATATGTATTTTCTAAAAAAGCTTTCACTTTGCGATTATATTTTATATAATAATAATACCAATGATATAAGAAAACATCAAGGACCTAGGGTGAAACCTAAGAGGAAAGAAAGCCAGTCGATCAACACATGTTCCTTCCTTCCAAAATATAGCGCGTGTATTTATTTTTTCAAAAAAATTAAACTTCACAAAGTTTGGCCAAGATTTTAGTTAAAAGTATCAACATTAACAATACAAAATAAATATAACATAAAATATATTTCACGACGTATCTAATGATAATTATTTTGTATTATGTATGTACATAATTTCTATAAAAAATTTGGTCGAACATTTTATGAAACTTGACTTCCGAAAAAGGAAATCTATACACACTATATTTTGCCAGTGTAGACAGACATGTTCTTTCCTCCATGATTTTTTCGACCACACTTGATGCAAATAAGGGTCAGTTATTAGACTGTTGGCAAATGCTATAATTAAATTTTGCTGGAATTTATTCTACTTTGGGCCAGCCCAATAGCAATTTTCTAAATTCCTAATAAATCCTAGAGGCCCACTTAGCCCATTCGTGCAAGGCAAATGGTGCTACTAAAGTTTAGTCCCACATTACTAGTTTGGTGGGTGTTGGACCTCCTTATAAGGGAGGTTGTTTCCCCACATGTATGAGCATGAGAACAAGAGGGACATTCACGCACACTCCTCCTCCGCCGCCCGCCTCGCCACGCCACGCCTCGCCACGACGCGCCGCGCCGCGGGTTGTGGGAATGAGCCGAGCCGATGTCTAAATTTTGAAAACCATCTTCCTCTCGCCATCAAGTTCCTGGGGACTGCGCTGCTGCTATGATCTTCCCCATCCCGGCTTGCGGCGTGCACCGCAGGTCGGGACAGTAGGCCTCCGAAACCGCACCTCTTTGAGTCCTGTACAGGAGAATGGTGAAAAGGTTTTTGGTGAGCACTCCGTGCGACTACTGACTTCGTTTTATCTCTGCTACAATAGTCATTTCCGTTAATAAAATCATATGGTATATTGCTCATATTTCCAACAATCCAAAAACCTTATTATAGGCAATTTACCCCGAGTGGTTTTGCTGCTTCCATGAGACCTCCTATGTTTGAGGGTATCCACTATAAGAGGTGGCGCGTGAGAGCAGTCTTATGGTTTCAAACCATGAGTTGCTATGATGCCACCCTTGGCAAACCTGAAGGAGAGTATGATGCTCAACAGGAACATACTTTTTAGAAAATGGATACCCTGTTTAAGGCTGCTCTCTTGAGTGTTCTTGGTGAGAACATAGTTGATGCTTATGCATCAATTGATAATGGAAAAGATATGTGGGATGCACTCGAGGCCAAGTTTGGGGTCTCGAATGCCGGCACTGAGCTATACATCATGGAACAATTCTATGACTACAGGATGACTGAAGAACGCTCCGTGGTTGAGCAAGCTCACGAGATACAGTCATTTGCTGGAGAACTTGAGCACTTTAATTGTATGCTACCAGACAAGTTTGTTGCCGGAGGCATCATCACTAAGCTTCCTCCTTCATGGAGGAACTTTGCTACCTTACTGAAGCATAAGCGGTAGGAGTTTTCCGTTCCGGATCTCATTGGTGCTCTTGATGTGGAAGAAAAGGCGAGAGCAAAAGACACACGTGCTCGAGGTGTTGAGGGAGGATCTAGTGCCAATCTGGTACAGAAGAAAAACTTTCAGCCCCACAATTTCAAGAACAAGGGCAAGTTTGATGGTAAAACAAAGTTTCATGGGAAGAACAAGGTTGTAGAGCACACCAACTTCAAGAAGAAGAATGACAAGAATAAAGGTGTTTATCATGTGTGCGGAGATCCTGATAATTGGGCTCCTAGTTGCCCTAATCGTTATGACAAGCGTCATCTTGGGAAAGGCGGAAAGACCGCTAATGTTGTCATTGGTGACACTGACATGAAGGATGCTGGGTATGGTATATTTCCTACTATTCTTTCAGTATGTAATTCCCCTGATTGGTTGATTGACACCGGTGCTAATGTGCATGTATGTGGTGATATTTCCATGTTTTCGTCTTATCAGACCGCAGGGACTTCAACCGTGCTGATGGGCAACGGTTCAAGTGCTTCTGTTCATGGTGTTGGCATGGTCAATCTGAAGTTTACTTCGGGGAAGATCGTCCGGCTGAAGAACGTGCATTATGTCCCCTCCGTCAATAAAAATCTTGTTAGTGGATCTCTTCTGTGTAGAGATGGCTACAAGCTTGTCTTTGAGTCGAATAAATTTGTAATATCCAAGTATTGAACTTTTGTTGGTAAAGGCTATGAGTCAGGAGGCCTGTTTCGTTTATCCTTATCAGATGTTTGCAACAAAGTTGTTAATCATGTTTGCAACAATAGTGAATAAAATGTGTGGCATTCACGTCTCTGTCATGTTAACTTTGGTTGCATGTCGCGACTAGCGAAGTTGAACTTAATCCCTAGTTTCACCACTGTCAAGGGATCTAAGTGTCAAGTGTGTGTGCAAGCTAAGCTACATCGTAAGTCTCATGCGACTGCGGAAACAAGAAATCTTGCACCACTAGAGCTCATACATTCAGATCTTTGTGAAATGAATGGTGTGTTGACAAAAGGTGGAAAGAAGTATTTTCTGATGTTAATTGATGACTCCACTAGATACTGCCATGTGTATCTTCTGAAATCTAAGGATGAGGCTTTGAACTATTTCAAGATCTATAAAGCTGAAGCGGAAAACCAATTTTATCGAAAGATCAAGAGGCTTAGGTCCGATCGTGGTGGAGAGTATTTCTCAAATGAATTTGATTCCTTTTGTGCGGAACATGGTATAATCCATGAGAGGACGTCTCCCTATTCACCTCAGTCAAATGGGGTGACCGAAAGAAAGAATCGTACTCTAACTGATTTGGTTAACGTCATGTTAGACACATTGGGTCTCTCCAAGGCATGGTGGGGGGAGGCAATATTACCGGCATGTCATGTCCTAAACCGAGTTCCCACAAAGAACAAACAGATAACTCCATTCGAGGAATGGGAGAAGAAAAGGTCAAAGCTCTCTTATCTACAAACCTGGGTTGTTTGGCGAAAGTCAATGTGCCAATTCCGAAGAAGCGCAAGCTGGGACCAAAAACTGTGGATTGTGTTTTCCTTGGATATGCTTTTCATAGAATTGGCTATAGATTCTTGGTTGTAAATTCTGAGGTATCTGACATGCATGTCGGTACAATCATGGAGTCGAATGATGCGACTTTCTTTGAAGATATCTTTCCCATGAAGGATATGGCGAGCTCATCAAATCAAGAGATGCCTAGTTCATCGAATCAGGAATTAGTTACAATTATTGAACCTGCCATTTCGATGGAACACTTTGACAACCCTGTGGAGGAGAACAATGAAGTTCCTACTAGGAGCAAGAAACAGAGGACTGCAAAGTCTTTTGGTGATGATTTTCTTGTGTATCTCATAGATGACACTCCCAGTTATATTTCAGAGGCCTATGCATCTGAATATGCTGACTACTGGAAGGAAGCGGTCCGTAGTGAGATGGATTCCATCTTGGCAAATGAAACTTGGGAGATAACTGATCGTCCATATGGGTGCAAACCTATAGGGTGCAAAAGGGTATTCAAGAAGAAGCTTAGGCCTGATGGTACTATCGAGAAGTACAAGGCACGGCTCGTGGCTAAGGGTTATACCCAAAAGGAAGGTGAAGACTTCTTTGATACTTACTCACCGGTGGCTCGACTGACCACTATTCGAGTACTACTTTCACTAGTGGCCTCACATGGTCTTCTCGTTCATCAAATGGATGTTAAGACTGCTTTCCTAAATGTCGAGTTGGATGAGGAAATTTACATGGAACAACTAGATGGGTTTGTAGTAGATGGTCAGGAAGGAAAAGTGTGCAAGTTGCTGAAGTCTTTGTATGGACTTAAGCAAGCACCCAAGCAGTGGCATGAGAAGTTTGAAAGAACTTTAACAGCTGCAGGCTTTGTTGTAAATGAAGCTGATAAATGTGTGTACTATCGCCATGGTGGGGGCGAGGGAGTTATCCTTTTCTTTTATGTTGATGACATACTGATCTTCAAAACAAATCTGAATGTTATTAAGGAGGTCAAGAATTTCCTATCTCGCTGTTTGAGATGTAGGATTTAGGAGTGGCTGATGCCATTCTGAACATCAAGTTGCTGAGAGACGATGATCGTTGATACGTCCATTTTGCATCATGTTTTCCTACTGTTATTTACATTGTATTTATATATAATAATGCTTTTTGGAGTAATTCTAATTCCTTTTCTCTCATAATATGCAAGGTTCACACAAAGAGGCAGAATACCGGCAGCTGGAATTCTGGACCTGAAAAAAGCTACGTCAGGCCACCTATGCTGCACAACTCCAAATGAGCTGAAACTTCACGGAGAATTTTTACGGAATATATAAGAATTATTGGAGCAAATAAGTACCAGAGGGGGCCCACTAGGTGGGCACTACCCACCTGGTCGCCAGGGAGCCCAGGCGCGCCCTGGTGGGTTGTGCCCTCCTCGGCCCACCTCCGGTGCCCCTCTTCTGGTATATAAGTCATTTTGGCCTAGAAAAAATAAGGAGAGGACTTTCGGTAGAAAGCGCCGCCGTCTCGAGGTGGAACTTGGGCAGAAGCACTTTTGCCCTCCGGCGGAGCGATTCCGCCGGGGGAACTTCCCTCCCGGTGGGGGAAATCATCGTCATCATCATCACCAACAACTTTCCCATCTTGGGGAGGGCAATCTCCATCAACATCTTCAACATCACCATCTCCTCTCAAACCCTAGTTCATCTCTTGTGTTCAATCTTTTTACCGGAACCTTAGATTGGTGCTTGTGGGTGACTAGTAGTGTTGATTACATCTTGTAGTTGATTACTATATGGTTTATTTGGTGGAAGATTCTATGTTCAGATCCATTGTGCTATTTAATACCCCTCTGGTCTTGAGCATGATTATCATTTGTGAGTATTTAATTTTGTTCTTGAGGTGACGGGACAAATCTTGTTGCAAGTAATCATGTGAACTTGATATGTGTTCGATATTTTGATAGTATGTATGTTGTGATTCCCTTAGTGGTGTCAAGTGAACGTCGTCTACATGACACTTCACCATATTTGGGCCTAAGGGAATGCATTGTGGAGTAGTTATTAGATGATGGGTTGCGAGAGTGACAGAAGCTTAAACCCTAGTTTATGCGCTATTCCGTAAGGATCTGATTTGAATCCAAAAGTTTAATGCTATGGTTAGATTTATTCTTAATACTTTTCTCATAGTTGCGGATGCTTGCGAGGGGGTTAATCATAAGTAGGAGGCTTGTTCAAGTAAGAACAGCACCTAAGCACCGGTCCACCCACATATCAAATTATCAAAGTAGCGAACACAAATCAAACCAACATGATGAAAGTGACTAGATGAAATTCCCGTGTACCCTCAAGAACGCTTTGCTTATCATAAGAGACCGTTTTGGCCTGTCCTTTGTCTCAAAAGGATTGGGCTACCTTGCTGCACTTTTTCTACCGTTACCGTTACTTGCTCGTTACAAATTATCTTGCTATCAAACTACTCGTTACTTATAATTTCAGTGCTTGCAGAGAATACCTTGCTGAAAACTACTTGTCATTTCCTTCTGCTCCTCGTTGGGTTCGACACTCTTACTTATCTAAAGGACTACGATTGATCCCCTATACTTGTGGGTCATCAAGGCTCTTTTCTGGTGCCGTTGTCGGGGAGTGAAGCGCTTTTGGTAAGTGGAAATCGGTAAGGAAAAATTATTACTACATGCTGAAATTTATTGTCAGTTGTTACTATGGAGAACAATCCTTTGAGGGGCTTGTTCGGAGTATCTTCACCTCTACCAGAACCACAATTAGTTAACCCTCAACCTACTGCACCTACTAAAAATATTGGTTAGGAAATTCCTTCGGGTATGATAGAACAACTGCTAGCTAATCCTTATGCGGGAGATGGAACCGAACATCCCGATATGCACTTGATACATGTGGATGAAATTTGTGGATTATTTAAGCTTTCAGGTTTACCCGGAGATGAAGCTAAGGAGAAGGTTTTCCCTTTATCTTGGAAGGGAAAAGCATTGGCATGATATAGGCTATGCGATGATATTGGATCCTGGAATTGGAATCGATTGAAATTGGAATTTCACCAAAAAAATTATACTATGCATCTAGTTCATCGTGATCGGAATCATATATATAATTTTTGCCCTCGTGAAGGAGAAAGTATCGCTCTAGCTTGGGGGAGGCGTAAGTCAATGTTATATTCATGCCCCAATCATGAGCTCTCAAGAGAAATTATTATTCAGAATTTTTATGCTCGGCTTTCTCGTGATGATCAATCCATGCTTGATACTTCTTGTACTGGTTCCTTTATGAAGAAGACTATTGAATTCAGGTGGGATCTTTTAGAAAGAATTAAAAGCAACTCTGAAGATTGGGAACTCGACAAAGGTAAAGAGCCAGGTATTAAGCTTAAGTATGACTGTGTTAAATCTTTTATGAATACCGATGCTTTTCAAATGTTTAGCACTAAATATGGACTTGACTCTGGGATAGTAGCCTCCTTTTGTGAATCATTTGCTACTCATGTTGATCTCCCTAAGGAGAAGTGGTTTAAATATCACCCACCTATTAAAGAAGAAATTAAAGAACCGGTAATAGCTAAAGATGAAACTATTATTTATAATATTGATCCAGTTGTTCCTACTGCTTATATTGAAAAACCACCTTTCCCTGTTAGGATAAAGGAACATGCTAAAGTTTCAACTGTGGTCAACAAAAGTTATATTAGAGCATCCAAACCTGCTGAACAAATCAAAGTAGAACCTAGTGTTGCTATGGTTAAAGATCTCCTGGTTGAAAATATAGATGGGCATGTTATTTACTTCTGTGATGAAGCTGCAAGAATTGCCAAGCCCGATGAAAAAGATAAACATAGACCTGTTGTAGGCATGCCTGTTGTCTCTGTTAAAATAGGAGATCACTATTATCATGGTTTATGTGACATAGGTGCTAGCGTGAGTGCTATTCCTTTTACCTTATATCAAGAAATTATGAATGATATAGCACCCGCTGAAATAGAAGACATAGATGTTACTATAAAACTTGCTAATGGAGACACCATCACACCACTTGGGATTATTAGAGATGTTGAAGTCTTGTGTGCGAAAATAAAATACCCTACTGATTTTCTTGTTCTTGGTTCCCCACAAGATGACTTTTGTCCCATTATCTTTGGTAGACCTTTCTTGAACACCGTTAATGCTAAAATAGATTGTGAGAAACAAACTGTCGGTGTTAGTTTTGGTGATGAGTCTCATGAGTTTAATTTTTCTAAGTTTAGTAGAAAACATCATAAGAAGGATTGTCTAGTAAGGATGAAATAATTGGTCTTGCCTCTATTGTTGTGCCTCCTACTGATCAAACAGAACAATATTTGCTAGACCATGAAAATGATATGCATCTGCATGAAAGAAATGAAATAGATAAAATTTTCTTTGAACAATGACCTTTGCTTAAACACAATTTGCCTATTGAAACTCTAGGAGGTCCTCCTACACCAAAAGGTGATCCTGTGTTTGAATTAAAACAATTACCAGACACTTTGAAATATGCTTATCTTGATGAGAAAAAGATATATCCTGTTATTATTAGTGCTAACCTTTCAGAACATGAAGAAGAAAGATTATTGAAGGTTCTGAAGAAGCACCGAGCTGCTATTGGATATACTCTTCATGATTTAAAGGGCATTAGCCCCACTCTCTGTCAGCATAAAATTAATATGGAACCTGATGCTAAACCCGTTGTTGATCACCAACGACGTTTAAATCTTAAAATGAAAGAAGTGGTAAGAACTGAAATATTGAACTTCTGGAAGCAGGTATAATCTATCCTATAGCTGATAGTAGATGGGTAAGTCCTGTTCATTGTGTCCCTAAGAAGGGGGGTATTACAGTTGTTCCTAATGATAAAAATGAACTTATCCCACAAAGAATTGTTACTGGCTACAGAATGGTAATCGATTTTAGAAAATTAAATAAAGCTACTAGAAAAGATCATTACCCTCTACCTTTTATTCATCAAATGCTAGAAAGATTATCAAAGCATACACACTTTTGTTTCCTTGATGGATATTCTGGTTTTTCTCAAATACCTGTTTCACAACCTGATCAAGAGAAAAGCACCTTTACTAGTCCTTTTGGAACTTATGCTTATAGACGTATTCCTTTTGGTTTATGTAATGCACCTGCTACTTTTCAAAGATGTATGACTGCTATAATCTCTGATTTTTGTGAAAAGATTGTTGATATTTTCATGCATGATTTTTTCGTTTACGGAACTTCTTTTGATGATTCCTTAAGCAACCTTGATCGATTTTTGCAGAGATGCGAGCAAACTAATCTTGTCTTGAATTGGGAGAATTGCCACTTTATGGTTAATGAAGGTATTGTCTTGGGACATAAAATTTCTGAACGAGGTATTGAGTTGGATAAAGCGAAAGCTGATGCAATTGAGAAAATGCCATGTCCTAAAGATATTAAAGGTATTCGTAGTTTTCTCGGTCATGCTGGTTTCTATAGAAGGTTTATTAAGGACTTCTCTAAAATTTCTAGGCCACTTACAAATCTTTTACAAAAGGATGTTCCATTTGTTTTTTATGATGATTGTGTAGAAGCCTTTTAAACACTTAAGAAAGCCATAATTTATGCACCTATTGTTCAACCACCTGATTGGAACTTGCCTTTTGAAATTATGTGTGATGCTAGTGATTATGCTGTTGGTGCTGTTCTAGGACAAAGAGTTGAAAAGAAATTAAATGTTATTTATTATGCTAGTAAAACTCTAGATAGTGCCCAACGCAATTATGCTACTACTGAAAAAGAATTTTTAGCAGTTGTGTTTGCTTATGACAAATTTAGATCTTACATTGTTGATTCTAAAGTGATTGTTCACACTGATCATGCTGCTATAAAATATCTTATGGAAAAGAAAGATGCTAAACCTAGACTTATTAGGTGTGTTCTTTGGCTACAAGAATTTGACTTACATATCACTGATAGAAAGGTAGCTGAGAACCCCGTTGCTAATAACTTGTCTAGGTTAGAAAATATTCTTGATGACCCACAACCTATTAATGATAATTTTCCTGATGAACAATTTGCTGCAATAAATGTTTCTCATAACACTCCTTGGTATGCTAACTATGCTAATTACATTGTTGCTAAATACATACCACCTAGTTTCACATACCAACAGAAGAAAAAATTCTTCTATGATTTAAGACATTACTTTTGGGATGACCCATATCTTTATAAAGAAGGAGTAGATGGTATTATTAGATGTTGTGTACCTGAGCATGAATAGGGACAAATCTTATGGAAATGTCACTCTGAAGCTTATGGAGGGCATCATGCGGGAGATATAACTGCTCACAAGGTATTGCAATCTAGTTTTTATTGGCATACTCTCTTCAAGGATGCACGTATGTTTGTTTTATCTTGTGATGAATGTCAAAGAATTAGAAATATTGGTAAGCGTCAAGAAATGCCAATGAATTATTCACTTGCTGTTGAACCATTTGATGTTTGGGGATTTGATTACAATGGACCTTTTCCTTCCTCTAATGGGTATACTCATATTTTGGTTGCTGTTGATTATGTCACTAAGTGGGTAGAAGCTATTCCAACTAGTAGTGCTGATCACAACACCTCTATTAAAATGCTCAAGGAAGCCATTTTCCCAAGGTTTGGAGTCCCTAGATATTTAATGACTGATGGTGGTTCCCATTTTATTCATGGTGCTTTCCGTAAAATGCCTGCTAAGTATGATGTCAACCATAGAATTGCATCACCCTATCATCCTCAGTTTAGTGGTCAAGTTAAACTTAGCAATAGAGAAATAAAGTTAATTTTACAAAAAACTGTCAATAGGTCCCGAAAGAATTGGTCTAAGAAATTAGATGATGCACTGTGGGCTTACACTAGTAGAAAACAGGGCTTTGGTCCAAGCTCGATCTACACATTAGTCCCGGTTGCATTACGAACCGGGACTAATGTGAGCATTAGTCCCGGTTCAAGCGGCTAGGGCGCCGGGCAGGCATTAGTCCCGGTTCAAATTGGACCTTTAGTCCCGGATGGAGACACCAACCGGGACTAAAGGGTGCGATGCCCTTTAGTCCCGGTTGGTGTCTCCAACCGGGACTAAAGTTTAGACCTATAGTCCCGGTTGGAGCCACCAACCGGGACTAAAGGGGTTCTGAAATTTGTTTTTTTGTTTTTCCATTTGTTTTTTGTTTATAGTTTCCGTATTACATTGCTTATATCTTTTAGGATATTTGATATTTTTGAGTGATTCTTTTTGCATTAGATTCAAAATTTTGTCTAGTTTCTGTTTGTGCCATTAGTTTTCAAATTTGAATGATTTAAATTTGAATTTGTTCAAATTTGCTTCAAACCCTAGATTGTGAATAATTTGAGTTAAAAAATAGTTTTTAATTTAATTCTTTTTGCTCCTAGCCACATTTTAGATTTTTGTCACAGTAATATTTATTTAGTTATTTTTAGAATAATTTAAATTAGGATTTTAATTAAAACAGTACTTTTTGCTTATATAGTTGTTTTAGTCCTTTAATTGTTGTTTTCAATTATTTTTAGTTAGTTCTTTCTGTAGATTTTAACATGTTGTAGTATGCTTCTGTTAGACAAATTAGATAAATTTTTATAATTAATTAATATTAATATTGCTATTGTTTTGTATTAATAGTTGTTTAGCCTTTAGTAATAGTTGATAGAATTAGTTTTGCTATATTAAAAAGTAATTCTTTTTGCCACTTTAATAGAACGTGACTCTGGCTTGGTTAACCTTAGTGATGACTCTGGCTGGGACGGTGGTAGAAGATGTAGTTGACGGTAGGATTGGATGGACACCATCCCGGACTAAAGGAGTTATGCAATTTTCAAACTCTACCCCCCCCCCCTTATCGCCATTTCAGTTTTGAAAAAAACAAAAGAAAATGATAAAAACTTCAACAATTAAAATCCTTCAAGATGTAGTTATGTTACTACATCTACTAGTTAGGAAAATTAAAAAACATAAATTTTGACATGTTTTGCAAAAAAGTGTTATGAAAAAGTAAAACGGCTATAACTTTTGCATACGATGTCGAAAAAAAAGTAAAATATATCAAAATGTTCAGCACGAAAAGCCGGTTCCGATTTTGACGGCCATAGGCCGTTTTGGAAATTTTTAGAATCATCAAATTCTAAAAGGAAAAAAGTTATCCTCAAATTTAAGTTTTTTTGAATTTTTGGTCAAACTATGGTCAAACTACTTACTCAAGAAATATTAGTGTTACCAAATAAATATTGTTTTTTAGAATAATAGTTTCAAACTCAAACGGTGAAATGTGTGACTTCATGCTCAAGTTCAACTCCTAAGGGTTAATAGGATTGACAGCTTACTATTGTCAAGAAAACAACAAGTGCAGACTTGGAAACTAGGGGGAATAGAACTCGGAAGTTAAGCGCGCTTAGGCTGGAGTAATGAGAGGATGGGTGACCGGCCGAAAAGTTAGACGATTTGGAATGAGTGCTCCACACTTGAGCAGTGATGAGGGGTGGTGATTACAGATTAAATTGTCAAATAA
This sequence comes from Thinopyrum elongatum, assembly GCA_011799875.1. Taxonomy (NCBI): domain Eukaryota; kingdom Viridiplantae; phylum Streptophyta; class Magnoliopsida; order Poales; family Poaceae; genus Thinopyrum; species Thinopyrum elongatum. Next base: position 17,682,943 of record CM022299.1, read on the forward strand.
TTCAGAAGTATGAAAATCAGAAAAAAATTAAAAAAAAATCAATTTTTTTTTCAAAAGAAATTCCTTTAGTCCTGGTTGGTGTTACCAACAGGGACTAAAGGTGGAGCTCCAGACAGCGGCCACGTGGAGCGCCTTTAGTCCCGGTTCGTAAGCCAACTAGGACTAAAGGTTTTGGGGATTAGTCTCGTTTGTTTTGTCCCGGTTCCAGAACCGGGACTAAAGGCCCTCTGGAACTGGGACTAGTACCCTGTTTTCTACTAGTGTTATAGAACAGCATATAAAAATCCCATGGGTATGTCTCCTTATTAAATGGTTTATGGAAAAGCTTGTCATTTGCCTCATGAGTTAGAACATAAAGCATATTGGGCAATTAAAGAACTCAACTATGATTTCAAACTTGCCGGTGAAAATAGGTTATTTGATATTAGCTCACTAGATGAATGGAGAACCCAAGCTTATGAAAATGCCAAGTTATTTAAAAAAAAGTTAAAAGATGGAATGATAAGAGAATCCAAAAGCGTGAGTTGAAAGTTGGAGAATTTTGTTTTCCAAGATAAAAAATCTTTATATACTCCCCGAACCTATTGACCACCGTATCACAGAGAAATCATTTGTTCTTCTTTTCTTGCTGTTTTCTTGACAGATCTGAAAATATGTCATCCCAAGACTCGGAGGGTGAGAGCTATGTTGCTGATTATATCGCAAACCCGAAGGTTTATGGGGATGTGGAGCACTATAGCTGGACTTCGGAGGAAGAAGAAGACTATGATCCTAAAGGGGAGGAGGAGACAAGATCAGACGAAGTTGAAGTTCCATTGCCTCAACCTGGGGACATGCACGTGGAATTCAAGAAGTCAAGTCTCCCCAATAAAGCAAAGAAACCTATGATCCAGTTTATCCCCTTTCATCTCTTGCAGGAAAACAAGCAAGAATTATGCAAAAAGATATTAGAGCTTGAGCGGGAGATTGATGACTTAAGGGAGGAAAATTCGACCCTCAAGCGTAAGCTAAGGAAGAAGGATAAGATCACTACCAGTTCATCACGACCACTTCCTCCTTGATCACCAAAGGAAAATTGAGTATCGGGTATGGGCACTCCCCTTGGTTGTGCCAAGCTTGGGGGAGGTGCCCCGGTATCGTATCACCTCCACTATCTTTTGCTTTTACTTATCTTAGTTCGATCCATAGTTATCTTTTGCTTTAGATGAATAAAACTTTAGTTCGATCCTTTCTTTTCGAGTGTTTGCTTAGTGATCTATCCTTGTAATCGTGTGCAAGATATATAATAAAGTTTAGTTTGAAGTTTTGTTTTCTTTATTTTCATGTTCAATAAAAAGAAAGGAAATAAATGAAAAAGATCATATGCTAATCCTATGGTAAGTAATGACATCACATAAGGAAGAGTATAAGTAGAAAATTTTATTGGAGATTTACAAACATAGCATTGGAAGATGATGCAATTCATGAAAGAATTAATAAGGGAAGATAAGATTCACATGCGAATACACTATCTTGGACATCTTTTGTGATTGTGAGCCCCCATCAAAATATTATATGCCAAAATTGTTGACGTTGGACAAGGAAGACAACGTAATGATTTATGTTTGTTCATATTCACATAGAAGTTATATTGTCATAGATCCTTCAACATGTGGTGCTTGCCCCCCATCTTTGCTAGCCAAAAATTCCGCACTAAGTAGAGATACTACTTGTGCATCCAAAACCCTTAAACCCAAATCTTGTTTTGAGAGTCCACCATACCTACCTATGGATTGAGCAAGATCCTTCAAGTAAGTTGTCATTCGTGCAAAAAGGCAATAAAAATTGCTTCTAAAAGTGTTGGATCATTTAGTGTAAGAGAAAATTGAGCGTTGTACGAACTTGTGATGGCAAAGAATAAAAGCGACAGACTGCATAATAAAGGTTGCTATCATAAGGTGCAATATAACGTGACGTTCTTTTGCACTAAGAGACACTAGTAGAAAAAGGGCCTAATGTGAAACTCATTAGTCCCGGTTTGTAATTGAACCGGCACTAATGTGACCATTAGTGCCGGTTCCAATGGCTAGGCGGGCGGCGCTCATTAGTACCGGTTCGTGGCAAACCTTTAGTACCGGTTCGTGCCACGAACCGGTACTAAAGAGGTGGTGGCAGGCTGTTGTTAGGCTGGGGCCCCACCAGCACCTTTAGTACCGATTCATGCCACAAACCGGGACTAGAGATGCACCTTTTGTCCCGGTTCGTCTAACCAACCGGGACTAAAGATATCACAATATATAGTGCATCGTCCAGCCCGAGCCGAAGCGCTCTATTTTTCCCCTCCTCTCTGTTTTTCTTCCCCTCTTGCTCGAGCTCACCTCCATTTTTGCCAAAATTTGTGAAGATTTGAAGGCACCCCATCCATCCAAGTGATCACAAAGGTTAGCAACTTTGTCCTTTTATCTCTCATTGCTAGATTAGCTCTTGCATGATCTATAAGTATAGTGATTCATGGGTTTTTTAGTTTGGGAGGAATTATATGTGGTAGTTTATTTGATTTATATGCAATTTGAGGTCAAAATAACTCTTAGTTTGCATATGTAGGTGTGGTTTACTTAGTGCTCCGTCGATCGTCCGCACCGTCCCGTCGCCGGCACCACCTTGTGGTGAGCCTCTTGTTCTTATGTTTTTTATATAAAAAAAGCATGCTTGTGTGATTTATATATATAATTACTTGTATAATTATCTTACCTGGCCTGTACGTTGTTTGTTATACATAGTGCCATGGTTTTGATATCCGTCCCCGTCGGCCCTCATCTGGGTTATGATTCGGATGTGGTATATTCTCTTTTAAAACTATTTGTTGCATTTCGTGTTTATGACAAATTATGGCCATCAAGTTGACATAGATATTTTTATCTAGGAGGTATGTGAACCGGAAATTCCAACCGACCCTATTGTCGAGAGGTTAAATTTAGTTAAAAAGAAAATGAGTATTTGAAAGAAAAATTGAAAAGAATTGAGGGGGAGAAGATGGAATTGGAGTTGAATGTTGCCGATGTCGTCGATGATCACAAGATCAAGATGGAGAAAATGCGCTTGAAGATTAGAAAGATTAGAAAATATGCCATCGATAGTGAGGCTTGGTATCATTATGCTGTTGGATCAATTGTTACCTTAGTTCCGCTCTTGATCGCATTTGTTGTTGCATTTAAATGCTTTAGCTAGAGAGTTATTTGTATGTTGTTTTATGAGAATAAGTGTTGTACGAAGTTTATGTATGAACTTGTATTAATTTGTTCTTTTCGGTGCTGTGTAATGAAGATGAGCCGACAATGGATGTACGATGACCGATGCTCTCCCCAGTTCGTTAATGGCGTGCGTACTTTTCTGCTTGCGGCTGAGGCAAACAAGCGGGCGGATGGTTTTATGCCTTGTCCATGTGCTGGCTATAAGAATGATCGGAATTACTCTAAGTCAAGAACCATTCACGTCCACCTGTTTGAGTCCGGTTTCATGCCCCACTATAATGTTTGGACCAAGCATGGAGAAAGAGGGGTTATGATGGAAGACAATGAAGAAGAAGAGGAGGACGACGACAGCTATCCTGGCCATGGGTTCATTGACCCAAATACCATTAATTAAGAGACATGGCATTGGGTTCATTGACCCAAATACCATTAATCAAGAGACATGGTCACAAGAATGGTCGAAAAAATACACAGAGAAAACCTTGCTACAGTTCTTGAAGCGCCTAAATACCAATCGAGATATACTACTTTCTTACAACTTCGAGTGAGTCGCACTGTCTTGTACTACAAATTCTGTTTTTGCTTACTAGCTAGATGTTAATAAGTGTATAGGGTTTAGGGTAGTTGATGAGTGTTATGCACATGCCCGCTTAATTTATACATGCAAACGTGTGCGCATGCAATCTCCACTGGATCTTGTTAATCATTCAAGTTGAAGATGGAAAAGTTGAAGTACTAGACTCACTACTTAAACCAGATACTAAGTACTCAATCGTAAAGGGGATGGTCGACAGGTAATTTCAATCATTATCGAACTATATGTCGGCCTCTTTAGTTCGTCATTTCCTGATATCAACTAATTAATAACTCCTTTATTCATTTTTTTGCCGGCTCGCAGGGCTTGGAAAAAGTTCATCAAAAAGGTTCCAGGTCAATGGAAACAAAAACTGAAATGGTATCGACCCAAGGTAATTAATTAAGTACTACTAGCTAGCTACCATCTCTTTAATTCTAGTTTCAATACCATTAATTATCATGCTTGATTAATTATTATCTGATTGAATTCTATTCTCGTAAAGGCCCTGAAGCAGGCGCCGGGGACAGATTTATGTGCATACTACGTTTGCGAGAACATTCGCATGATGGCGTTCGAAAGGAGCTTATCTAATAGACAGCTATGGGTACGTTTGCTAGAACACTATTCACAATTTTTACATCATTATCTAATATATATACACACAACTAATACATGCATATTGATCTCCTTCTTTAAAGTTCTCAGAGATGCGGGATAAACTGCTACCAACGGATTGCGTACGAGCAATTCAAGATGAAATAGCGGGATTTTTGCTCGACCAGGTCATAGATCCCAAAGGAGAATTTCATTACCCGCTACCGCAGTAATGCCTCCATATATGTAGGAAAAATTGTATATACCAAATTGTATATATACATGTGTATGTGTGAATGGTGGTCCGAGACATTCGATGATATATATATATATATGATCGGTTCTACGAGAAATTCTATTTATATATATGCATAACGTGTACAATATGTAGTATCGTAAAATTCCAGCAAATGAAAAAGAATTAAATGGAAAACACAAAATTAAAGGAAAAATAAATCATAAACCCAAAACCACCTAAACCTTTTAGTACCGGTTGGTGTAAAGGTCTCACAGCCCCCGGCGCCGGCTCGTGCCACGTGGTGGCCCTTTAGTGGCGGTTCGTGTTGAACTGGGACAAAAGGGGGGGCCTTTAGTCCCCACCCTTTAGTGCCAATTCCAGAACCGGCACTAAAGGGCCTCACGAACCGGTGCTAAATCTCAATTCTGCACTAGTGAGATTGAGCATACAAACGAAAAGCGCATGGCAACCTCTGCTTCCCTCTGCGAAGGGCCCATCTTTTACCTTTATGTATTTACTTTTATGCAAGAGTCAAAGTATTTCTCTCTATTCCTTATTATTTTTCTCTTTTGGCAAGCATCATGTGGTGAGGAAAGATCTAGGCACATATATCCAGTTGGATATGGGTAGCATGAGTTATTATTGTTGAGATCACCCTTGAGGTGAATATGTTGGGTGGCAAAAACTATAAGTCCCTATCTTTCTTTGTGTCCGGTTGAAACTTTTTGCTCATGTGTATGCGGTGAGTGTTAGCAATCATAGAAGACTATATGATGGTTGAGTATGTGCACTTGCCAAAAAGGCTCCGATACGTGACCCTTCCTGAAAAGATGATGAATTGTAGTTGCAAAGTTGACTGAGAACATAGTTTGTTGGTTTTCAATAGAGTTTATGCTTTATACTTCGATGTTGTGATGAATTGTTACTTGTTCATGAGAAGTTTATCATAGAAGTTATATGATAAAAGTTCTATGATAATGTTCTATGTTAAAGTTTGTTGCTGTTATAATAATATACATGATGTTTCTATGTCCGTATTTTGTTTTTATCGACACCTCTCTTTCTAAGCATGTGGACATGTTTTTCGATTTCGGTTTTCGCTTGAGGACAAGCGAGGTCTAAGCTTGGGGGAGTTGATACGTCCATTTTGCATCATGTTTTCCTACTATTATTTACATTGTTTTTATGTATAATAATGCTTTTTGGAGTAATTCTAATGCCTTTTCTCTCATAATATGCAAGGTTCACACAAAGAGGGAGAATACCGGCAGCTGGAATTCTGGACCTGAAAAAAGCTACATCAGGCCACCTATGCTGCACAACTCCAAATGAGCTCAAACTTCACGGAGAATTTTTATGGAATATTTAAGAATTATTGGAGTAAATAAGGACCAGAGGGGGGCCCACCAGGTGTGCACAACCCACCTGGGCGCGCCAGGGAGCCCAGGCGCGCCCTGGTGGGTTGTGCCCTCTTCGGCCCACCTCTGGTACCCCTCTTCTGGGATATAAGTCATTTTGACCTAGAAAAAATAAGGAGAGGACTTTAGAGACGAAGCGCCGCCGTCTCGAGGCGGAACTTGTTCAGGAACACTTTTGCCCTCCGGCGGAGCGATTCCGCCAGGGGAACTTCCCTCCCGGAGGGGGAAATCATCGTCATCATCATCACCAACAACTCTCCCATCTTGGGGAGAGCAATATCCATCAACATCTTCAACAGCACCATCTCCTCTCAAACCCTAGTTTATCTCTTGTGTTCAATCTTTGTACCGGAACATTCGATTGGTGCTTGTGGGTGACTAATAGTGTTGATTACTATATAGTTTATTTGGTGGAAGGTAATATGTTCAGATCCATTGTGCTATTTAATACCTCTCTGATCTTGAGCATGATTATCATTTGGGAGTAGTTACTTTGTTCTTGAGGTCATGGGAGAAATCTTGTTGCAAGTAATCATGTGAACTTGATATGTGTTCGATATTTTGATAGTATGTATGTTGTGATTCCCTTAGTGGTGTCATGTGAACGTCGACTACATGACACTTCACCATATTTGGGCCTAAGGGAATGCGTTGTGGAGTAGTTATTAGATGATGGGTTGCGAGAGTGACAGAAGCTTAAACCCTAGTTTATGCGTTATTCTGTAAGGGACTGATTTGGATCCAAAAGTTTAATGCTATGGTTAGATTTATTCTTAATACTTTTCTCATAGTTGCGGATGCTTGCGAGGGGGTTAATCGTAAGTAGGAAGCTTGTTCAAGTAAGAACAACACCTAAACACCGGTCCACCCACATATCAAATTATCAAAGTAGCGAACACAAATCAAACCAACATGATGAAAGTGGCTAGATGAAATTCCCGTGTACCCTCAAGAACGCTTTGCTTATCATAAGAGACCGTTTTGGCCTGTCCTTTACCTCAGAAGGATTGGCCTACATTCCTGCACTTTTGCTACTGTTATCGTTACTTGCTCGTTACAAATTATCTTGCTATCAAACTACTCATTACTTACAATTTCAGTGCTTGCAGAGAATACCTTGCTGAAAACTACTTGTCATTTCCTTCTGCTCCTCGTTGGTTTCGACACTCTTACTTATCGAAAGGACTACGATTGATCCCCTATAATTGTGGGTCATCAATGGTGGGATTACATTGCTTCAATCTCACTATGTGGAAAAGATCTTGAGTCGCTTTGGCTATAGTGACTGCAAGCCCTCTCCAACACCATATGATGCCAGTGTGCTGCTTCGAAAGAATCAAAGAATTGCTAGAGATCAATTGAAATATTCTCAGATTATTGGCTCGCTTATGTACTTAGCCAGTGCTACAGGACCTGACATCTCTTTTGCTTTTAGCAAACTGAGTCAGTTTCTCTCAACCAGGAGATGTGCATTGGAAAGCTCTAGAGAGAGTTTTGCGTTATTTGAAAGGCACTGCGAATTATGGAATTCACTACACTAGGCACCCAAAGGTGCTTGAAGGGTGTAGTGACTCAAACTTGATCTCAGATGCTGATGAGATAAAGGCCACGAGCGGTTATGTATTCACTCATGGAGGTGGCGCTGTTTCTTGGAAGTCCTGCAAGCAAACCATCTTAACGAGGTCAACAATGGAAGCATAACTCACAGCACTAGATATAGCTATGGTCGAAGTAGATTGGCTTCGTCGGCTCTTGAATGACTTGATGGTGGTTGAGAAACTTGTACCAGGTATCCTTACGGACTGCGACAATCAAACTGTGATCACGAAAGTGAGCAGCTCAAAGGATAACATGAAGTCATCAAGACATGTTCAGAGAAGGTTAAAGTCTGTCAAAAAAATGAAAAACTCCGGAGTTATTGCATTGGATTATATCCAAACGTCTAAAAATCTGGCAGTTCCTTTTACTAAGGGTCTATCACGTAATGTGATAGATAATGCATCGAAGGAGATGGGTATGAGACCCACAATATGAGTTGTTCACAGTGATAACCTAGTCTATGTGATCGGTGATCCCGTGAATTAGATGTGGAAGACAAGCTGTTGGTCAACTGAGAGGAGAGTATCCTTACTATTAACAATACCACTCCATGAAGATCCAATACTCTCCTAATCTGCATGGCAGGTTGATGTATATCTTAATGTGTTCTAAGTGGCTCATTGAAGCAGAGATGTTGTCCTGCAGAACATCTTTTGAAGAATGCACCTATATGAGTCTGATTGTTAAATGTCGCAATCTATGAGAGTAGGGTGATCTCAAGTAAACTCATGAAAGGTCTCGTAGTATGACGCATAAGCTCCACCCGCGGGGATGACCCACGGTAGCCTAGTATCGGTCAAGGCTTTGTGTGAAGCTAGATTCGCAGAAAACTTGCAGTTCAATGCCCAGTCCACTGTTCAAATTGCTTACTAGTGTAGCATAGAGTTCTACGTGGAAATTCAACTTAACAGTCTCCACTGCAGTACCGGTATATAAAACAGTGTTTTGGAACCAAAGGCAAATTTAGTGTGCCTCTGGGATCTAGTGGGGGATTGCTGGAATTTATTCTACTTTGGGCCAGCCCAATAGCAATTTCAGAAATTCCTAATAAATCCTAGAGGCCCACTTAGCCCATTCGTGCAAGGCAAGGGGTGCTACTAAAGTTTAGTCCCACATTGCTAGTTTGGTGGGAGTTGGCCCTCCATATAAGGGAGGTTGTTTCCCCACATGTATGAGCATGAGAACAAGAGGAACATTCACGCGCGCTTCTCCTCCGCCGCCCGCCTCGTCACGACGCGCCGCCGGTTGCGGGAATGAGCTGAGCCGATGTCTAAATTTTTGCCACGCACGACAGGTATACGAAAGGTCACTCAGGAGCTGCAAGGTTTTTGCTGTAGTGGATACTGAATACGAACGCTGCACCCTTCGGCTGCTGCCTGTTCGTTTCGTCTCCCCTCTTTGCTTCAGCTCCCGTCGCAGCCTATTCGCCTCCTTCTGCTATGCCTATAAAAGGGAGGTCGCTCCTCTCCAGAGAGACATACCAGAAGACCATCTTCCTCTCGTCACCAAGTTCCTGAGCACTGCGCTGCTGCTATGATCTTCCCCATCCCGGCTTGCGGCGTGCACCGTAGGTCGGGACAGTAGGCCTCCAAAACCGCACCTCTTTGAGTCCTGTATGGGAGAAGGGTGATAAGATTTTTGGGGAGCGCTCCGCACGACTACTGACTTCTTCATCACGGACGCTCCGGACTCCGGCAACTACTTCCCCGACGACGACTTCTTCCCCGACGTGGACAACCTCCTCGACGACATGGCTGGCGAGGACACCGACCCCAAGACCGGTGCTTCTGCTCCTGTTACGTACGTTCTCATGCTCTTTCTGTTTGAGTTTCTGCCACAACTTATTGCTCTACTGTCTGCTCTAGATATGTTCGGTTCTAGTTCATATATGCAGATACTATTTACCTTCTCTCTATCGGATTGCATGACTTGTTTTATCTCTGGTACGATAGTCATGCTTTATCTATTATTTTCGTTAATAAAATCATATGGTAAATTGCTCATATTTCCAACAAATTTTACCTCACCTGTTATTGGAAAATTTAATAAAGTGGAAAACAATACAGGTAGATACCAACTTTGCAGAAAAACATGTAAAATATATATGAAAAAAGGAGAAGAGACGAAGCTAATTTCAGCCTCGAGTGCGTTGTATGGGAATTGGTGCACGCACACAGGCATGGCGGCATGAAGAGTTTGTTGCTGGCATGGTTCTGTTGGTTTTTTTTCCCTAACAACGAGGGGGTGGGGAGGGGGGTTCCCACTACATGGTTCAATTGTAGTTTCTTAGAGCATATACAGCCGGACTCCTCAAATTGATCTGGCGGGCATGGGGACCACTGACAGGACATGAGAGAGAAGCAAAAAGTTGACCCAACCGGACCCCTCATATCTTCCATATACGTCCGGGCTGTCCGCGAACCCTCGTATCCATCTCAAATATGAGGATGATATGAGGGCTTGTGAATGCGTCCGGACGCGACCGGTTAGTCCGCCACGTTGGATGCGGCCCCACCTCGGACCACCTTTTCTCTTTGTTTATTCATTCTTTTCTTTCTCTCTCTTCATCTTCACCAATCACATGCACGTGACCGGACATATGAGGAAGAAAATGAGAAGTATGGCTGTGCGGACAGACAAACAGGGGCTCAAAACGGACACGACCGATCACTGACCGGGCGCGTCCGCTGGCGTTTGAGGGGTCGAATTAAAGGTACGCGGCTGAAGATGCTCTTATGCTATATACTTGTAGATAATTTCGGCCTCATCACCTTACATCAACTTAAGTGAAATATGGTTGTGTCCGTTAGAATTACACGAAAGCTGGGTGTTCCAGCTTCCTTTTCAGAAAAGGGTAAGGAATCTTCTTTATGTATGGTTTGGCGGGAATGAATTACACGAAAGCTGGGTGTTCCAGCTCATTTTCGGATGCAGAGGACCGAGACAGTGTTCTAATCTAATTTTTGTTTCCAGCATGAGCAGAGGGTCTTCTCATCTAGTAGTAGTACTGTATTGAAAGTTGGGTAGATAATAATCTCATGTAAAATATGCGCGCGCACACACGCACATATTGCATTGCTAAAGAGACGCATGACATGATATTGGCAAGACTTGACGAGGCACATACGCACGCGGCCGGTGGAGCCATTGACCGGTGACCTGTGACCATTGATCGCCAAGAAAGTTTTTGACGCCTCACTGCACGTGAAGCATTCATGGCCTTGTCGTGCGACCGTGCACGGGTTTTCATTGGCCAGCACACAAGAGACGACAAGGTAGGCAACAGGCTCTCTCTCAGCACGACAGCACACACGCTTGACATGCACACAGGAGTAATACTTGCTGCATGTACATTTTGAGCATGGATTGCCTGGCCGCGTTGGTGAACATGCACAGGTAGTGCATAAATGTTCTGAGCAAGCATTGGTGGGCAAAAAACACAAAATTGACTTGAGGATGAAAAGAATTCACAATCTGAACTGCTTTGGAAAAAATTTCACTCAGTTGACCCTTTCGAGTGGCGCCCGGCAACTAGGCGCCACACCCTACTGTGCAGCGCCTAGTTCTCAGGCGCCGCACGTCTGGCCCCTCATCGAGCAGTGCAGCGCCTACGGGCTAGGCGCCCCACATGTAATGTGCGGCGCCTAGCTCTTAGGCGCTGCACTGTCTGTTAGTAGCCGCCACGCGCTGGCCCTCCCCCACCCCCACCCCATTCCCTTATGGTTCCCCCAGAACAGAAGAACGGCGGTGGCGGCTTCCTTCTCTCCCAACCTCAATCCTCTCACCCAAATACTCCAGATCTGACGATTTGTTGCGGGGATTTGTTTCCCAATCCATCCTAGAAGGTAATCTCGTCCGATCCCTTTCTTTCTATCCAAATAACCTTCCCCATTCTTCATGTTTGTGTTGAAACCCTAGGCTTTGATTGTTTTGAAATTTGTTTGGGAAATAGAATGAATATCTGTTGATTTAGCCTATGTAGATTAGTTGTAAACATTGGGAAACATTATTGTTATTGATTTGTATTTTAAATCGCGTACATATGAATACATATTGGGAAACATTATTGTTGTTGGTTTGTATTGTAAAGTTTTTTAGTACCTACCGTAGATTGCTGAGATGAATACATATGAAGTAATGCATAGGAAATAGTTTGCTCAATTGTTACTTAGCATATGAAGTTTGGTGACACATGTGAATATTTACCCTATGCGTACCCTATGGATAGGATGATAGTTTGCTCACATATGAAATGATGCTCATGTATTATGTTTGAAATTTGTAGGATGGTTTGGCTTCTCGATGATTTCTATGACACTCAACACCGGGCATACTTTATGTCGGAGAAGAAGATGGTAATAATGATAGTAGTTCGCATTTTGAAATTTGTGTTTAGTTCAAATAGACATGCCCCATATTTAATACTCTGACTTGCTTGTTTGCAGTTTCTTCAACCTTTGAAGATTCGGTCTCACGGTGTCTCTGGTGCTGTCATGCCCTACGATGAGCGGTACACACCATACATTAAGCAGACAGGACTCCTACCTTTCATTCAGCTGGTGAGCCGGTCGACGCCGAACCTTAATGCTGCAGCAATCACCGCGCTGGTTGATCGATGGAGGACGGAGACGCACAGTTTCCATCTTCGCATCGGGGAGATGACCGTGACGCTCCAGGATGTCGCCTTAATCACCGGTCTTCCCATCGAGGGGAAGCCTCTCTGTATGAGCACCGATTCCGATGGGTGGCGCGAGCAGATGGAGGCCCTTATTGGTATGTCTCCTGCAGAGGCTCAAGTAGAAGAGGGGGAGAAGAAGGAAAGAGTCGCAGCTGGAGCTCAATTCACCTGGATTGTTGCGAACTTTGCGCATTGCCCTCAGGATGCTGATGAGGATGTGGTGCAGACATATGCTCGTGTGTACCTGTGGTACGTTATCAGCCGGACTTTGTTTGCTGACAGCACTGACAAGAATGCTCCATGGATGTGGCTGAAGGCGATGACCGTCTTCGACAACAAATGGAGTTGGGGTTCGGCGGCACTGGCCTACTTGTACCAACAGGTAGTTAGTTGTTTGCTTGCACTTCATTTCTACATTATCAATGCATTTTTGTTCTTAAGTGAACCATGTTTTCCTTTATGTGCAGTTGGACGATGCTTGCTGTAGGATCTCAAAGGACGGATGTATAGGTTGTTGTATGCTCTTACTTTCTGTATGGAGCTGGGAGCGCTTGCCGGTTGGTCGCTCGAAGAGCATAACGTACAAACCTTGGGACGACAAAGGCGACGAACTACGGCTCCCCACTTGGGCTTACAAGTGGGATGTGGTATCCAAGATGACGAGCGATGTCACTCTCATGTACAGCAGTGCACCAACGAGTTGGACACTCTTACGGCTGAGCAGGTACGCATCGACATTACATGTCTCATTCTCATGCTTTCCTGAGAACTCCACATCAATGTTGCGTTGTTGTGCTGTTTTGCAGGTGGAATGGGAGCCATATGGCGCCAAGGATCGAGTGGGTATTGCAGGAGATTTCATCCTAAATCCGATGTGCATGCGGGATAAGAGTCTTTGGCTTATGCGGTGCCCACTCATATGCAACTGGGCGGTGGAGTTTCACATGCCACACCGTGTATTCCGCCAGTTTGGTTTGTTCCAGACTCACCCGCCGGATTGGCAGGACACAGACAAAGCGCTTCACAAGTAAGAGAGAATTAACCATGTGCATTTAGCATCGTTTAGTCCTTTTTGATGGTGCAAATATGTGGTTGTTGAACATGCAGGTTATATAGGAGAAAGCAGCGAAAGATCAAGGACTGGGATAAACATCACAAGAAGTATGTCACAATGTTCGAGCTTAGTGTGGAGCAAGCTCGGGCTACTGCAGGAGCCATGCTTCGTGAGCACTGCCCAATCATGTTCAACAACTACCTTAAATGGTATCTTGAAAGTACTCATGTGGAGATTTTGAAGCCGGCGTATGCTGAGGAGATTTTGGAAGATCCCACCGTCTTTGACCAGCTAGCCCGGCACGAATACAACAAATATGTCAGGGAAGGGACCTGAGTCCATTATGCTCTAGTGTTGAACTTTCTGGTAAAGTGTTGAACTTTCTACTCACAGTTGGCCTTGTTACACATCTTTGCTTGACTAACATCTTCATGTCCTTCGTGTCCACAACGCAACTAGATCAAGAAATCAGCTGATAAAAGCCAGGCTATTCTGGAAACAACCCCGGTTGGAAAAGGCAAAGAGGAAGGTGCACTTCAAGCATTCATTAAGGTACATATCTCATTCAGTTGGACATGTTATATATGTTGCTAAGTTCGATATCTCATTAACTTGTCCATGTTACAGCGCCAGGGCCAAAGGCTAAGGCGTTTATCCAACCTTGTGGGTTGCCGCGACCCCGAATATTCAGAACCTGACCTGTTAGGTCCGCTACACCATCTGATCCCCAATCTGACCATTTGGAGGATGATACTATGTCGGCAGCTCATCTGGATGATGAGGGTATGGTTACCCAAGAGGTATGACAATAGCACATATTCATCTCTTTCATGCATTGCTAACTTCAAGATGACGCATGATCTTTACCATATTGTTTGCTTTTACGATAGGTCGATGATGACATGACTTTGCAGAACTATCAAGTTCGGTCAGCCTACATGTTAAAGCCTAGGAGGGGAATCAATCGGTTCACACTCGAAGACTACACCCGAAGGGGAATCAATCGGCTCGTGGATGGCCAACTTCGATGATGCTGTAAGCGATGAGGAGGAGGAGGAACCAGAGCCCGTTACTCCACCCAGGAAGAAGAAGATACCCGTCTAAAGGGGAAGGGGCGGCAACAAGCGTGGAAGGAACTAGGCGGCGGCGTTTTCTTATATGACTGAATTGGTCAACGTTTTCTCATGTTGATGAACTCTTAGCACTCTTCGACTTGTTGTGTTTGTTGAACTTGAAGTGATGGTAACTCTTAGTAATGTTGAACTTGTTGTCTTTGTTGAAGTTGAAGTGATGGTAACTCTTAGTAATGTTGAACTTGTTATCTTTGTTGAAGTTGAAGTGATGTTGAAAATGTCATAATTATGATCATTACTGTTCTGTGATGCAAGTTATCTATAATTATTGAAAATGTGACTGAAATGTATGCAACACTGCACCGTTCAGTGTGGCGCCTAGAACTCAGGCGCCGCAGAAGCACTTAGCGATTTTTCTGCCCTCAATCTGGGTGAAAAGTTTTTGTTGCTCTCTGGACAGTTTGTCCCACATGTGCAACGCCTAGGAGATAGGTGCTGCATTGTACAGTGTGATGCCTAGCTCCTAGGCCCTGCACATCTGGGACAAACTATCCCGAGAGCAACAGAAACTTCTCACCCAGTTTGAGGCCAAAATATCGCTAAGTGTTTGTGTGGCGCCTGCTGGCTAAGCGCAAACCTGAACTGTGCAGCTTCTAGGCTCTAGGCGTCACCCTTTCAGATTTTGCAAAGACATTACATACAAACATTTTGTGGTTGACATCATATAGCACAAATCACATACACAATTAGAGCATAGGGTGGTACACATTTAGAAGTTCATAGCACATAGTAGCTCAAATAGAGAAGGAGTCAAAAATACATAGATGGTACACAAGTAGGAGTTCATAGCACATAATAGTTCACAACCAAATCGAAGAGCATAGTCTAGAAGGGAACAAGGTCATAGTCCACAACCAAATCGAAGATCACATAGCTCTATTGCGTCGAGCAAGGCCCCTTTCCCTTCTTCTTCTTCTTCCTCTCTTCTTCTTCTTCCTCCTCCCTTTTCCTTATGCGGTGAGCCTCCTTAACCACCCTCTCCATGAATATCTTGTTCTCCCTCTCTTTCTTTCCAGCTTTGAAAGCCCAAAGTTTCAAGGTTCTTTCTTGAAAATCCTTTAGACATTTCTTCTCTGCCTCCTTACATTTCATCTTCAACTTGTGCTCCCTCGTGATCTCCTCAAAAACCAATCTCTCATGTTCCTTCCTCTTCTCTTCGATCTCCTCTTGCTTCTTCTCTAGTGTGGCTGCATCCTGTGACGCCCCTGGCTTAATCGTGAACTAACCATACACGCAAATGCACACGATCAAGCCTAGAACTCACTTGAAGATATCACAACACAACTCTAGAAACATAAATAAAGTCATACAACCTTTATATTACAAGCCAAGGGCCTCAAGGGCTCGAATACATAAGCTCGCATACAAGCGTCAACGAAAGCATCAGATATCTGAGTACAGATATATAAAGGAAAGATAAATAAGCCTTTAAGAAGGCGGGGCAAAAGAAACACTACGATCGAAAGGCGCAGGCCTCCTGCCTGGGACCCTCCGAACCTACTCCTGGTCGTCGGACAGCTCCTCGTAGTAGTACTCGCCGGGAGGATAGTTGTAGTAGTTGTCGGCGGGGGCAGCTGTCTCAGGGGCTCTGTCATCTGGTTGCACCAATTGGATATGGGAAAAAAAAGCAAAGCAAACGTTAGTACTCATCCAAAGTACTCAGCAAGCAAGGATCTACACTACATATGCAACATTATCAAAGGGAGGCTGTATATGTGGACTGGGCTGCAGAAATGCCAGAATAGAGGGGAAAGCCTAGTCCTATCAAAGACTAGCATCTTCATCATCTTCAACGGTCTTGCAGCATTAGAAGAGTGCAGATTAGCATAATGTAAACTAATAGTAGTGTCATCAACCTCGCCCAGAGATCCTTCCTCGACTCCCTGCGAGAAAGCAATCCCAGAGCCATACTATCCAGTTATCATCTCAGCTGTTAGGTTCTAGTTGTATCGATCGGGATACAACTCCGAGCGTCCATTACCGAGGATCGACTATGCATAGATTAGTTCTTCCCTGCAGGGGTGCACCAACTTACCCACCACGCTCGCTTAACTCCGGCCGGACACACTTTACTGGGTCATGCCCGGCCTCGGCCAAACGATACGCCGCAACCCGACCTAGGCTTAAGAGAGAGGCCAGCACGGCGGACTAAACCTATGCGCCCAGGGGTCTTGGGCCATCGCCCCGGGGACTCCTGCACGTTGCGTACGCGGCCGGTGAGAAGACCTAGCAGCCTCCAGTACAACGGAGGGTGCTTAACGCTATCCAACCCAGCGCGCGCCGCTCAATCGCTGACATCCATTAAGCTTCGACTGATGCATACGACGCAGAGTGCCCATAATTGTTCCCACGTGATGGTTAGTGCTATCGGGCCAGAGGCCCACTCGGATCAAATATCCAAACTGTTAGTGAATTAGGAGCGCATGGTAACGAGCAGAGACTCATGATCGATGTGACCCCGTCGCCCCGTCTCGAGGACTTGCTACAAGGGCTAAGAATGCCTAGCCGCGCCTCGGGATTATCTCGCGGGTACTCTCTCTGGTCACCCGACTACACATCAATCGCCTCACATGCTCGCGCGGGTACCCCTCAGGGCCGACCCGACTTTATCATGGTTCATGGTTAAAGTCATAGTAACTGTGTGTCCAAACACCAGGGGGAAACCTGAGGAATCACCCTCGTAGGATCCCACATGATGTAGTCGTCAAGGTGACCTTAGGAGGAATCACCCTCGAGGTTCACACTTGAGGTGTGGCACGACAGCGTCGTTATCAGGAGTGGAGAAGGAGGAATCACCCTCGATGACCACGACCGAGTAACTACTCCACAGAGTTAACATCAGAAGTGCTTACGAGGTATCACCCTCGGCACTCGATAGTAACGCTGCAGTGTCGTATAACTAGGGGGTGATAGTAACGCTGCACTCGATAGTAACGCCACTCGTCACCGCACATCACCCCCTAGTTAGACGACACTGCAGCGTTACTATCGAGTGCCGAGGGTGATACCTCGTAAGCACTTCTGATGTTAACTCTGTGGAGTAGTTACTCGGTCGTGGTCATCGAGGGTGATTCCTCCTTCTCCACTCCCGATAACGACGCTGTCGTGCCACACCTCAAATGTGAACCTCGAGGGTGATTCCTCCTAAGTTCACCTTGATGACTACATCATGTGGGATCCGTCGAGGGTGATTCCTCAGGTTTCCCCCTGGTGTTTGGACACACAGTTACTATGACTTTAACCATGAACCATGATAAAGTCGGGTCGGCCCTGAGGGGTACCCGCGCGAGCATGTGAGGCGATTGATGTGTAGTCGGGTGACCAGAGAGAGTACCCGCGAGATAATCACGAGGCGTGGCCGGGCATTCTTAGCCCTTGCAGCAAGTCCTCGAGACGGGGCGATGGAGTCACATCGATCAAGAGTCTTTGCTCGTTACCGCGCGCTCCTAATTCACTAATGGTTTGGATATTTGATCCGAGTGGGCCTCTGGACCGATAGCACTAACCATCACGTGGGAACAATTATGGGCACTCTGCGTCGTATGCATCAGCCGAAGCTTAATGGACGTCAGCGACTGAGCGGTGCGCGCTGGGTTGGACCGTGTTAAGCACCCTCCATTGTACTGGAGGCTGCTAGGTCTGCTCACCGGCCGCGTACGCAACGTGCAGGAGTCCCCGAGGCGATGGCCCAAGACCCCTAGGCGCATAGGTTTAGTCCGGCGTGCTGACCTCTCTGTTAAGCCTAGGTCGGGTTGCGGTGTATCGTTTGGCCGACGCCGGGCATGACCCAGTAAAGTGTGTCCGGCCGGAGTTAAGCGAGCGTGGTGGGTAAGTTGGTGCACCCCTGCAGGGAAGAACTAATCTATGCATAGCCGATCCTCGGTAACGGACGCTCGGAGTTGTATCCCGATCGATACAACTAGAACCTGACAGCTGAGATGGTAACTGGATAGTATGGCTCTGGGATTGCTTTCTTGCAGGGAGTCGAGGAAGGATCTCTGGGCGAGGTTGATGACACTACTATTACTTTACATTATGCTAATCTGCACTTTTCTAATGCTGCAAGACCGTTGAAGATGATGAAGATGCTAGTCTTCGATAGTTCTAGGCTTTCCCCTCTATTCTGGCATTTCTGCAGCCCAGTCCACATATACAGCCTCCCTTTGATAATGTTGCATATGTAGTGTAGATCCTTGCTTGCTAGTACTTCGGATGAGTACTCACGTTTGCTTTGCTTTCTTTTTTTTCCCCATATCCAATTGGTGCAACCAGATGACGGAGCCCCTAAGACAGCTGCCCCCGCCGACAGCTACTACTACTATCCTCCCGGCGAGTACTACTATGAGGAGCCGTCCGACGACTAGGAGTAGGTTCGGAGGGTCCCAGGCAGGAGGCCTGCGCCTTTCCATCGTAGCGTTTTCTTTTGCCCCGCCTTCTTAAAGGCTTATTTGTCATTCCTTTATATATCTGTACTCAGATATCTGATGCTTCCGCTGATGCTTGTATGCGAGCTTATGTATTTGAGCCCTCGAGGCCCCTGGCTTGTAATATAAAGCTTGTATGACTTTATTTATGTTTCTAGAGTTGTGTTGTGCTATCTTCAAGTGAGTCCTAGGCTTGATCGTGTGCATTTGCGTGTATGGTTAGTGCACGATCAAGCCGGGGGCATCACAGGTTGGTATCAGAGCCGACTGCCTGTAGGAATCCCCCTTTCCAACTCCTTGGCCGAAGTTGAGTCTAGTCGTCCAAAACTGTTTTACTAACTTGGCTGTGTGGCTTATGAGCCCATGTTGGCAATTGGTTGGTGTTAGGATCTTTTATTCCTCGTCTTTCCTCTGGGACTCTGATCTCTGTTCTATTTGGGTTAAAGATTATACTAACTCTGACATTAGGTTCTCGCAACCACTTCATCCCGGAGAACCCCAACATTCCAGATGATCGCTTGCTTCACCAGAAGATTCTGCAGATACTCCTCGATGTTTCTCGAGACCCTGTGCCCACTACTTTGCAGTTCCTGACCACCAATAAACTCTGATGGATAACTACTTACACTCGTCGCTCATATATTCATTTCAGTTACTCCCGGGTTCCATCCGACATACCGAAATACTATCTGATATTTCGAGAATTCTCTGAACCTACTGCCATGCAGTTCCTTTCTGCCTGAACACATCTACGAATAAATCCTCATACTTACACGGGGTCCGTTCATCCCCAGTTGTTCATATGCTTTCCAAAATACTTGAAAATGCTATCTAATCTTCCGAAAATCCTCTGCAGCCTATTGCTCTTGAAATTCTTGCCTGCTTGCCTTATGTTTAATTCCCTATGTCTAGTAATCTCCATTGACATCTCTTGTCATCACCATTTTGAACCCCTTGATCCAATCTGCTACGACTACTCGCAATCATCAGTTGTTTCCTACTAATTCATCCTTCCGGCTCAGATATCATTCTGGACATGAACTGGATCTCGGTAAATCAATCCTTGATTAATTGACCATCTAATTCTATTCAACATACTCAACTTTTTATTAGAGCCTTTGCCTCTGATCCCCCGATTTTGGAATCATAAACTCTTCGTATTCAAGCTTCGGCTTATTTAGATGTTTTCATAAACCGATTCCTTTGCATCCCTTCTTCTTCTGGTTGAGTATCGATACTCACATCAGATCCTTTGCGGACCACCTGATCTTTTGGTGGATTACAATCCGGTAGCTCCTTCGTATTTTAACTCATTGACGATTTCCCCTGATACAAAATGCCTCTGGCGAATTGTATCATCTACTCCAAATCGCTAGCCCTTTGCTTTTGAGCGTGTACCCGTCGCTCCTGTTATTGTGTTGTATAGCTTCGTAAAAATGTCCCGATGGGTTGAACCTATGCTTTCCGTAGTTCGTGTGAACTCGAAAGTTGTGCGAGTCATACTCTTCTGGTGCTTCACCAGATAAATCTTCAGCACTACAATTTCTTCGAGAACGAGGAGTGAATGAAAGGTTATGCATTGAAGAAGTGGGAGTCGACCTTCAACCTTTGTGTTCATGCCCATGGAAACGATGTAGAACTTATCATGGAAGCTGCTCGTAAAAATAATTCCCCTTGGTATAAATTCATCTTGTATTTTGCTTTGATCCTTTGCAATCGTGGCTCCGACCATGATTGTTCTTCTTTGATCCCATTCCGCAGACAAGCTAAAGCACTTGTCTTCTGTGAATCGATATACCTGTCCAACCTCTATACTGAACTACCTGGAGCATTACCCCCCCTACTATCTCGAGGATATCCTCCTATTGTACTACGTCCTATGAATTTTTCCGATGGAGTGATACCATTCCCTGTCATAGTCACTCCATGGGTTCTGTGTTGTCTTCAACCGAGACCACCGTACAGTGAAACGATTCCGCTCGGTGATTCAGCACTCCTAGTACTTTGTTGCTGGGGAGTTGGATACTCCATCACATCATTCCTAGCCTGATCAGCTATATGCTTGTCGTGCTAAATTCTAAATGTGCTACCCGGCCCTTCTTCCCGGAGCACAATTTTCGATGATGAATGATAACTGGATAGTATGGCTCTGGGATTGCTAAATTCTAAATGTGCTACCCGGCCCTTCTTCCAAGACCCCTAGGCGCATAGGTTTAGTTCGGCGTGCTGACCTCTCTGTTAAGCCTAGGTCGGGTTGCGGCGTATCGTTTGGCCGAGGCCGGGCATGACCCAGTAAAGTGTGTCCGGCCGGAGTTAAGCGAGCGTGGTGGGTAAGTTGGTGCACCCCTGCAGGGAAGAACTAATCTATGCATAGCCGATCCTCGGTAATGGACGCTCGGAGTCGTATCCTGATCGATACAACTAGAACCTGACAGTTGAGCTGATAACTGGATAGTATGGCTCTGGGATTGCTTTCTCGCAGGGAGTCAAGGAAGGATCTCTGGGCGAGGTTGATGACACTACTATTACTTTACATTATGCTAATCTGCACTCTTCTAATGCTGCAAGACCGTTGAAGATGATGAAGATGCTAGTCTTCGATAGGACTAGGCTTTCCCCTCTATTCTGGCATTTCTGCAGCCCAGTCCACATATACAGCCTCCCTTTGATAATGTTGCATATGTAGTGTAGATCCTTGCTTGCTGAGTACTTCGGATGAGTACACACATTTGCTTTGCTTTCTTTTTTTTTCTCCATATCCAATTGGTGCAACCAGATGACGGAGCCCCTGAGACAGTTGCCCCCGCTGAAAGCTACTACTACTATCCTCCCGGCGAGTACTACTACGAGGAGCCATCCGACGACCAGGAGTAGGTTCGTAGGGTCCTAGGCAGGAGGCCTGCGCCTTTCGATCGTAGTGTTTTCTTTTGCCCCGCCTTCTTAAAGGCTTATTTGTCTTTCCTTTATATATCTGTACTCAGATATCTGATGCTTCTGCTGACGCTTGTATGCAAGCTTATGTATTTGAGCCCTCGAGGCCCCTGGCTTGTAATATAAAGCTTGTATGACTTTATTTATGTTTCTAGAGTTGTGTTGTGATATCTTCAAGTGAGTCCTAGGCTTGATCGTGTGCATTTGCATGTATGGTTAGTGCACGATTAAGCTGGGGGCATCACACATCCTCCTCTCTCAGCTTCTTCGCGGCCTTCTCCCACCACCTCGCCATCTCACCTTCGCCATCCTTCTCCACCCACTTCATTGTTGGTTTGTTGGGTTGAGAAGCCACCATACCTACGATGAGGCAAACGTAATAGTTAGTAATGACAAGAAGAACATATGGAAAAACATGTAAATTACAACATATTAGTGAATAAGGACAACAAGAACATATGAAAAATATGTAAATTGAAACATTATAATTAGTGAGAAACATACGAAAATGGTCCATCAAGGTATCCAAACATTCCTCTGTAACGACCTTGCCCAAGACAACCACCACGGCCAAGATCACCACCAAGGCCAAAACCACCATCACCGCCAAGACCACCACCAAGGCCAAGACTACCACCACGCACTAGTAGAAAAATGACCTAATGTTCACCTCATTAGTCCCGGTTCAATTACGGACCGGCACTAATGTGACCATTAGTGCCGGTTCCAACGGCTAGGCGGGCGGCACTCATTAGTCCCGGTTCGTGTTGAACCTCTAGTACCGGTTCGTTCCACGAACCGGGACTATAGAGGTGGTGGCAGGCTGGTGTCAGGCTGGGGCCCCACCAACCCCTTTAGTCCCGGTTTGTGGCACGAACCGGGACTAGAGATGCACCTTTAGTCCTGGTTTGTATAACCAACCGGGACTAAAGATGCCTCTATATAAACCCTTCGTCGAGCCCGAGCCCATTTCTCTCTGTTTTCACCTTTCATTCCTTCCTCTCCTCTGTTTCTTCCCCATTGCTCGAGCTCATCCTTCATTTTTGCCAAAATTTGTCAAGATTTGAAGGCCCCCCATCCATGCAAGTGATCACAAAGGTTAGCAACTTTGTCCTTTCATCTCTCATTGCTAGATTAGCTCTTGCAATGCTCTATAAGTATAGTGATTTGTGGGTTTTAGTTTGGCAGTAAATATATGTGGTAGTTTATTTGATTTACATGCAATTTGAGCTCAAATTACATCTTAGTTTGCATAAGTAGGTGTGGTTTACTTAGTTCCTTCCCGTCCCCGTCCTAACGACCACCGTCGATCGCCCGCACCGTCCCGTCGCCGGCACCACCTTGGTGAGCCTCTTGTTCTTATCTTTTTTATATATAAAAAAAATCATGTTTGTGTGATTTAGATATATAGTTACTTGTATAATTTTCTTTCCTGTATGTTGTTTGTTATACATAGTGGCATGGTTTTGATATCCGTCCCCGTCGGCCCTCGTCCGGTTTATGATTCGGATGTGGTATATTCTCTTTTATAACTATTTGTTGCATTTCATGTTTATGACAAATTATGCCCATCAAGTTGACATGGATATTTTTATCTAGGAGGTATGTGAACCAGAAATTCCAACAGACCCTCTTGTCGAGAGGTTAAATTTAGTTGAAAAAGAAAATGAGTATTTGAAAGAAAAATTGAAAAGAATTGAAGAAGAGAAGATGAAACTAGAGTTGTTTGTTGCCGATGTCGTCGATGATCACAAGATCAAGATGGAGAAAATGCGCTTGAAGATTAGAAAGATTAGAAAATATGCCATTGATAGTGAGGCTTGGTATCATTATGTTGTTGGATCAATTGTTACCTTAGTTGCGATCTTGATCGCATTTTTTGTTGCATTTAAATGCTTTAGCTAGAGAGTTTGTATGTTGTTTTATGAGAATAAGTGTGTATGAACATTATGTACGAACTTGTATTAATTTGGTCTTTTCGGTGCTGTGTAATGAAGATGAGCCGGCAATGGATGTACAAGCGGGCGGATGGTTTTATGTCTTGTCCATGTGCTGGCTGTAAGAATGATCAGAATTACTCTAAGTCAAGAACCATTCACGTCCACCTGTTTGAGTCCGGTTTCATGCCCCACTATAATGTTTGGACCAAGCACGGAGAAAGAGGGGTTATGATGGAAGACAATGAAGAAGAAGAAGAGGACGACGACAACTATCCTGGCCATGGGTTCCCTGAATACGATGGTACAACAACGGGGGAAGAAGCTGAGCCGGCAATGCAGGAAGAAGCTGAAGAAGAGGCATCAGATGAGCCCGCTGATGATCTTGGTCAGGCCATTGTCGATGCAAAGAGAAACTACGCAAGTGAAAAGGAGAGGCTGAAGTTGCAGCGCATGTTAGAGGATCACAAGAAATCGTTGTACCCAAATTGCGAAGCTGACAAGAAAAAGCTGGGCACCACACTGGAATTGCTGCAATGGAAGGCAGAGAATGGTGTATCTGACAAGGGATTTGGAAAGTTGCTGATAATGTTAAAGAAGATGCTTCCAAAGAGCAACGAATTGCCGACAGTACGTACGAAGCAAAGAAGGCTGTCTGCCCTCTAGGATTAGAGGTGCAGAAGATAGATGCATGCCCTAATGACTGCATCCTCTACCGCGGTGAGTACGTGGATTTGAATTCATGCCCGGTATGCAGTGCATTGCGCTATAAGATCATCCGCGATAACCCTGGTGATGTCAAGGGCGAGCGACCCAGGAAGAAGATTCCTGCCAAGATCACCGGACGAAGCCTCGCCACCGTACTGGTGATGATGTACATGATAAGGTCAAGGATTTAAAGGTAATCTTTGGAAAGGGTCCTGGCGGACAATCTGTTCCGAATAATGCTGACAGACGCACACCCATGTGGAAGAAGAAATCTATATTTTGGGACCTACCCTATTGGAAAGACCTAGAGGTCCGCTCTGCATTCGACGTGATGCACGTGACGAAGAATCTTTGCATCACCCTGCTTGGCTTCTTGGGCGTGTATGGGAAGACAAAAGATACACCGGAGGCACGGGAGGACCAGCAACGTATGCACGGAAAAGATGGCATACATCAGGGTCATGCCAGCTACGTTCTTACCAAAGAAGAGAAGGAAATCTTCTTTGAATGCCTGCTTAGTATGAAGGTCCCGTCTGGCTTCTCGTCGAATATAAAGGGAATAATAAATATGGCAGAGAAAAAGTTTCAGAACCTAAAGTCTCATGACTGCCACGTGATTATGATGCAACTGCTTCCGGTTGCATTGAGTGGGCTTCTACCAGAAAACGCTCGATTAGCCATTGTGAAGCTATGTGCATTCCTCAATGCAATCTCTCAGAAGGTAATCGATCCAGAAATCATACCAAGGTTAGAGAATGATTTGGTGCAATGTCTTGTCAGTTTCGAGTTGGTGTTCCCACCATCCTTCTTCAATATCATGACGCACGTCCTAGTTCACCTATGTGAAGAGATTGCCGTTCTGGGTCCTGTATTTCTACACAATATGTTACCCTTTAAGAGGTTCATGGGAGTCTTAAAGAAATATGTTCATAACCGTGCTAGGCCAGAAGGAAGCATCTCCAAGGGCCATGAAAATGAGGAGGTAATTGAGTTTTGTGTTGACTTTATTCCAGACCTTAAGCCGATTGGTGTTCCTGAATCGCGGCATA
>CM022299.1:18308612-18609728 GCA_011799875.1 Thinopyrum elongatum
TGTAGCCTCCATCCCTCTGAGCTTCCATTTCCCCTGTGTGCTTGATTCAACAAAATAAAAATCTTACTTATGTGTGCTGAATTTTAGATATTTGATGGAGCAAACAATCACTAAACTGAAATTGAAGAAACTCGTACTGAAACTATGAAATCATGAGGAAACTAGAAATAAAACTAAAATACTGAAGTATGGTGGAGTGTGTGATGGTGGGGAGAGGTGTTGATGGTGTGGCGCGCAGGGTGAGAGACCACCCTGGTGGGTGTCCGGTGGGGTGGAGCAAGAGAGGTTACAGAGGGTTGGCAGCTATCAATGAAAAAACTGATAGGTAAAAATGATTAAACCTGACGAATATTCCGTCACAGTCCTTGTCCAGTCTTCCATTCCCCTGAATATGTGTAACCTGAGGTAACGAAACACAATGCCATCCATTCCCCTGAGATTTCCATTTATGCATGCATGCTGCATTTTGGTATAAATCATTTAACACATAAAAAAAGTGCTAGAGTTAGATAAAGCCTAGCTATGTAAATGAAAATGACTTGATAAAATGACACATGAGAATGACTTGGTAAAACTAGCTAACCATCCTACCAATGTATTAACACACAAAAAGGGGAATGAACTGCAAAACTGAAGAAAAGTGACACATACTGGAACCTCAAAAAAAACTACTGAAGATGACTGAAACTGAAGGAAAAAGTGACACATACTGGATTTCTTTTGTAAAGAAAGACTGAACATGAGATTAAAAAAAACACCTACTGAATATGACTAAGATGATGCATGAACAACTAAACAGTGATGCATGCTCTCTGAACATTGGCTTACAAACTAATAGAAGATGTGACATTACTAAAACTAAAATACTGAAATGACAAAATAATTAAGGACAATAACCATGAATAGTTAGCAAGAGAAAACAAATATCTAAAACTGAAGAAAACTCTGGAGAACTGAAAGAAGATCTGAAGATCACTGAAACTGAAAATGACATAATGATGAATAGAGAAGACTAAAACTGAAAATATGGCTAACACTTATGAGATGACAAAACTGAAGACAACGCAAGGCACTGAAGAAAAATGAATAAAACAAAACACTGAAGCAGGCATTGTGATGCCAATTAAAGGATGAATAATGGACGACAAAAACAAATCTGGCCATGAACGAACCAACAGACGAGCAGTGTTAATGAGTCAAAGGAAAATGTGCATAGACATTTTATACATATCTAGAATTTCAGTTCCCTAAACTCATAATTGTTACTTATATTTATTTATATCTAAAATAGACAATCATACACTAGAAACCTCTGCCAACTTTAGAGCTCTCTACCATGACACTACAATAGAAACAAACACATATATATACTCGGTTGATCTAAATACCACACATTGATTCATCAAGACATACATTTTCATCTTTATTCTTATTTTCCTCTAATCTAAAGCAAATTGGTATAGCAGAGAAGGAAACAACTAACATCACTACTCTCAGAATATATGCGTTGTATTTTTTACAATTTTATTTTCCATTTTAAACCCTAATATTGTATAATGTAAAATATATGTTTAGTAACATTATTCTGTGAGTTATTTGTTCCTACTATAATAGGAAACAATGTTGGTTGAATTATGTGTCAGGAAAAATAAGTTATAAGTAAGTAAAAAAAATTAGTATAAATGAATGTTAGCCATGTATTTTAATTTGAACCATTCACAGTGATGACTTGACCCATCTATGATGGGTGAAAAATCATCGCAATCGCTTGATATCCATTAACATTGGATTTGATTCCAGGTGGCGAAGAAGCTTGCGAATATAAATAAATTTTAGCAAAAAATCGAGACTAAAGTATTATCTTAGTTATTAAATTGGTTAACTCAAAAAAATTAGCTATATGTTTCAATTGCTAATTTGATATTGGGCTAATCATAAATAAACATCAATATAAGTACGGCAAATTGTTATTTGTTATTTAACAAATAATTAATTTTCTATAAAATTGACTATAGGACAACTTTATTATGGTTTTGTTTTTTGTTTAAGACATAAAAAACTATTACCGTCTTGAACATTCCAAAGTAAATGAGTGTATTATTGTCGCAAATTAAATAGATTAAAAGAGATCATCCACACTTGAATATATTACTCAAAACAATCAACAGATGTATAAAACACTAAAACATGAGACACAAACCACATGATGGCTCCAATATACCGATCCCGTCACGTCCACAACACATCATGCTTCTGGACCACAATATTCATGGGCAATTTTTAAAAATAAAACAACATTTTGCTTTGTATTATCGAGGTCCTAACTAACAAGCAATCACTACATGAATACATTCATATATCATAAACCACTCAATCTATCGTGTAGTTGTAGCAACTGCAATTTTTCTCTCTAAAAACTAGCTAAGTGCCTATGCACTTTTTTTACTATGCACTGTAGGGCAAAATCCCCACTAAGTGCCTATGTGATTGTTGCAAATTCACTAGCACGGAAGAAAAATAGATTCACTCATTGTTCTATTGTTGGTCAGCAATCCAAAAATTCAAAAATAGTTACACGAATGCAATAAAAACATATGAGTTTGTGTTCACTCCACAAAAAATAAATAGACAACAACTTTATTTTAAGACTTGCTGACTGTACCATTCTACTCTTTCCCTTATGCTTGTCCATTGCACTTTTTCACAACATACGCATGATGGAACATAATGAAATAATAATAACCATCTAAATATTGAAAAGGCAATCCCTTGATAGGAAAAGACCGAAGAGATAAGAACTTGCTAGTCTTTTTTGTTGATTATGCATCTCCACTCCCCACTTCTTGAAAATTATTGCACATTTTAAGTGTATAATCATGCCAGAAATAAAATTTGACGTAATAAAATGACCAGTAGAATATTAAGTAGGAAAATAGGAGATAACAATCTAAGAGATAAAGTGAGTCACTTTCAGCAAGATGAGAGGCAATATTCATAACATAACATAACAGAGAGGATAGGTGTGGCATTGTAAGAGATGGTACACATCGGACTTAGTACAAGTAAAATCATAAGGACGTTCGCAAAAAAATGTAGGGGTGTGGGGGGGGATGTGAGAGAGGGCATTAATTATATACGTCCTTATCATTTGAAAAACTCTTCAAATGTGATTTTCCTATAGAACCCTTTTTCAAGTTTTGAGTGGGAGCTTGGACTTCACTCACATGTAAAGGGCTGTTTGGTGCTAGGCCTAGTAATGCCACATTTTTTTTGCCAAGTTTACCTAAGGTTACTTCGATAAAATGTGAGCCACAAGTTGGTAAGTCTAAGGGAATCTTGTCGCACTTTTTGAGTGTATGTCATGTGGGGCCCTGATGTGGCAAAAAAACATCTTGCCTGAGGTGGGGCATGAACCAAACACCCTCCTAAGTTGGTCAAACTTGCCTAACCTTAGGCGTGTCAATCTAAGAGCATTTACAACCACATGTACCAAAATCTGGCCCCCAAACGTCGGCGAATGTGTCCGGACACATCTGCCGACAGTGACTGGACAACACGCAAATTTGATTCTCCACAACCGGATCCATCAAACCTAATTCTCAGATCCATAATAGTCTCATGCAACGTACGTACATAGATAAACACGTGTCATCGAACTACCAAAAATAAACGACGATGAGAGAAGTTCATCCACGGCCGCCCTTGCCCTTGCCTTTGCCATTTCGGTCGTCCTTGCGGTAGTAGCGGTCGAAGAGGTAGAATGGACTGAGGCGGATCTGCTCAATGCCGGAGTTTTCCGATATGTCAACGTCCTCGTCTTTGTCCTCTTCTTGGACTGCTTTGCTCTTTTGACATCGCCTTCACTGCCTTGCTTCGCCGCTTCTCGGTTATGTGGGCACGGAGGGGTTGCTCCGATGCCTCATCGCGGGCTGCCAAAGCCATCTCCGCATCGTGAGCTGTCGTGCCTGCCTCCTTCACGAGGGTTGCCGAAGCCACGCTCGCAGCTGCGCGCAGCGGGCACACCACACCTCCTTTTCGGATTGGCGACCACCGATGAAGGCGCATAGGGCTCCGTTTTGGTGCCCGACGTCGCGGGAACGAGTTACTACCTAAATGGTTCCGGTGGCATAGAGGGGTTGTACCATGTGGCGGCGGTGACCGCAGCTGGCGAGGCACGCGAGATCCACCGGCCCCGAATTCGAGCGCCATTTGGGCAACGAATTCCTGTGGCTCGCTGAAGACCGAGGAAGGGCGCACTCCTTTTGGGGGCGTCGGGGAGCAGCGCGGACGACCATCTGCTCCTTGGGGCTACAAGAGGATGAGCTCCCAGCCCTCGAATCTGGACATCTCGGAGTCACATTCAATGGCCGCCATGGAGAAGAATGACAGAGTTGGCTGGAGAGGAGGTTGGTAGTGTGGGAGGGGAGTGGAGTGTAGTGGAATGTGTCTATGGTTTCAACCGGAGTGCGGAAGTTGGTAGTGTAGGGTTTTTTGGCATGAAGTCCAGATGCGCCCTCTCCTCCGGCGTCAGACCTGCCCAAAATCTGCCGACGGCTCGCTCAAAGTCGACCGAGGTGGCGGCGAGGACAGGATCCACCAGAAGGCACCCTGACTCACAAGCCATCATGTCGACAGACGCATGTCTCGCAGCGGCGGGATGTCGTAGCGGGCGAGAAGCTCGGCGTCATGGAAAGTGATGATGCGTGACCACGCCATGGATGTGGAAGGGGATATGGGAGAGGAGGGCTACGGTTTGTGCTGCAGCGGCGCCGGTGGCGGATAAGGTTGTGGACGCAAGTAGCGAAACGGGATGGGAGACTGCATATATGGCACGGGAGGGGGTGACAGGGGGGTTGCGGCTTTAAGCCACCATTAATGGGCGCCGGCGACGTGACTTCCTGTGTGCGAAAACACGAGCAGTCACTATGTGGGAAACAACCCGCGACATGAGTTCAGTTTTGCATACTGGTGGGTCCCACGCGTCAGTCACAGGCTGTGCAGGAAACAGCCGGTGATGCGAAATCAGTAATGCATGCGGCATAATGGTGGGTCCCACGTGTTAGTCACAGACTGTGTAGGAAATAGCCGGCGATGCAAATGCATGCGCCTGTACTGGTCGGTTCCACGCGTCAGTACCAGACAAAGTAATGATCAATGGCTTTGATCCGACGGTAAGCCACCATTTGGGCTTCTGTAAGGCCGAGCTGAGTAGAGGAGGGCAAAAATGAGCGATGTTAGATGGGCGGGGCAAAACTGAGTAGAATTAAGCAAGAAGGGGCATGAAAATAAAAATTCCAAATACTAATAACCATCTAAATATTGAAAAGCCAATCCCTTGATAGGAAAAGACCGAAGAGATAAGAACTTGCTAATCTTTACTTTTTATTTTGACTATGCATCTCTAGTCCCCCTGAAACTCAATGGACATTATCAGTATATAATCACGCCAGAAATGAAATTTGGCGTAACAGAAATGACTATAAATATTAAGTATAAAAATAGGAAATAACGATCTAAGAGATAAAGTGAGCCACTTTCAGCAAGATGAGGGACAATATTCATAACATAACATAACATAACAGAGAGGATAAGTCACATTGTAAGAGATGGTACACACCGGATTTAGTACAAGTAAAATCATAGGGACATTCACAAAAAAAAAACATAAGGAAATAATTTCTCCCACCCAGATTTTCTTTTGAGTGGGGAAAACCAGTGCATCAATTGCATACATCGTTATCATTTAAAAGAATCTGTTCACATGTGATTTTTCTGTATACCCCTTTTCCAAATTTTGAGTGGGAGCTTGGACTCCACTCACATGTAAATATTGCACCAAACTGTACTCAACACACTTTTGAAAATTGAGATGTGTAAATCTTTGTATTACTTATCGAGGTGCTCTCAGCCCGTAGCATGACTCCACAGCCCCTTTTGAAAACAAGGCGACATTATTGAGCCACACTAAATATGCAACCATCACATATCACGACTCCTAGCGGACGAGAGCTCCTAACGGACAAGGGTTCCCAGCCGCCTCCTGTCGGCACCGCCACGGATCTGCCTCGTCTCATGTGGCCTTAGGGCGATGGCTGCGTGGTGGATCTTGGCCATTGCCGGTGGGAGGGCTCCTCCTTTGTTTAATGTTTCTTCGAGTCTATTTAGGGTTTGTGTCCTCCTCATAATGATGAGGCGACGACGACTTTCTGAATATGTAATAAGGTTCTCCTCGCCTAGCCCCCGTTTCGATGCTGCGTCTAGCGTCGTTGGAATATGTGTGGACGTGTGTCTCCGATGGATCTCGCGGGATTCGGTCGGCATTTGTCTTCAGTGATTCTCCCTAAATCAGGTCTTTCTTCGTCTGCGTTCTTGTGTCTACAGGTTGGATCACTCTGATCCACACTTCTATTTATCAGTGAAGGTTGTTGTTCTGGTGCGCTGGTCCTATGGGGTCTTAGCATGATGACTTCTCTATTGTCTACTACAACAAGGTTTGCCCGCTTGGATGAGGGATGGGCGATGATGGTGGCACGCATTCGGCTTGTTCCAGTGCGTGTAGTCGTATCTAGGTGGTCTACGAATCTGGATGTAATTTCTGTTATTTCTTATGTTCTTTGTACTGCCATGATGTTTGATGAATAGATCGAATGAAAATAAAAAACATTCACATGTCTATCTAAAAAATGTAATGAAATATTGCTGCCACCCAGATTTTATTTTGACCCGGGGGGGGGGGGGGGGAGGGGGGTGTCGGTGTCAAAACCGACGAATCTCGGGTAGGGGGGTCCCGAGCTGTGGATCTAGGATCAATGGGGAACAAGGGACGACGAACACGGTGTTTACCCAGGTTCAGGCCCTCTCTAAGAGGTAAAACCCTACGTCCTGCTTGATTGTATTTGATGTGTATGATATGGTTACAGAGTCGATCTACCTCGAGATCAGGCGAGCTAACCCTAGGTTGATGGGGTGATGGATGTTGCTCTAGCCCTAAAGACTAAAACCCCTTGGTTTATATAGACATCAGTAGGGTTAGGATTACATGCGATCGGTTACAATGAAGGAAAGATCACACTAACCCTTGACTTGGAGGGCACACCACGACTTCGAAGATCTCCTATCCGGCCACGGATCCGTGCTCTAGCTTGGCCCCATAGGGGCCCATCAGTCCGGCCCATATGTAGTAGGTCAACGGCCCGAGGACCCCTGAATTCAGGACTCCCTCAGTAGCCCCCAAACTAGCCTCCAACGCCAGGGCTTGTGTCCAGCATCCGCACATCTCACGGTCTTCGCCTTGCGAGGCGAGTTCTTCATCTTGTCATGTGCGTGCTCGGAGTTGAGTGGTGTCCGGAATCCGGAGCGTTTACTTTAGTTAGCCTCGAAGGCCAAAATGCTCAAGTGTGAACAGTGCCCACGTCTGACAACTTTTAGCGAAGGTTCGCGGCCGGTCATAACACCGAACGGCTGGCAGTTCTTGGTGCGCGGCTCGAGGCCGCCCCTCCATTGGCACGTCTCATCAAGGCAGAGATCGTGCCCCGTTTTTTAGGGGGTATGATCAATGATTTTGATTCCCCCACCCGCGCATAACGTCACGAGCATATCGGGAAGTGGAGAAGCCCGCGGCGTGAAAAGAGGAACTCTTGGCTCCTCCGCGGCCTATAAAAGGGGGAATAGTTACAGTTATCATCTTACGCTTTCTTTTACGGGCTGGATTTTCCTGATCTAGCCCCCACCTCCCTTGATGGTTAAAACAACAACCAAATTAGTTGTCTACAAATATAAATGTACATATCATTCATCTCTCTCGGACCACATTCATGCACCAGATATGTCAACTTGTTGTTCCATTGTTCTTCATAGTTACACGAATTCAAGAAAAAAACATATGAGTTTGTATCCAGTCCAAGAAAAATAAAAATGGACACCAAAAGAGATTTTCTTTTATTTGTAACAGAGAGAAACTTTTATTTCAAGGCTTGCTTGACCATATTGTTCTACTCTTTCCCCTAGGCTTATCTCTTGCACTCTTTCATGACATGCAAATAATATGACATAGTGAAATAATTACCATCTAAATATTGAAAAGTCAATCCCTTGATAGGGAAAACTGAAGAGATGAGAACTTGCAAATCAGTTCGCTTTTGTTTTGACTATGCATCTCCACCCCTTGCCCCCCCCCCCCCCCCCCCCCCCCCCCCCCCCCCCCCCCAAAATAATGGTTCAATATTGAGTAGCAAAGATAAGGATGTAAGAGATAAAGTGCAGTCACGTTCACCAAGATGAGGGGCAATAGTTCATATCATAACAGAGAGATTATGTAGCATTGTAAGAGATTGTAGATGGATTAAGCTGCAGGCCGCTCCTCGTTTCTGGCAGCGCCTCCTTCGAGATACAGTCTTGATTTCGTCCAATTTCTGCGGTCATGGTGGTCTTCTGTGGGGGGCAGTTGAGGCCTCGCGGTGGACCCTTTGTCGGCACCGCTCCGGTCCTAGCGGCCATGGACCTGCGTTCTCCAGCTTCCATGGCCTAACGGCATGGTTCTAGCCCCGGCGCTTCGGTTGCTGCGTCCTCTCCAGCCTTTGGCTTGTCGGCGTCCCGGCGGCTCCGCGCCGTCTGCTCGGATCCGTGCTCCCTTCTAGCTCTTAGCTTGTTGGTGGCATCGGTCACCATCCCTTCGTCCGCGTCGGCTCTCTCCGCCCTGCCGCCTTCTCGACCCCAAAGCTCACATTTTTGGCACCGCCCAGTGCCACCCTCTGACGGTAGGCACAGCCCCCCCCCCCCCCCCCCCCCCGGCTCCTGAGGTGGTGATCTTGAGCAGCGAACCAACTTCCTCACCTCCGGACCCTGATCTGGCGGCAATGTTATTTCTCAGACTCGGGCCAGGGCAAAATCCCTACTCGGCTCACCGACGCTGGCAGTGGTGGCACCCGCTGGTGTCATTTCCCTTCTTGGAGGCGCTGCCATGGTCTCTGTTCATGCCCCTCTTTGAGCACCAAGGGAAACCCTTGGTCCAGTTCTTCAGATCAGATGGCGGCGGTGTCACGACGGTTGCTCCCCTTCTTGAAGGCGCTATCTTGCTTGCTTGCAGCGTCCCCGGTGTTGGATTTGAAGATGATCGACGTCTTGCCGGTTCGGCTTGCCCCTCTAACTAGGCTCGGTGATTTAGTTGTGGTCTTTTCCTCCATTCGGGCAGAGCATCCCATGTCTCTCTGCTCCGGATACCATGCCCACGCCTTCTCATGTATGCGCATGCGCTGTGTGTTGTACCTCTTATGTACTCATTCAACTTTCCTTCTATCAATGCAATGATATGTAAGCTTTGCCTATTTGTGAAAAAAATAAAGGTAAGAGATTGTACACACCAGCAGTCCTCAACGGGGAGGAATGGGGAGACAGTCGAGGCGGCTCCGACCGTTCTCAACAGGGAGCGAAAGGAGGTTCTACTCTTTGTGATGTTCCTTGACTCACTAATTAATACAAGCAAAGCCATAATGAAATAATTTCTCCCGCCCAGATTTTCTTTTGAGTGGGGGGAAACCATGTGACACAGGGCATTAATTGTATACATTCCTATCATTTAATTATTTTTTCTCCCGAACTGAACGTAGCTCATATGGTTAGTTTCCTTGTGGTGGAACTAACCCACCATAGTTCAAGTCATAGACTTGGTATGGGTGGTCACATTTTTCTGGATTTATTTCTGGCCTTCCGGCGATGTGTGTTCGGTGGGAGGAGATTTTTCCCATCAACTAGATGATGCGCTTACTCAGTCTCTCGGAGGTACTCATATGGGTAGAATGCATTTGCATATGTATGAGCGTGCGTCCGTACTGTGTTCAAAAAATATATTTTTTCTCTTTAAAAATGAGTTTTTAGATAACCTTTTAAAAAAAATTGAGTGGGGCATGGCCTCCACTCACTCAACACACTTTGAAAATGTGCAAATCTTGCATTACTTATGGAGGTACTCTGAGACCTTAACATGACTCAACAGCCCCTCAATCAACACAAGGCAGCATAATTGAGCTATCCTAATTAAGCAAGTTGATCGATCTTGCTATCTTGAGCAGTTGGCATGTATAAGAAAAAAATCTGTCGATCCGCTCCAAGCAAGCACGTCAACATTTCACGTGTCCCTGTCAACCACCCAACAGAGATCTTAATTTCGCAGCAGCTGATCGATCACGCTGTGGCAGCGCTCACCGCGCTCATGAACTCCTCGTCGGCGACGGGCCTCGATCGCGAGCGCCTCCCGGGCGAGGCACACCTCCAGAGCCATGCTCCCGCTGCCGCCTCCGCCCTCGAACACCGTCGCCGTCCCGTCCATCTTGTTCGCCGGGCCGCTCCGCACGCCCACCGGCCGGCCCCACCCGAAGTCGTTCCCGTACACGTCGAACCGCGGCGAGTTCCCCGTTACGACCAGGGCCGCGGGGGGCGGCGACGCGCACGCGAAGTTCGGCTTCCGCGGCCACGACGCGAGCCTGTCCCGCTCGCTCGCCTCGTCGAACGACGCCACCATTCTGTTCAGCAGCGGCGCGGCCCATCCCAGCCCCCTCTTCAGGATCTCGCCGGCTGTGGACTTCGCCTCGGCGCGCATCACGGCGTTGCCCGCGTAGCCCGCCCGTACGCCGTCCACGCGCCCCGGCATCCGACGAGCAGGGAGTACGTCGTGCTCTGGTCCGGCGCCAGCCTCCTCGCCGGGCACACCGCGATCCACAGGTGCGCCAGCAGGGCCTTCAACGAGGAGATGTTGACGCTGCCGGTGCAGGACGCCTCGGCGTTCGCCTTTTCTTTGAGCTTCCTTACGCTCTCGCAGGAGAAATGGAGGAAGCAATCCTGCTGCACCGATGTTGAGTGCTCATGGCCGACGATGTCCTCCAGTGTGCGGAAGGGCAGAGGGACCGAGACACGGCAGCCGTCAAGGAACCACCTCCGGTGCACCGGCAGCGGCGAGGAGATGGCGGCCCCGTCACTCTAACGGCGGCTGATCTCGGACCAGGTGTTGAAGAGGTGCCAGATGTTGGTTCTCAGGCCGGATCACACAACGACGACGACGAACACATGCACGCACGCAAGAGAGACACACACAAACACCCGGTGGGAAGAGCAGTTTTTTTGCGACGCGCTTTACCTGCGTCTTTTCCGTTCTTTCCTTTATTCCATTAGGAAACAAACTAACATACTTGACCGAATCCTAAGCCACGATCCACTTCCATCGTGCCATCCCACGATTGAGATCACGGCTTGGTCCTTCTACTAGACGCACCCCACGTGAACGCAGCACATGTCGGGTTCTATTATTTTTTAACATGTAAAATACAAAACAAACTAATGGGCACGTACACAACATGGTTACGAGCACCAGATTTCAGCTAGAATAAATCTTACGTGATGAATCTGGACATGCTTGATTTGTATCAACATTCTCTCCCTCAAGCTTGTCCCATGTTGCTCACAGCCATGACCCCAACCTTGTTTCTCATCTTCTGAAATTTCACTCTCCCCAATGACTTAGTCAGGATGTCGGCTAGCTAATCTTCAGTTCTTACATGTTCAATGTCAATGTCACCGGCCTCCACCTTCTCTCTCACGAAGTGATATCTCAAATCAATGTGTTTTCTTCTATCGTGAAAGACCGGATTTTTGCTGAGTGAGATCGCTAACTTATTATCAACCTTCAGCAGCACTTTCTCTGTCTCCCTTCCCAGCAGGTTCGTGAGCAGCCTCGCCAACCAAATACCTTGACATGTAGCTGTTGTAGCTGCAACATACTCAGCCTCACATGAAGAAAGGGTCACAATCTTTTGCTTCTGTGAGGACCAGCTCACCGGGTTTTCACCAAGATAAAACAGCACACCAGAGGTACTTCTTCTAGTATCCAAGTCTCCGACATGATCACTATCGCTGTACCCAATCAGAATTCCATTTCCACCCTTCTTGTACATACAACCCAAGTCCAAAGTACCTCGCACATACCTGAGAATGTGCTTCACTGCTGCCATGTGTTCGGACGTAGGTTTCTCCATGAAACGACTCACAATGCCAACAGCATAACATATATCTGGCCGTGTATGCACAAGGTATCGCAGACTACCAACAATGCTGCGATAATAAGTGGAATCAACAAGTGGAGCATCACTTACTTTTCTGATCTTGAGTCGTTGTTCCATTGGTGTCAGAGAGGGGTTGCAATTTTCCATTTGGCACTTCTCCAAAATTTTCCGAGCATAAGCAGATTGAGAGAGAGTTATACCATTTGGGCCTTGTTTCACTTCAATTCCAAGGTAAAAACTCAACAAACCAAGGTCACTCATCTTGAATTCTTTCTTCATTTGTGACTTGAAGGCTTCTATCTCAATCTTGCTGCCTCCGGTAATGATCAAATCATCAACATAAACACCAACAAGCAGACCTGAATTACCTTCTGACTTCTTGTAAACAGCATTCTCGGTTGGACATTTTTCAAAACCCAAAGCTTGGAGAGTAGCATCCAACTTTGCATTCCATGCACGAGGGGCTTGGTGCAGACCATAGAGGGCTTTGTGCAACTTGTAGACCTTGTTCTCTTCTCCCTTGACAGCAAAACCAGGAGGTTGTGACACATAAACCTCCTCTTTAAGTTCTCCATTCAAGAAAGCGGATTTCCCAATCCATATGAGCTGCCAATGTGATTAGGAGATGCACGGTTTCTATCCGTGCAACAGGAGCAAATACTTCATCAAAGTCTATACCTTGCCTTTGCACATATCCCTTTGCTACTAACCTTGCTTTGTGCTTTACCACATTTCCTTCGGTGTCTTTCTTCAACTTGTACACCCATTTGAGACCAGTTTCTGTTTGACCTCGTGGAAGCTTCACAAGTTGCCAAGTCAGATTGCTCTCAATGGACTCGAGCTCCTCTTTCATAGCTTGCTGCCAACATGCCTTTTTCTCAGCTTCTTGGAAAGTCGCCGGCTCCTCCATACCCATCAAACACAGCCCGGAGTACTCAAGCTGCACCTCCTTGGTTTCATCATATATTTCTTCCAAAAACCACTTCCCTTGGGGCCCCACGGACGAGCTTGAGGTGCTGGTAGTGCCCTGCGACCCAATGGAACCAAGTCCAGGAAGTGTTAGCGAAGGAGTCTCAAAAACAAGAGATTTCGCTGCGGTGGCAGGCGTTCTAGCTGGAGTTTCTGCTACCACGGCAGTGGTTCTGGCTGGAGTTCCTGCTGCCACGGCAATGTTTTTCCCTAATGATTCCGTTTCTACGGCAGGAGTTTCACTGTCCAGTCCAATTGAGAAGGTGCTCCACGCGGCTTCATTCGCCTGCTGCTCCGCCCCTTTGCTCGACCAATCCCACTGCCTTTGCTCATCAAACACGACGTCTCTTGACACATGTAGCTTCTAAGTTTCTGGATCATACATGCAGTACGCCTTGGATTTTGCTTCATAACCAATGAACACCATGGGAGAGCTCCTATCAGCCAACTTGGGGAGATGCCCACCAACTTTCTTCACATGTCCAACAGACCCGAAAGTGCGTAGGTGCTCAACACTTGGCTTCTTCCTGTACCATGCTTCGTATGGAGTCACACCACTAACACTCTTTGTGGTAGCACGGTTTAACAAATATACCATTGTTGTAGCCGCTTCACCGCAAAATTTAGCCGGTACCTTCATACTTTTCAGCAAGCTCCTGGTCATACCTACCACTGTTTGATTTCGACGCTCCACTACACTGTTTTGCTGCGGGGAATACGGCGCTGTCAAGTGGTGGTTTACACCCAATTCCTCACAGTATTCAACGAACTGATTTGAGGTGAACTCGCCCCCACGATCAGTCCTCAAAACCTTCAGCTTGCAACCTGATTCCAACTCGGATGCGGCCTGAAACTTCTGAACAGCAGCAAAAGCTTCGTCCTTTGACCTCAACAATACAATCCACATGAAACGAGACATGTCGTCTACAAGCAAGAGAAAATACTTCTTTCCTCCCGGTGTTGCTGGAGTGATTGGGCCGCACAAGTCACCATGCACCAGCTGCAATTTATCCTCTGCACGAAAACGAGCTTGACGGGGAAAAGGTTTTCGGTGTTGCTTCCCTAGCATACAACCATCACATACTTTCTAAACCTGATCGAGCATTGGTAGGCCCTTTACCATACCTTCTCTTCCCATCTTTTTCAGTGCATGAAAATTTACATGACCATATCGAGCGTGCCATCGCCATGCCTCATCATCTTGACGAGAGAGCAAACAAACCGGTTGTGTCGGCTGTATGTCGAGGATGTATAATCTGTTCTTTGCACATTTAACTCTTGCAAACAATTTTCTCTGTTGATCCAGTACCACCATGACTCCATCTTCAGCTGAGTACTTGCAGCCTATCTCATCTAGCTGACCCAAACTAATGATGTTGCTTTTCAGCCGAGGAATGTAATAAACCTCGGTTAGAACACGGTGCTCTCCGGTCTGAGTTTCCATTAGTACTGAACCTCTCCCACAAATTTCAACTTTGGAACCATCACCAAAATGTACAGTACCTTTCACAGATTCATCCAACTCCGCAAACTTGCTGATGCACCCGGTCATACGGTTGCTAGCTCCGGTATCCAAGTACCAACTCAGATTTTGTTCACCGGTCAGCTTCGAGATCACCCTCTCTTCATTCAATAGTACGTGATCGACACCCTTATCAGAGGCAATGACCAAGTCACACACTTCGGCCATGAGCAGCCCGGGCTCATCCTCTTCATCATTAGCAGCAAGCTGAGCTCGCTCTCTCTTGGGCTCAGGACAATCTGAAGAAAAATGCCCCATCTTCTCACAGTTCCAACACTTCACCTTGGTGATGTCGAACTTACGGTGTTTCTTTTGCTTGCCACCATTGTTGTTGCCCTTCTTGCCGCCACCACTGCCGCTGCCGCCGGCGACACTGTTTCCAGGACATTGCCCCTGGTTCGGCTTCCCCTTACTGCCGCTTCCGCCGGCGCCCGGACTGCCTTTCTTCTTCTGGAAAAAGGACTCAAGGGCCTTGGTCATAAGCAACAGCTGATCATCCTTGCCGCCACGACCATCATATCGGTCAGACTCGTTTTCCTCAAACGTACGCAGACGACCCACAGCCTCAGCTACCGTCATCTTGCTCATGTCCGCCCACTGCTCAATAGTGCGGATGATCTGCGAGAAACGCCTCGGCATCGCTGTGATCAACCTCTGAACAACTGTCCTCTCTGTTATCTTCTCTCCCAGAGACCTGATCTCGCCCACGAGGGTGGTAAGGCGCCGAGAGAACGACGACACGTCCTCCCCATCGGCCATAGTCAACCGATCAAGTTGCCGCAGCAGCGACTGGATCCTCGCTTGCAGCACGCGGTCCTCTCCGACCCGCATTGTGCGGATCGCAGCCCACGCCTCACGCGCGGTCTCGTACTCGGCAAGGATCATCATGATGTCGTCAGGGACGGATTGCGAGATCGCCACCATCGCACCTTGATCCTTCTCCTCATCGAACTCGGCGTCGCCCTCGACCGCCGACCACACGCCCATCGGGCACATGATGATCTTCATCTTCATCGCCCACAACTGATAGTTGGACTCCGTCAGCTGCGGGTACTGGACGGGAACGTTTGTGGCCCTCTGCACCGGACGCACCACGATGGAACTGCCCTCCTCTGAGCTGCCATCGCCGCCGGCGCGCTTCTTGGGCGGCTGATACCTTGCGCCGCTCGAGAGGTCCTTGGCCGCGTCCTTCTCCGCCATCTGCTTCACGCCGCCGCCACTGCTGCGCCTCCAATCACCGCCGCCGTATCGCCACCAAACCTCGCGACCAAGCTTTGTATACCAATTGTTGGTTCTCAGGCCGGATCACACAACGACGATGACGAACACACGCACGCACGCACGCAAGAGAGACACACACGAACACCCGATGGGAAGAGCAGTTTTTTTGCAACGCGCTTTACCTGCGTCTTTTCACTAGTAGAAAATAGGACTTTTGTCCCGGTTCCAGAGGGCCTTTAGTCCCGGTTCTGGAACCGGGATAAAAGGGTCGGGACTAAAGCCTCTAACCTTTAGTCTTTAGTCCCGGTTCGCTTACGAACCGGGACTAAAGGGGCTCCACGTGGCCGCCTGCTGGAGCGGGGCTGGAGGACCTTTAGTCCCGGTTGGTGTTACCAGGGACTAATGGTGGAGCCTTTAGTCCCGGTTGGTGACTAAAGGAATTTTTTTTTTTGAATTTTTTTTTGAATTTTTAAATCTTTGAATTATTTGACAATTTAATCTCTATTCACCCCTTCCTCCTCACTGATTCAGAATTTAATCTCTAATCTCTAATCAGCACTCATTCCAAATCGTCTAACTTCCCGGCCGGTCACCCATACTCTCACTACTCCAGCCTGAGCACGCTTAACTTTCGAGTTATATTCCCCCTAGTTTCCAAGTCTGCGCTTGTTGTTTTCCTGACAATACTAAACTGTCAATCCTATAAACCCTTAGAAGTTGAACTTGAGCATTAAGCACCGTTTGAGTTTGAAACTATTAATCTAAAAAACAATAATTATTTAGTAACACTAATATTTCTTGAATAAGTAGTTTGACCATAGTTTGACCACAGTTTGATCAGATTTGATCATAGTTTGACCACAGTTTGACCAAAATTCAAAAAAACTAAAATAATTATTTAGTAACACTAATATTTCTTGAATAAGTAGTTTGACCATAGTTTGACCAGATTTAACCAAAATTCAAAAAAACTAAAATTTGAGCATAACTTTTTTTCCCTTTAAGAATTTGAGGATTCTAAAATTTGCAACATGGCCTACGGCCATCGAAATCGGATGTGGATTTTCGTGCTGATTTTTTTGATATATTATGCGTTTTTTTGACATCGTATGCAAAAGATATGGCCGTTTTACTTTTTCATAACACTTTTTTGCAAAACATGTCCAAATATATGTTTTTTAATTTTCCTAACTAGTAGATGTAGTAACATAACTACATCTCGAAGGATTTTAATTTTTGAAGTTTTTATCATTTTATTTTGTTTTTTACAAAACAGAAATGGCGATACACGGGGGGGGGGGGGGGGTAGAGTTTGAACCTCTTTAGTCCGGGATGGTGTCCATCCAATCGTACCGTCGACTATATTTGCTAGCACCGTCCCAGCCAGAGTCACAATTAAGGATAACCAAGCCAGAGTCACGTTCTATTAAAGTGGCAAAAAGAATTACTTTTAATATAGCAAAACTAATTCTATCAACTATTATTAAAGGCTAAACAACTACTAATACAAAACTTTACCAAAATTAATATTAATTAATTATAAAAATTTATCTACTATCGTCTAACAGAAGCATACTACAACATGTTAAAATCTACAGAAAGAACTAACTAAAAATAATTGAAAACAACAATTAAAGGACTAAAACAATAATATAAGCAAAACAGTACTGTTTTAATTAAAATAATAATATAAATTATTCTAAAAATAACCAAATAAATATTACTGTGACAACAATCTAACATGTGACTAGGAGCATAAATAATTAAATTAAAAACTATTATTAAACTCAAATTATTAACAATCTAGGGTTTGAAGCAAATTTGAACATATTCATATTTAAATCATTCAAATTTGAAAACTAATGGCACAAACAGAAACTAGAAAAAATTCAATGACCTCCTCATTTTCATGGCACAAAATAAGTTTAAAAAATGAAATGCCTTTGTAATAGATGAGTTTTCGTCCGAAACCCTGATACATCGAAAGAGGTTGTCCATTTTGTACACGAAGTGCATCCAGTTTTTGCCGTAACCCTCTCAACTTTTTTACACATGCTCTGTGGGTGAAATGATAATACCATGCCAACTTTCAACCTTTTCAGAGTTCATTTGTAGTGCTTTTCAATTTCAGGGTCATTTAGCTCAAAAAAATAGTAAATGCATGAAAAATAGCAAATGAAGTCAGAAAGGGTTGAAAATTGATGACGTGGCTTTGCATGGTGCATACTGAACGCACAAAAAGTCTGGAGTTGAAATA
The DNA here is from genome assembly GCA_011799875.1 of Thinopyrum elongatum. NCBI lineage: Eukaryota > Viridiplantae > Streptophyta > Magnoliopsida > Poales > Poaceae > Thinopyrum > Thinopyrum elongatum. Next base: position 18,326,632 of record CM022299.1, read on the forward strand.
AGTTTAAAAAAATAAAATGCCATTGTAATAGATGAGTTTTCGTCCGAAATCCTGATACTTCGAAAGAGATTGTCCATTTTGTACACGAAGTGCATCCAGTTTTTACCGTAACCCTCTCAACTTTTTTGCACATGCTATGTGCGTGAAAAGAATCTAACATGTGACTAGGAGCAAAAAGAATTAAATTAAAAACTATTTTTAAACTCAAATTATTCACAATCTAGGGTTTGAAGAAAATTTGAACAAATTCATATTTAAATCATTCAAATTTGAAAAATAATGACACAAACAGAAACTAGGCAAAATTTTGAATCTAATGCAAAAAGAATCACTCAAACACATCAAATATACTAAAAGATATAAGCAATTTAAAACAGAAACTAAACACAAAGAACAAATGGAAAAACAAAAAACAAATTTTAAAACCCCTTTAGTCCTCGTTCGTGGCTCTAACCAGGACTAAACCTTCAGTCCCGGTTGGAGCCACCAACCGGGACTAAAGCCTCAACCACTTTAGTCCCGGTTCGTGGCTCGAACCGGGACTAAAGGTAACCGTTACCTTTAGTCCCGGTTCGAGCCACGAACCGGGACTAAAGGGCATCGCACCCTTTAGTCCCGGTTCATGGCTTAAAACGGGACTAAAGGTCTCATTTGAACCGGGACTAATGTCTGCCCAGCGCCCTAGCCGCTCGAACCGGGACTAATGCTCACATTAGTCCCGGTTCATAATGCAACCGGGACTAATGCTGCAATCCGGCTGTGACGAAAGCCCTATTTTCTACTAGTGTTTCCGTTCTTTCCTTTATTCCATTAGGAAACAAACTAACATACTTAACCGAATCCTAAGCCACGATCCACTTCCATCGTGCCATCCCACGATTGAGATCACGGCTTGGTCCTTCTACTAGACGCACCCCACGTGAACGCAGCACATGTCAGGTTCTATTATTTTTCAACATGTAAAATACAAAACAAACTAATGGGCACGTACACAACATGGTTACGAGCACCAGATTTCAGCTAGAATAAATCTTACGTGATGAATCTGGACATGCTTGATTTGTATCCACACCAGAAGGCCGTCCCCGTCACCGACAGCGTGGTTGAGCGACATGGCGACGAAGACACCGTCGGCGAGCTCGGTGACCTGCGCGGCCAGGAGCGGGTGGGATCCCGCGGCGGCGTCCACGCTGACCAGCCCGTTGAGCGGGAAGAAGGACCGGACCACCTCTGCCGGTGTACACAGCGGCGCGACGACGTTGGCCACGGTGACGCCGGGAGCAGCGGCGTGAACAAACTCAGCGCCTTCCATGCTGCAGCGGAGCGAGACAGCGACGCTCCCGCCGTCCCCGCCCGGCGCGACGGCGAGGCGGCCGGCGTAGGGGTAGAAGCGGCCCAGGGCGCGCGCGAAGGACGACGGGGGCGTGGTGTGACTGGTGTCCTTGTTCCCCTGCTGCCGTGGTGGGAGTGGGACTGGGAGGCATGGGCAGGAGGACGCCCATCTGGATGTACTCCAAGGTGATCATCCGGAGGTCCCATGGCGTCAGGTCGACGGTCGTCTCCGGCTCTGGCCGTAGGCAGGCCGTCGTCTGCTCCGGCAGGACCATGCGCCGGGACATGATCTGGACATGGTCCATCTTGGTTCACCTCTCTCAGTCAGTAGCGGTTGAGTGTGGCGTAGGCAGGAGTGTTCTGCACAGCAACAGCTGGTGGTGTTGTGGCCACATCTTAAATGATCTGAAACCTGGCGTTGAGACGATAAGTATTTATAATCTGAACTTGGCTGTTTTCCAATCTTTCAGTGTCGGGCCAGTTTTTTTGTGGATATGATTGGTCATGGAAAGAAAAGGATCATCACTAGCATAGCACATCTTCTGAACTTACCTGAACCTGTATGTCCATGTCTGGGCAGTCAAAATTTGCACAGATCCTTGAGGTTGGTGGAGTTTCTGGATGCGATCCGACAACCATCGTGTTGAGCTGTTTGCAGCAGACGATATTCAATTCGGTCACTCAAGTATACTTCGGGATAAATGAGCCGTTAACACCATGTTGATTTACAACATGTGCCACTCTGTTCTAATCTACTACTACTACTCAGCCCGGGCATTCAGTCTTTCCGGTTTGTTGGGTCCGGTCTTTTCGGTCCTGCAAAACTTCGGTCTTTCATAATTGTAGACTGAAATAATTTTGGTATGTTTGATTCTTCACTATTCGGTCTACAGTCTTTACTATTTGGTCATCGTTCCCGAGCAAATAGACCAAATTAGTTGCTACAACTCCGATTCATGTTACTTCCGGTACCTGTTGTATGCAAACTACATGGAGTACAGAGGTGCATGTGTGTACAGAGGTGCGTTTGTATAGAGACAACAAATGTGTGAGGTGCATGTGTACAAAAGAAAAATTCTGACAAGTAACAGTTGTATGCAATCAGCATGGAGTACAGTACACCACATGAAAATCTTGAAATAGATAATCACCACTTCACCAACAACAAGATTCATGCACGCATACTCATTTATATTTGACAGCACAAAGTAAGAAGATCAAGTAACAGCAGCCCATGTAATCGACATGCAGCAAACAGCAAACACCATCACCACTTAGTACTTGACATCAAACAAATCAAGTTCAGTACATGATTTCAATTGAGCACCAAACAACAAACATATGGTCTCACACTCTCACTCTTAATTCTCAAGTCTCAAGTCACAAATCACAAGCACAAGATGATAACTAAAATAGCACATATTCTACAAGAGGACAGCAGGGTTCAGTCTTCTATTTGTGCAGACTGTGTTTTATTCGGTCTTTTCGGGCTATGTCTCAGCATTTTCGGTCTTCGGCTTTTATGTCAGGGGTGAACTACTAGCATCCTCACAATCTTGCTATATGAAAAGAGTACAATAAAAACTTCCCCAACTGTCCGGTGAACTACTAATCCGGATCTGCATCTGCACGGAAAAAAAGGTAGATCTTGCGCTATTGATTAAGATTGCACCCTAAATATCATTATAAAAATGGTTAACAGGTAAAATAACATCATATTCAGATTCTACACATTTTTCACCCACGACCAAAAAAGCAAACATTCTAAATGATTTTTATGTTGATGGAGATCCTGGACAAGAGTGTGTCCGGCAAGGGCCACTACAATAAGGAGCATGAAGACAAACACCACATTGGTTACTTCACAGATGAAACCAACCAATGGAACCCCAACTTTCACAAGTTGGAATTCCCAACCTTCGACGTCTCCGAAGGCGTGCTACCATGGCTCACACTTCTTGTGAACCATTTCTAAGGACATGGCACTTTGGAAAGTGGACAGTGTCATACCACATTGTGAGTCGTGCTTCGCTATATGGTTTTGGCGTTTGGCGTGCACATGGCCCACCCCCATGGCTGAGTTTGCGACACTTCCCAACTGACATTTCAGCGCAAGATCATGACATTTGATACAAGTTGAGACGACTTATGCTATTTCATTACGAAGAACAAAGCAGGCATTGTGATGCCAATTGAAGGATGAATAATCGACGACAAAAGCAAATCTGGCCATGAACGAACAAACCGACGAGCAATGCTAATGAGTCGAAGGAAAATGTGCATAGAAATTTTATACATATCTAGAATTTCAGATCCGTAAACTCATAATTATTACTTATATTTATTTATATCTAAAATAGACAATCATACACTAGAAACCTCTCCCAACTTTACAGCTCTCTACCATGACACTACAATAGAAACAAACACATACATATACTCGGTTGATCTAAATGCCACACATTAATTCATAAAGACATGTAATTTCATCTTTATTTCTCTTTTCCTCTAATCTAGAAGAAATCGGTATAGCAGAGAAGGAAACAACTAAAATCACTACTCTCAGAATATATGCGTTGTATTTTTTACAATTTTATTTTCCATTTTAGACCCTAATATTGTACAATATAAAAAATATATTTAGTAACATTATTGTGTGAGTTATTTGTTCCTACTTTAATAGGAAATAATGTTGGTTGAATTATGTGTGAGAAAAAATAAGTTATAAGTAAGTAAAAAAAAATTAGTATAAATGAATCTTAACCATGTATTTTAATTCGGACCATACACAGTGATGATTTGACCCATATATGATGGGTGAAAAATCATCGCAATTGCTTGGTATCCATTAACATTGGAGTTGATTCTAGATGGCGAAGAAGCTTGCGAATATGAATATTTTTTATCAAAAATTGAGACTAAATCATTATCTTAGTTATTTAATTTGTTATTTCAGAATTTTTAGCTATATGTTTCAATTACTAATGTGCTATAAAGTTAAACATAAATAAATATCAATATAAGTATGGCAAATTGTTATTTGTTATTTAACCAATAATTAATTTTCTAGAAAATTGACTATAGGCCAACTTTTTTATGGTGTAGTTTTCTTGCTTAAGACATAAAGAACTATTAACGTCTTGAACATTCCAAAGTGAATGTGTGTATTATTGTAGAAAATTAAATAGATTAAGAGAGATCATCCACGCTTGAATATATTACACAAAAAACAATCATTAGAATTGTAAAACACTAAAATATGAGACAAAAACCTTATGATGGCTCCAATATACTGATCCCGTCACGTCCACAACACATCATGCTTCTGGACCACAATATATTGCTTTGTATTATCGAGGTCCTAACTAAAAAGCAATCACTATATGAATACATTCATATATCATAAATCACTCGATGTATCTTATATTTGTAGCAACTGCACTTTTCCTATCTAAAAACTAGCTAAGTGCCTATGCACTTTTTTTACTGCACTGTAGGGCAAAATCCCCACTAAACGCCTATGTGATTGCTGCAGATTCACTAGCACGGAAGAAAAATAGATTCACTCATTGTTCTATTGTTGGTAAGCAATTCAAAAAATTCAAAAATAGTTACACGAATGCAATAAAAAACATATGAGTTTGTGTTCACTCCACAAAAAATAAATAGACAACAACTTTATTTTAAGACTTGCTTGACTATACCATTCTACTCTTTCCCCTACGCTTGTCCATTGCACTTTTTCACAACATACGCATGATCCAACATAATGAAATAATAACCATCTAAATATTGAAAGCCAATCCATGATAGGAAAAGACCGAAGAGATAAGAACTTGCTAATCCTTTCTTTTTTGTTTTGACTATGCATCTCCACTGCCCACTTCATGAAACTTATTGCACATTTCAGTGTATAATCACGCCGGAAATGAAATTTGACGTAATAAAATGACCAGTAGAATATTTAGTAGAAAAATAGGAGATAACGATCTAAGAGATAAAGTGAGTCACTTTCAGCAAGATGAGAGGCAATATTCATAATATAACATAATAGAGAGGATCCGTGGCATTGTAAGAGATGGTACACATCGGACTTAGTACAAGTAAAATCATAAGGACATTCGCAAAAAAAGGTAAGGAAATCATTGCTCCCAGCCAAATTTTATTTTGACTCGGGGAACCATGTGAGAGAGGGCATTAATTATATACGCCCTTAACATTTGAAAAAACTCTTCAAATTTAATTTTCCTATATATCCCTTTTCCAAATTTTGAGTGGGAGCTTGGACTGCACTCACATGTAAAGGGTTGTTTGGTTCTTTTTTCTCATTCCCTTGTTCCAGCCTCCCCATGTTCAAATCACGTTGTGTACCTTGCCCTCCGGAGAACTTGGACGTGTGCGTTCGGTGTGGATGGGATGACGTAATGGATGATAGGGACAGGGAAGAGAGGGGATTTCCGACCAGGAGGTGTTGGCCTACTAGGCAACTCTTTTGGGCCTCAGGCTGGTCGTAATGGGAGTATTATAGTTAGTATCATGCATGTCAACTAGGCAAATTTGATGAGTTGGCATAGAATTAAATGAAGAAAGAGTGGGGTGAGTATTATATCATGATACCGTATCATATTAAATGTTGTGCTAATATGTGTCATGCATGGCAATAAATGAAGTTATCTATGATACTAACACATGATACTATGCACTACGGGTGTAGTATCATACACTAGTATATGATACTCACCATTACGACCAGCCCAGGATGGCCCTGCGGGAGGTGCCACACTTAAAAACACATTAGTGAGGGAATTAGATGGGCACCTCACGGCAAGACATATGTGCGACGCTGCTTCGGATAGACATCATTATTCTTTTGTCATATATTATATGACACTTGGATTAGGTAGGTTTTTTTAGAGTGTGCCCATCCTCCATTTTATCTTGGTTCACCGTCAATATTGAAACTCAAACCAGGGCCTCTTTTTCTCACGCAGCCGCCGCCTCCTCTAAAAAAAAGCTTAGGGTTCGCCTCCCGCAGGTGCCGCCATGGGTCCGCCTCGTCTCCGGTGGACTTAGGGCCATGGAGGCATGGTGGATCACAGTCCTTGCTGACCGCCGGGGGGGGGGGGGGGGGCTCCGTTTTTAGATATTTCTTTGAGTTTTGATAGGGTTGTGTCGTGCTCAAGAAGGTGAGAAGGTGGTGGCTTCCCGAAGATGGAATATGGATCTTCCCGCCTAGCCACTGTCCCGATGATGCGTCTAGTATCGTCGGTGGGCGTGTGGAGACGTGTCTCCGACGGATCTGTCTTTGGTGGATCTGCTAGGATCTGGTCATCGTTCGTCCACGTTCGTGTGTATTCAGGTTGGATCCTTCCGATCTACGCTGCTCTTCATCAGCGATGGTTGTTTCTCTGGGTGTTGCTCCTATGGGGCCTTAGCACGACGACTTCTCGACTTTCTGGTACAACAAATTTGGCCGGCTCCCGTGAGAGAGGGGCGATGATGTCGGCGCGCCTTCAGCTCGCTTTAGTGCTTGTAGTCGTTGCTAGATGGTCTATGAATCTTGATGTAATTTTTATTATTTGTGGTGTTCAATGTATTGTCATAATTGAAGATAAATATATCGTAAGTTTTTCCAAAAATAATATGGAAACTCAAACAACAACAACAAATTAAAGGCTGTGAAGCGAAGCAACCTCTTTGCGAATTCATAGGTTGCATCGTCCATATTGACTCTTGCAAAGTGCCGTACTGAGAACAAAGACAGGGAGCCGATTTGGGGCACGCAAGTGCGGGGGCATAGAGTCCCGCGCGTGTTTTTACTTTTTTCTCTGATTTTCAAACTTTTATATTTTTTGAATGAACAGTCCAAATTAAGTTATGTTTTCATATTCGTGCTTCTCATGACGAGGTCTTTCAAATAAGATCCATTTTAGATATGTTTTGATGAATTTTGAAAATAAATGTTTAAGTTTCAACTCTTAAAACTTAGTACGAGCGACCGATAGAATCACTACGTTTTTCATACAAACGACAAAAAAAATGTCTTCCAAATTTATCTATGAAACCTTGTAAGAACGAGCGAGAAAATCGCAAGTTTTAGATAAAAACTCGTAAATTTCAACAATTGAAACTGAAAACTTACTGCGCCCTCGTGCGCGACTCAACTACTTTATGAATAGCAAGGCAATCGAGCGGCCGAGAAGATCTTGGCGGTTGCGTGCCCGGGCACCTGCGTGCCGTCACAGATCTGCTCGGCCCGGAGCGACTGTTCCAGCTAGAGGCTGCATCGGTGCTGCCTAGGCACCGCGGACTGGTTGTTTGCGAGCAGCCAAGAGCGTCTATTCCGGTTGCAGGCTGCAGGTGGTGTTGGCTGGCGCCGACGGCAGATAGAGGCAGGGGCGGGCGGGCGGCTGGGTGTTGAACAGAGATGGAGAAAACGAGCGGCGGCGGCTGCATCCTTTTTACTCCTCGTCAGAGAGAGATAGAAGGGGGGGGGGTAGAGTTTTGTTTATTGTTTTTTCTCTTCTTTTTTTAATTTCCTGGGTGCCTAGTTAGCAGTCCAGTCAGCATTGACTTTGGTCAAAACCGCTTGACAGACACAAAATCAAGACCAGGGTTGTGTTTTGGACCTCATGGTTAGTTCGGGGTTGTAAATCAAACTGAGTGGTTAGTTCGAAGTTGAAATGTGGACTTCTCTCTATCCCAAATGATAACGCCCACGCATGTGGCAGTTTTGCAACTCGCCCACACGCGTGGATCACCGTCCAGTCGAGTTTGCACGAATCTTGACACATTGAGACATAATTTGCGTGCCACGTAGGACGGGGCTGATGTGTGGGCATTGGAGAGTTCGCTCACAAGCCCCGCAGCACGCGGTTTGCCAGCTGCACTGTGTGGGCGAACTAGTTTCTGCCCACATAACCACCACCTAGTCCACGCGCGTGTGGGCGAACTGCTTTTCGCCCACACGACACTCGTACGTTGTTGGATGGCAACTGCACTTACGCGTACGGGGCAACTAGGTAAACACACATGGCAACTATGATTTGTTACTAGACGGCAACTGCAGTTGCGCGTACATGGCAACCAGATAAACACACATGGCAACTATGATTAACCATACATGGCAACTATGGTTGGACCACACTTAGCAACTAGGTAAACACACATGGCAACTACTCTTTGACCATATGTGGCAAGTAGTTAATCACACACGGCAACTATGGTTTGATTACACGCGGCAACTATCATAAATTAGACATGCCAACTATAATTAACCAAAACAGATAGAGGTGCCATGCTTTTACAACTACATTTGCACCCGGATAACTATATCTGCCATCCCGGATGACAACTAAATCGTCATCCCGCGGGTACCTAACGTAGCTGCGCCAGGACGTGTGGACATTTTTGTTTTGTGCCACACGCGTGGGGTGAAGATGAGTAATACTTGTTGGTCATGTGGCACGAAGTAGCTGCACCCACACGTGTGGGCAATTCTAATGTTCGCCCACACACAGCCCGTGTGGGCTGCCTTCTGTTCGCGCCACACACGATGTGTGGGCGGATGTCTAGTATACCACACGTGTGGGCGTTATGAGGACCCAAACCTATTCATCATCATCCACCAGGCCGTCGCCGTCCCAGCAGCAATCCGCTCCAACTCCAAGGCCGGCGGCTAAACAACCATCACCGTCCGGGCCTGCTACAGTAAGATTCTCCGATGACACGGCGCGACTACAGAAGATGAACGAAGTGAGGACGTCCACAGTCGGATCACAGCTCAAAAAGGTAATCGAGCTGCTCAAGGCGACGAGGGAAGGTCTTACGGCGCATCAGATCAACGAACAGATCTACGTCGATATCGAAGGCACCAGGACTCTCGCCGACAGCCTGAGAAACAACGCCAAGGTGCGCTTCGACGGGCGACGCTACTCCTAAAAGCCCACGCACGCTGTGACGGGCAAAGGCGAGCTGCTGACACTGATCAAGAGCTTCCCGGACGGTCTCCCGATTTCGGAGGTGGAGGACGCCTATCCAGCCGTCCTGCAAGACCTGCAGGCTCTGAAATCATCGGGCGACGTCTATCTGCTACCGGGCGAGGGAGTCGTCATCGCGTATCCCAACGACCCGAGGTCGAGGATGGAGGTGGACGCCGAGCTCAAGAAGCTGTTCCACGACATCAAGTTGCCGCAGGACATGCTCGACATCGAGAAGGAGCTCCGGAAGAACCGCGAAAAGCCGGCCACCGATACTATGAAGCGCCGGGCGGCTGAGCAGGTCCACGGCCGGCAACTGAAGCCAAAGAAGGCCAGGAAGAAGTCGCGCGGGATCACCAGCCGGACCAAGATTACCAACGCTCATCTCCCGTGGCTCTTGGACCTGCCTGTGGACTCAAAAGATTTTATATGATGGGTGTGTAAATCATTGTAGTAATAAAGCACTTGATGGAGTAGAATTTGTGACTTGATGAACCTTCTCAAAGCGATATAAGTTCAGAACTGCTATTCTTTCTGGAATTTACTTATGTGGAGAACTACTATTTACAACAAGATGGTGTTTTACAACAACCAAGTGCTCTAAGATTACAATCAAGTGTTTCAACACTCTAACCGGTTGGCTAGACTACCAAGGGAAAGTTGTGGTTCCACACTCTACCGGGAAGCCTACAATGATTTTGGAGAAGCGTCTGTACAGCTGCATATATTAGTAAGTAAAAAGGGCAAACTGCAAAACAATACTTTCTTTCCATAAATGATGTATTTTACTGACTTCAAATGAAGCATCAAGGATACAAACACAATAATCACATGGTCGGTCACTGTACAGTTAAGATGCACACAACCAACATGAACGTATGCACACAAAAAACACGCCGTCAAATAGCAAAGTCATATAACACCAAAACTAGTCCTAGGCAAGAAAAAAACAAAGCGATCTGCGATCGGCAAACTACAGCAATGACACCTATCATCTCATAGCACCAAATGGACGACGAGGTTCTTCAACCACAACGCCATTATAAAGGGAGTGACGCTCAAGTGCCGCCGTCACCAGATCCAACCACTCAAGGCTAGAATCTAAGTTTTCACCTTAAAGAACCAGTATAAGCATCGAACAATGCCTTCAACATGTTAACGACATAAAAACATCAGCATTGCGAGGTATAATCAACTCGGGTCAAACCTAGGCTTTCATCTCGGAGCTCGACACCGGGTGATCGAATAACACCACTATCGACGCCACTTATGTGTTGTTGCCACCACTTTTCGGCGATTCCAGCAGCTACATGAGATGCTTGACCGTCGTGATTGCACAATCATCCCTCTATGACAAGTCATCGTCCATAGCTCGCATCTCATCATCAAAGTCAACGGATCTGGAGACAGAAACCCTCATGAAGACCTCTTGGTGGCCACTGCAATCCGCAGCGAGGCCGTCGCGTCATAGGCCGAAGTGGTCATCACAAGGACTAACATCAATGACGGAGCACATCACCACCGACTACCACCATGCCGAAGAAAGCCCTTACCAAGCATGTCGGCCCAGGGGTGGCATGGCCGAAAGGCTCAAAACTGGAGCAAGAATGGCAAATCACCATCGTCGACATGTGCTCGCGCGCGAGCGCAACCACCGCTAGACCAGGAGCGCACAGCTGCCAGATCGGTGTCGCAACTCCCAACCGGAACAGTGTGCAAACCCCGAGCACGCCCGCCATCACGCCTAAAGCATGCCGCCTCGTGATGAGTGTATTTTCTACAATGATTCCACCATTGTTTAATTCATATATTCCGAGATAATCACTTTGGTTTTATCACTGTTGACTAATAAATGTAAAACATTGCAAATCCCTTTTTATAATTTGTTTTAGTAGGTTTTGGACCATAAAATGGAAGGAAATAGAGCAACACATGGAAATATGAAGTATGGAGATCAAGCCAAATCAAAGGGACGCGCCACGGGCGTTCCAGAGCCAAAGACGATGTATGGTATGAGCGAGCGCGCTCGTACCATGAACTGCTAGCACTATGGCATCATCCCTCACAACCTTCATAAAAGAGGCGAGGGCCCATTTGTAACAAAATAAACCGTGAAGAGCAAAGCAGTCGCCAGGATCATCTCCATTCCCAGAAAGCCTAGCCGCCGCCATCTCCATCTTCGTCACCATAGCCATTCTCTATAAAGTTTTCCATACTTGTAATCAGTCCATCGCATACCACGAGATTGTAAGACTTTATACAATCATTTATCTATCATCAATGCCATCTACAATGTTTTTTATCTGTGATCCGATTGCGATGTGTGAGTAATCCCCTCAGCCAATGGGCTGAGGCATAAGCCTTGCAACCCTCTATACTTGTGCACAGTGCCGTTGTATGACACACAGATTTTTCACCGGGTTGTTTGTTGCTTTGTTTTGAGAGAAGTGTATATATCAAGCCCGAACTCACGCCCTACTTTAATTTACATCCCCAAACACCAATACCGGTTAGAACACAACCATAAACTCTCAAATCAGCTTAAATTACCCCCACTCACTTGGTCTCAAGGTGGTTTTGGCACACGTGGCAAGTATTTGACCAAATAGACAGGGCAACAGCGTGCCACATCAACAACCGCTTTTTGGTTAAATTAAAAAAATGTCAATTCTGTAAAAAAAACTATTTGAATCAGAATGTTTGAAAAGTGAAATTTTCTAAGAGTTTTCAGCATGGTAGTGTTGATATGACATGATTTTTTTTCAATTTTTTCTGAACACTTTCATTATTATTTTTGGGTCAAAAATTGGCAAAAGGGAGCAGACATTGAATTTCTAATATATTTTAAAATCTGTTTCTCAGAAAAAAAATGTGCAAAATTCTGAGATTGCTCAGCATGATGGTGATGATTTTACAGAATTTTTTCAATTTTTTTTGAACACTTTGAATATTTGGTCGAAATTTGGCAAAAATATATAAAGGCTGAAATAGAATTTATTTTTTTTATTCTCTAAAATATGTTAAACGTTTCGAGATTGGTCAGCATGGTAGGGTTGTTGTTACAGATTATTTTCAATATTTTCTGGCCAATTTGAATCTTTGGTCAAAATTTGAATCTAAAGTGGGTGGTGGCATGAAGCCTGTTGTGCCCAACAAGCCCTTAAAATGCCAAATTCGAGAGAGGTCGGGGCCAAGTCCTGCCAAACAATTGGCACTAATACACAGAAGAAGTAGAGTGGATATTATTTCGAAATCACTAGTTAAAGAGTACTCATTGCCAAGATCACTCCCACCTTCCCAGGTTGCGACAAGTGGCGCTCGCAACCTGTGAGTTTTTCCTTTTTTCGTAGATTCGTTTATTCAAAACGTTTTATCTCTTAAACCGTGCGTCCAAATCTCAAACCGTTTTCACCGTTAGATTCCTCGCGTCGAGATCTTCAAAACTAGATCCCATGTTGATAGGTTTTGACGAACTTTTTTTTACGAAAAAACCGAACAGGGAGCACGGGTTTTTTTTCTTTCCGAAAGAGGCACGTCCGTGCCTCTCGCGAAATCACAACCGTGCATCTCGCGGAAGCAAAACCGTGCCTCTCGCGGAAAGAAAAAAAGAAGAAAAACGCGTTTTTTTTGTTTCCGAGGAGGCACGGCCATGCCTCTCGCGAAAGCACAACGATGCCTCTCGCGGAATCAAAACCGTGCCTCTCGCGAAAGAAAGAAAAAAAAGAAAATATGTTTTTTTTGTTTCCGAGAGAGACGGCCGTGCCTCTCGTGAAAGCATGTTTGCCTCTCTCGAAAGGAAAAAAACAGAAAACACATTTTTTTCTGTTTCCGAGAGACACGGCTGTGCCTCTCGCAAAAGCACAACCATGCCTCTCTCGGAAGCAAAACCGTGCCTCTCGCGGAAGGAAAAAAATAGAAAACACGTTTTTTTCGTTTCCGAGAGGCACGGCCGTGACTCTCGTGTAAGCAAAACCGTGCCTCTCGCAGAAGGAAAAAACAGAATTTAAAAAAAAAATTGTCCAAAAGTTAAGGAAGACCGGTGAAAAACCGAAACGTCGAAAAAATCCGAAAAAAAAGTTTAAAAAGCCGAAAACGCATGCGGAAAATTAAAAAAAATAAAATCCGGAGGAAGTGTCCAGAGCGCGACATGTGGCGGGCGGCTGAGAGCGCACAAAGTGGCGCTGATCGTTGTGAGGCTCTCAAAGGAGTGCTTGTTAACTAGTTGCTCCCATATTATTTTCATGCCATTTCAACACAACTGGATCTGGCTGAGAGCAGAAAAAATTGGATACCTCCTATTGGGCGCTTCTCACGCCGAAAGGGGTAGCTGGCGCTCGCTAGATTCAATCATGGGCCACAGCCCAACAGTCCCACCTCTCCCTCTCACGCCCCGCTCGCTTGTCAAGAGCCCAAACCCTATTCGGCGCCTTAAGCGCCCGTTTTAGGCGTTTCCCCAAACGGGCGCACACCCCTCCATGCGCGATGGGCCGGCAACAAGTCGAGCTTTGCAGACAGTAACATTACCATCAGCGTCAGTCTTCTTCTTGAAGATCCATTTATTCTCTACGGCTTGCCGATCATCGGGCAAGTCAACCAAAGTCCATACTTTATTCTCATACATGGATCCCATCTCAGATTTCATGGCCTCAAGCCATTTCGCGGAATCTGGGCTCATCATCGCTTCCTCATAGTTCGTAGGTTCGTCATGGTCTAGTAACATGACTTCCAGAACAGGATTGCCGTACCACTCTGGTGCGGAACGTACTCTGGTAGACCTACGAGGTTCTGTAGTAATTTGATCTGAAGATTCATGATCATCATCATTAGCTTCCTCACTAATTGGTGTAGGCATCACTGGAACTGATTTCTGTGATGAACTACTTTCCAATTCAAGAGAAAGTATAACTACCTCATCAAGTTCTACTTTTCTCCCACTCACTTCTTTCGAGAGAAACCCCTTCTCTAGAAAGGATCCATTCTTAGCAATAAATATTTTGACTTCGGATCTGTGATAGAAGGTGTACCCAACAATTTCCTTTGGGTATCCTATGAAGACGCACTTCTCTGATTTGGGTTCGAACTTATCAGGCTGAAACTTTTTCACATAAGCATCGCAACCCCAAACTTTAAGAAATGACAGCTTAGGTTTCTTGCCAAACCACAGTTCATATGGTGTCGTCTCAACGGATTTAGATGGTGCCCTATTTAACGTGGATGCAGCTGTCTCTAATGCATAACCCCAAAACGATAGTGGTAAATCGGTAAGAGACATCATAGATCACACCATATCTAATAAAGTACGGTTACGACGTTCGGACACACCATTACGCTGTGGTGTTCCAGGTGACGTGAGTTGCGAAACTATTCCGCATTGTTTTAAATGAAGACCAAACTCGTAACTCAAATATTCGCCTCCGCGATCAGATCGTAGAAACTTTATTTTCTTGTTACGATGATTTTCCACTTCACTCTGAAATTCTTTGAACTTTTTAAATGTTTCAGACTTATGTTTCATTAAGTAGATATACCCATATCTGCTTAAATCATCTGTGAAGGTCAGAAAATAACGATACCCGCCGCGAGCCTCAACACTCATCGGACCGCATACATCGGTATGTATTATTTCCAATAAGTCTGTAGCTCGCTCCATTGTTCCGGAGAACGGAGTTTTAGTCATCTTGCCCATGAGGCATGGTTCGCAAGCATCAAATAATTCATAATCAAGTGATTCCAAAAGTCCATCAGCATGGAGTTTCTTCATGCGCTTTACACCAATATGACCTAAACGGCAGTGCCACAAATATTTTGCACTATCATTATCAACTTTGCATCTTTTGGCATCAATATTTTGAATATGTGTATCACCACGATCGAGATTCAACAAAAATAGACCACTCTTCAAGGATGCATGACCATAAAAGATATTACTCATATAAATAGAACAACCATTATTCTCTGATTTAAATGAATAACCGTCTCGCATCAAACAAGATCCAGATATAATATTCATGCTCAACGCTGGCACCAAATAACAATTATTCAGGTCTAAAACTAATCCCGAAGGTAGATGTAGAGGTAGCGTGCCGACGGCGATCACATCGACCTTGGAACCATTCAAGACGCGCATCGTCACCTCGTCCTTAGCCAATATTCGTTTGATCCGTAGCCCCTGTTTCGAGTTATAAATATGAGCAGCCGAACCAGTATCAAATATCCAGGCACTACTACAAGCATTAGTAAGGTACACATCAATAACATGTATATCAAATATACCTTTGTTCACTTTGCCATCCTTCTTATCCGCCAAATACTTGGGGCAGTTCCGCTTCCAGTGACCAGTCCCTTTGCAGTAGAAGCACTCAGTTTCAGGCTTGGGTCCAGACTTGGGATTCTTCCCGGGAGTGGCAACTTGCTTGCCATTCGTCTTGAATTTCCCCTTCTTTCCCTTGCTCTTCTTGAAACTAGTGGTCTTGTTAACCATCAACACTTGATGCTCCTTCTTGATTTCTACCTCCGCAGCTTTGAGCATAGCGAAGAGCTCGGGAATTGTATTATTCATCCCTTGCATATTATAGTTCATCACGAAGCTTTTGTAGCTTGGTGGCAGTGATTGAAGAACTCTGTCAATAACACAATCATCCGGAAGATTAACTCCCAGCTGAGTCAAGTGGTTATGGTACCCAGACATTCTGAGTATGTGTTCACTGACAGAACTGTTCTCCTTCATCTTGCAGCTATAGAACTTGTTGGAGACCTCATATCTCTCAACTCGGGCATTTGCTTGAAATATTAACTTCAACTCCTGGAACATCTCATATGCTCCATGACGTTCAAAACGTCTTTGAAGTCCTGATTCTAAGCCGTAGAGCATGGCACACTGAACTATAGAGTAGTCATCAAACCGCGTTTGCCAGACGTTCAAAGCGTCTACATTAGCGGGAGCGGGCTTGTCACCTAGCGGTGCATCAAGGACATAATTCTTCTGTGCAGCAATGAGGATAATCCTCAAGTTACGGACCCAGTCCGTGTAGTTGCTACCATCATCTTTCAACTTAGCTTTCTCTAGGAACGCATTAAAATTCAAGGGAACGGTAGCACGGGCCATTGATCTACAACATAGATATGCAAAAACTATCAGGACTAAGTTCATGATAAATTAAGTTCAATTAATCATATTACTTAAGAACTCTCACTTAGATAGACATCCCTCTAGTCATCTAAATGATCACGTGATCCATATCAACTAAACCATGTCCGATCATCACGTGAGATGGAGTAGTTTTCAATGGTGAACATCTCTATGTTGATCATATCTACTATATGATTCACGTTCGACCTTTCGGTCTCCAGTGTTCCGAGGCCATATCTGCATATGCTAAGCTCGTCAAGTTTAACCCGAGTATTCCGCACGTGTAAAACTGTCTTGCACCCGTTGTATTTAAACGTAGAGCTTATCACACCCGATCATCACGTGGTGTCTCGGCACGACGAACTGTCGCAACGGTGCATACTTAGGGAGAACACTTATACCATGAAATTTTAGTGAGGGATCATCTTATAATGCTACCGTCGTTCTAAGCAAAATAAGATGCATAAAGGATAAACATCACATGCAATCATAATATGTGACATGATATGGCCATCATCATCTTGTGCCTTTGATCTCCATCTCCAAAGCACCGTCATGATCTCCATCGTCACTGGCTTGACACCTTGATCTCCATTGTAGTGTCGTTGTCGTCTCGCCAACTATTGCTTCTACTACTATAACTATTGCTTCTACTACTATTGCTACCGCTTAGTGATAAAGCAAAACAATTACATGGCGTTTGCATTGCATACAATAAAGCGACAACCATAAGGCTCCTGCCAGTTGCCGATAACTTTTACAAAACATGATCATCTCATACAATAACGTGTATCACATCATGTCTTGACCATATCACATCACAACAAGCCCTGCAAAAACAAGTTAGACGTCCTCTACTTTGTTGTTTCAAGTTTTACGTGGCTGCTACGGGCTTCTAGTAAGAACCGTTCTTACCTACGCATCAAAACCACAATGATGTTTCATCAAGTTTGCTGTTTTAACCTTCAACAAGGACCGGCCGTAGTCAAATTCGATTCAACTAAAATTGGAGAAACAGACACCCGCCAGCCACCTTTATGCAACAAGTTGCATGTCAGTCGGTGGAACCGGTCTCATGAATGCGGTCATGTAAGGTTGGTCCGGGCCGCTTCATCCAACAATACCGCTGAATCAAAATAAGACGTTGCTGGTAAGCAGTATGACTATCATCGTGCACAACTTCTTTGTGTTCTACTCGTGCATATCATCTACGAATAGACCTGGCTCGGATGCCACTGTTGGGGAACGTAGCATGCAATTTCAAAAAAATTCTACGCTCACGCAAGATCTATCTAGGGGATGCATAGCAACGAGAGGGAAGAGTGTGTCCACGTACCCTCATAGACCGAAAGCGGAAGCGTTTTAGTAACGCGGTTGATGTAGTCGAACGTCTTCACGATCCGACCGATCCAAGCACCGAACGTACGGCACCTCCGTGTTCAGCACACGTTCAGCTCGATGACGTCCCACGAACTCTTGATCTAGTTGAGGTCGAGGGAGAGTTCCGTCAGCACGGCGGCGTGGTGACGGTGTTGATGAAGTTACCGGCACAGGGCTTCGCTTAAGCACTACGACGATATGACTGAGGTGTGTAACTGTGGAGGGGTGCACCGCACACGGTTAAGAGAGAACTTGATGTGTCCTAGGGTGACCCCCTGCCCCCGTATATAAAGGAGGAAGGGGGAGGCCGGCCGGCCCTTGCTAGGCGCGCCGGGAGAGGGGAGTTCTACTAGGACTCCAAGTCCGAGTAGGATTCCACCTAAAGGAGAGGGGGAAAGGAAGGGAGAGGGGGGCCGCGCCCCCAACCCCTTGTCCAATTCGGACTGGGCTTGGGGGGCGCGCGCCATCTCCTGGCTGCTGCCTCCTCTTTCCACTAAGGCGCACTAAGGCCCAACAACTCCCCGGGGGGGTCCGGTAACCTCCCGGTACTCCGGAAAATACCCGAACTTCTCCGGAGCCATTCCGATATCCGAATATAGCCTTCCAATATATCAATCTTTATGTCTCGACCATTTCGAGACTCCTCGTCATGTCCGTGATCTCATCCGGGACTCCGAGCAAACTTCGGTCATCAAAACACATAACTCATAATACAAATCGTCATCGAATGTTAAGCGTGCGGACCCTACGGGTTCGAGAACTATGTAGACATGACCGAGACACATCTCCGGTCAATAACCAATAGCGGAACCTGGATGCTCATATTGGCTCCTACATATTCTACGAAGATCTTTATCGGTCAAACCGCATAACAACATACGTTATTCCCTTTGTCATCGGTATGTTATTTGCCCGAGATTCGATCGTCGGTATCATCATACCTAGTTCAATCTCGTTACCGGAAAGTCTCTTTACTCGTTACGTAGTGCATCATTCCGTAACTAACTCATTAGTCACATTGCTTGCAAGGCTTCATATGATGTGCATTACCGAGAGGGCCCAGAGATACCTCTCCGATACTCGGAGTGACAAATCCTAATCTCGATCTATGCCAACCCAACAAACACTTTCGGAGACACCTGTAGAGCATCTTTATGATCACCCAGTTACGTTGTGACGTTTGATAGCACACAAGGTGTTCCTCCGGTATTCGGGAGTTGCATAATCTCATAGTCAGAGGAATGTGTATAAATCATGAAGAAAGCTTTAGCAATAAAACTTAACGATCATTATGCTAAGCTAACGGATGGGTCTTGTCCATCACATCATTCTCCTAATGATGTGATCCCGTTCTTCAAATGACAACACATGTCTATGGTTAGGAAACTTAACCATCTTTGATTAACGAGCTAGTTAAGTAGAGGCATACTAGGGACACTTTGTTTTCTCTATGTATTCACACATGTATCAAGTTTCCGATTAATACAATTCTAGCATGAATAATAAACATTTATCATGATATAAGGAAATATAAATAACAACTTTATTATTGACTCTAGGTCATATTTCCTTTAGTCTCCCACTTGCACTAGATTCAATAATCTAGATTACATTGTAATGATTCTAACACCCATGGAGTCTTGGTGTTGATCATGTTTTGCTCGTGGAAGAGGCTTAGTCAACGGGTCTGCAACATTCAGATCCGTATGTATTTTGTAAATCTCTATGTCTCCCTCCTTGACTTGATCGCGGATGGAGTTGAAGCGTCTCTTGATGTGTTTGGTTCTTTTGTGAAATCTGGATTCCTTCGCTAAGGCAATTGCTCCAGTATTGTCACAAAAGATTATCATTGGACCCGATGCACTAGGTATAACACCTTGATCGGATATGAACTCCTTCATCCAGACTCCTTCATTTGCTGCTTCCGAAGCAGCTATGTAGTCCGCTTCACACGTAGATCCCGCCACGACGCTCTGCTTGGAACTGCACCAACTGACAGCTCCACCGTTCAATATAAATACGTATCCGGTTTGAGACTTAGAGTCATCCGGATCAGTGTCAAAGCTAGCATCGACGTAACCATTTACGATGAGCTCTCTGTCACCTCCATAAACGAGAAACATATCCTTAGTCCTTTTCAGGTATTTTAGGATATTCTTGACCGCTGTCCAGTGATCCACTCCTGGATTACTTTGGTACCTCCCTGCTAAACTTATAGCAAGGCACACATCAGGTCTTGTACACAGCATTGCATACATGATAGAACCTATGGCTGAGACATAGGGAATGACTTTCATTTTCTCTCTATCTTCTGCAGTGGTCGGGCATTGAGTCTTACTCAACTTCACACCTTGTAATACAGGCAAGAACTCTTTCTTTGACTGGTCTATTTTGAACTTCTTCAAAACTTTATCAAGGTATGTGCTTTGTGAAAGTCCAATTAAGCGCCTTGATCTATCTCTATAGATCTTGATGCCCAATATATAAGTAGCTTCACCGAGGTCTTTCATTGAAAAATTCTTATTCAAGTATCCTTTTATGCTATCCAGAAATTCTATATCATTTCCAATAAATAATATGTCATCCACATATAATATTAGAAATGCTACAGAGCTCCCACTCACTTTCTTGTAAATACAGGCCTCTCCAAAAGTCTGTATAAAACCATATGCTTTGATCACACTATCAAAGCGTATATTCCAACTCCGAGATGCTTGCACCAGTCCATAAATGGATCGCTGGAGCTTGCACACTTTGTTAGCACCTTTAGGATTGACAAAACCTTCTGGTTGCATCATATACAACTCTTCTTTGAGAAATCCATTAAGGAATGCAGTTTTGACATCCATTTGCCAGATTTCATAATCATAAAATGCGGCAATTGCTAACATGATTCGGACAGACTTAAGCATCGCTACGGGTGAGAAGGTCTCATCGTAGTCAACTCCTTGAACTTGTCGAAAACCTTTCGCAACAAGTCGAGCTTTGTAGACAGTAACATTACCGTTAGCGTCAGTCTTCTTCTTGAAGATTCATTTATTCTCTACCGCTTGCCGATCATCGGGCAAGTCAACCAAAGTCCATACTTTGTTCTCATACATGGATCCCATCTCAGATTTCATGGCCTCAAGCCATTTCGCGGAATCTGGGCTCATCATGGTTTCCTCATAGTTCGTAGGTTCGTCATGGTCTAGTAACATGACTTCCAGAACAGGATTGCCGTACCACTCTGGTGCGGAACATACTCTGGTAGACCTACGAGGTTCTGTAGTAACTTGATCTGAAGATTCATGATCATCATCATTAGCTTCCTCACTAATTGGTGTAGGCATCACTGGAACTGATTTCTGTGATGAACTACTTTCCAATTCAAGAGAAGGTACAACTACCTCATCAAGTTCTACTTTTCTCCCACTCACTTCTTTCGAGAGAAACTCCTTCTATAGAAAGGATCCATTCTTAGCAACAAATATTTTACTTTCAAATCTGTGAGAGAAGGTTTACCCAACAGTTTCCTTTGGGTATCCTATGAAGACGCACTTCTCCGATTTGGGTTCGAGTTTATCAGGCTGAAGCTTTTTCACATAAGCATCGCAACCCCAAACTTTAAGAAACGACAGTTTAGGTTTCTTGCCAAACCACAGTTAATATGGTGTCGTCTCAACGGATTTAGATGGTGCCCTATTTAACGTGAATGCAGCTGTCTCTAATGCATAACCCCAAAACGATAGTGGTAAATCAGTAAGAGACATCATAGATCACATCATATCTAATAAAGTACGGTTACGACGTTCGGACACACCATTACGCTGTGGTGTTCCAGGTGGCGTGAGTTGCGAAACTATTCCGCATTGTTTTAAATGAAGACCAAACTCATAACTCAAATATTCGCCTCCGCGATCAGATCGTAGAAACTTTATTTTCTTGTTACGATGATTTTCCACTTCATTCTAAAATTATTTGAACTTTTCAAATGTTTCAGACTTATGTTTCATTAAGTATATATACCCATATCTGCTCAAATCATCTGTGAAGATCAGAAAATAACGATACCCGCCGCGAGCCTCAACACTCATCGGACCGCATACATCGGTATGTATTATTTCCAATAAGTCTGTAGCTCGCTCCATTGTTCCGGAGAACGGAGTTTTAGTCATCTTGCTCATGAGACATGGTTCGCAAGCATCAAATAATTCATAATCAAGTGATTCCAAAAGTTCATCAGCATGGAGTTTCTTCATGCGCTTTACACCAATATGACCTAAATAGCAGTGCCACAAATATGTTGCACTATCATTATCAACTTTGCATCTTTTAGCATCAATATTATGAATATGTGTATCACCACGATCGAGATTCAACAAAAATAGACCACTCTTCAAGGGTGCATGACCATAAAAGATATTAATCATATAAATAGAACAACCATTATTCCCTGATTTATATGAATAACCGTTTCGCATCAAACAAGATCCACAGGTGGGCCAGCAGGGCCTGCAACGAGGAGATGGTGGCGCTGCCGGTGCCAGACACCTCGGCTTTCGCCTTTTCTTTGAGCTTCCTTACGCTCTCTCCGGAGAAATGGAGGAAGCACTCCTCCTGCTGCACCGATGATGAGTGCTCATGGCCGACGATGTCCTCCAGTTTGCCGAAGGGCAGAGGGACGGGGACACTGCAGCCGTCAAGGAACCACCTCCGGTGCACCGGCAGCGGCGAGGAGATGGCCGCACCGTCACTCTGACGACGGCTGATCTCGGACCAGGTGTTGAAGAGGTGGACGAGCTCGGCGCCCTCCATGCTGCAGTGGAGTGAGACGGCGACGCTACCGCCATCCGCGCCCGGCGAGGCGGCCTTCGTAGGGGTAGAAGCGCCCCAGGGCGCGTGCGAAGGACGACGCGAGGCGTTCGACGATGTGGGCGTGGTGTGGCTGGTGTCCCTGTCCAACTCCGCCCGTGGTGGGACTGGGAGGCTTGGGCAGGAGGACGCCCATCTGGATGTACTCCAAGGTGATCATCCGGAGGTCCCAAGGGGTCAGGTGGACGGTCGTCTCCGGCTCCGGCGATAGGCAGGCGGTCGTCTGCTCCGGCAGGACCATGCGCCGGGACATGATCTGGACATGGTTCACCTCTCTCAGTCAGTAGCGATGGAGTGTGGCGTAGGCAGGACTGGTCTGCACAGCAACAGCTGGTGGTGTTGTGGCCACATCTTAAGTAATCTGAACTTGGCGGTGAGACGAAATTTATATATATCAGTATTGGGTATACTTGCCTGTTTTCCAATCTTTCAGTGCCATGCCCGTTTATTTGTGGATATGATTGATCATGGAAAGGAAAGGATCATCACTAGCATAGCACATCGTCTGAACTTACCTGAACCTGTATGTCCAGGTCTGTGCAGTCAAAATTTGCACAGATCCTTGAGGCTGGTGAGTTTCTGGATGCGATCCCACAACCAACGTGTTGTGTTGAGCTGTTTGCAGCAGACGATATTCAATTCAGACACAGATAGATAGAGAGAGACAAAGAGAGGTGAGGTCACTCAAGTATACTCCGGGATAAATGAGCCGCTACAACCATGTAGATTTACAGCATGCGCTGTCTCTATTCTATTGATGGACGGCCCTAACTCTAATACAGGGCTTTGAAGCATAAAAATCAGCTGCAATCTAGTTTCTTCACAAAGTCTGGTTGAGGCTCAGACTCAACCATTTGTGCTTTGCGGATGATCTTTTTTTTCAGCGCTGGTGATCTGAATTCTATCCAAGAGCTTACTAGTATCATGCCACTGGTCCAATCTACTACTGCTAGTCAGCCCGGGCATCGGTCTTTTTGGTTTGTTCGGTCCGGTCTTTCCGGTCTTGCAAGAATTCGGCCATTGTACAATAACCCAAGCTCCCGTTACTTTTCTTTAACAACCAACCAAGCATAGCTAAATGGATCACTTATAAATTACTCCTTTAAAGGATGCCGGAGTGCCCGCCTCCTAAGGATATCCACGGCCTAGCATGCCCCCTTCATCGTTCGATTAGTTCACAGTGCACCCTCCTGCCTGCTTGGTGGCCTCCCCATGGCCTCCCCATCGTTTGATTTCATTAGTCCATTCCTCGCCACTGTGCCAGATCCTATATGGTCCATTACCCGTGGACCTCGGACGTGTGCGGATGAGGGGTGGGACGTTTAGCCCCTTGGGTCTCGTTTTGCTACTAAGCCAGTCCTTTTCTTCTTTCTTTCTCTTTGGATGCTCCTTCTTGTGTACCTGGCTATAGAACACCGTGTGATGAGCCCTCTTTCTGTCTACTCGGCTATTGGATGCTAATGGGGTTATTCTATCTACTCGGCTGTTAGACGCCGCTCGGGCTATCCGAATGTTGGGGGCCCTTGTGCCGGTGCATCACCGACCTGGTGTCTCTCTTCGCCCACAACTCCACCTTCTGTTGCATGCATCAATCAGAAAACGGTGTGACGGATGCCTACTACGTCATCCACCACATGAAGGACTACGTACGGGTGCAAAGAACCTTCAAGGTGGACGTTGATGTCACAAATAGGAGGTAAAGGCCCACAGGCAATCTCACATGGAGATTGCAAAGAAGAATTTAGACCTATCTAGCGGAAGTTAGCAATCCTCATCCACAAGGTTGTCGTCGACGCTAGCGGGATCTTCTACAACGGCAGAGAGAGAGCCGCGCTTAAAGGGGTAGGGTCGCACCATGCCGTCCTTGTACACCTCGATGGAGGACGTTCGCCCCACCAGTTCTGAATACAAAAACCAAAGCGAGTGCTAGGTAGTAAACGATAGTGACAATGCTTCGGTTGTTGTGCATACATATATTTCTCATTCTGTAGACGTTTTTAAAACTTGACTATATAGAGTTACCTTCTGGTCGTACTTATGTTTTTAATATGCATGCTAGTTAAAAGTGACCTCATTGTCATCACCTTACTTATCTAGAGTTGTCGATCCAATACTATATACTTAACGATCCAATATTGTAATTCTTGGGATATATTCTTTCTAATGTGTTGAATGTATTTAATTATTGGGACATACTTTTTATAAATACTGCATAATTACTAGTGGCGTGTGGAGAGCACACCACTAATTTGCCACAATAGTTCTCCAGCACGCACAACTTATGTGGTATTGCTTCCTAGCGACCTCCAACCACATAGTCATGAGGCATCAATTCATTCATGACCCTGGAGTTCAAAATGTTGAGGCCACCATGCTTCTCATGGCACAAATACGGTTCCATCCCATCATATTGTGCTTATGCTTGTTTCCTTCTTTAAGCCAAAAGAACCACGAGAGAACCTTATTTGCGTTGGGAAAACAATAACACTGGAACTGCGGGCGAGAAGCTTATTTGCGCCAGAAAAACAATGGTACTTCTGCTTGTTTCCATGTTTAAGCGAGAAAACAATGACACTTAAACCAGAAGGAAGAAATATAGGCAAGGAGGGTACACAGCTCCGTAGACGGTGACCCAGGGCGGTCGCCCTGCTCACCCTAATGGTGAGTCCGCCGCTCACACCAACGTCTATGCCGACTTCTCGAGCACGCTCAACTTATGTGGATCCCGCGACCACACTAGTGCCTGTGTCAACATCCGCCGTGTTTCCTGGTCCAGCTTACTTACACTCAGCTCCATAAAGCCTAGTCCCGAGAATAGTCCCAAACTTCGGCACCTCCCTATCCCTAACCTCGGATGTCCTCATTACACGGATGCAGCACTCCTTAAAACCTGCACACAACAAAACAAAATGGTCTAAAACCACTCAACTAGACCATCAAGTCACTTATCAAAACAATGCAATGCACACACGACCACTCTTTCTATGGACTCCCTCAAAAAGGAAAAAAATCGACAAGCAAACTCCATCACAAAACCATGGGACGGCCATCCTTGGCCAACAGAAAAGAAACAATGGTACTACTGGAGTGCTGTGTAACCTCAGATTTTGCGATCAATATCATGAAGGTATTTGTCAGACGATGTCGACAATAGTTGTGCAACTCATCATAGGCACGAGTCAACTCCAGAAGCGAAAAAGTAACAAGCACTGCAGCACTATTTCCTTTTCTTTATAAAAGGAGGTAGGCCGAGGTCAACCTTGTGTACTCCAAAATCCAGATCAAACCAAAGTTTAAGAACCGTGCATGAAACAAAGAAGCATGGAGCATGTATTTCCCAAAGTGCATAAAAGCACAAACAAAGAGACCGAGAAGAGCGCGAAAAATAAACCAGAAACGAACTGCCGCTCACCGCCATTTGGTAAACAAGCTGCACTGTTGGCTGTGGATACTCTTGTGGGATTATTAGCATGCTAAGCAATAAGTGATAGGGCAATGCAGAAAGAAAAATTACCAAGCAAGTTTCTCTTTATTGGCTGGATCAAAAGAGAGTATTTAAGCGACTAAATAATATTGGTTGCAAACGTTGTCAAGAAGCATCCAAATGAAAACAGAAGTACAGTCAAAATTAACGAGGCACACTACCAAATGGCACCTGAGCTTCCTTCTCAGATGATGGGCGCTATATATACATGTAGCCTGATCTCGGATTGCTTGGTGGCTACGGTGGATGAGGCATCCCATTTTTGACCAGCCAACCGGGAAAGCGATGGAAAGAAGGAAACGCGAGTGGCAAGGAACAAATGGGAAGGAAGGAAGCAAGCACGAAGCAGTGTCACTACAAAAGTCATCGGCAAGTCATCAACACTTCTCACGTAGCATCCAGTGTCAGTGAGGCGAGCCAGATTAACAAACTACTAAAATGATCGACCTACCTAAAGCTCGTTTAAGGCGTGGTCGTATGTGGCCAAGAAAAACACGGCAGCCTTACTTCAGTCAGAAAAATAAGGACGCAAATAGCACGCGAACGCCAACTGATTAGGGATTCTTTTTCTTTTTCTTTTTGCGGAAACTGATTAGGGATTCATCACGACGCAATATTAGCCACGAACAGGGACGGAGCCAGGATTTGAACATAGGGGGGCGAAGACAATGATGCAAGAGATTTTTTTTCCTTAGGTTAACCTGCTTTTCACTAAGTTCTTAACAGAATTAACCTGCCTATTACGGTGATAAGAGGAAACAGAGATAATAAATCTGAGCACTGATAGAAAGACAACGACACTAGATTCATGAAATTTTATTTGTGGCATAGATAAGTTATTGATTAGGAGCTTGCATATCAACTAAATTAATTATGGTCAGGCTATTACCTTGATTCTTGGAATAATTATCAGATATCACGTATTAAGAAATATTAAATGTCTGAAATTAAATAATTCTTGGTTACCTCATGGCATCAATGGAAGTCTTTAGCCTTAGTTAGGATTAGGCTTGTTCTCTTTACTAGATTGCACAGTAGCGTCATTTTCCGATGGCTGGGAACTTGAACCAACTGGTTTGAAAAAATAATGAATCGATTCATCTCTCTTCATCTTCTTCATGTGTACACAAGCACAAATAAATAACTGAGATGTTATAATTGTTGATTAATGCCTATAGTTTGTATGATTATACTTCTATATATAGTTTTAAAAGGCACAAACTAATCTGATGTGAAAACAAATTACCTTTTTCCCTTTTGTGTTGTTGCCGGTTGCCGCTCAATCGCCGTGTGTCCGGGCTGCGGGCATGTATTCCGCGGATCCAGTCCATCGACGATTGCATGTCCCGGCGTCCGCTTCCCTTCTTCTCTTCTCGATGGCGGCGCGATGGAGAGATCTGATCTGAGCGGCCAGCGGGTATCGTATCAGTCTTTATCGCAGCAGCGGGCAGCGGTTTGGAAACGAACAGACTAGCGTCTAGCGATATGTGGCTTCGTGTTGTGACTAACAGGGCCTTTTTTTTCCACGATGGCCTGCTTGGCATTTTTGTGCTTCATATCTAATGGGCTGTACCAGTACATGGGCTGAGGCATGAGGGTTCACGTTAATTACGAAGGCCGAAGGGGATAGGGGGGGGCGAAGCAGGTTACGTACATGTACGCAAGCAGAAATATTACGGAATAGTGATCGCTCACGAGGGACGACTCGATCGTTGGGGGGGAGGCGGGGGGTCTCGCCCCCCCTCGTCCCCCCTTGAATCCGTCCCTGGCCACGAATATGCATGCATGTACTTAGGACGAGATGCTTTAAAATTTTGAAGTTTCAAAAATAATTAACTCCCAAGTTGTAAATCCAATTTAGGATCAGCCTTCACTGTCGGCTTCGTCTCCACACGAGATATGAAACTATATTCTATTCCCTCCGTTTCTAAATACAGGTCTTTTTATAGATTTTAATATGGATTACATACGGATGTATATAGACGTAGTTTAGAGCGTAGATTCACTCATTTTGCTCCGTATGTAGTTTATATTGGAATCTCTAAAAAGACTTGTATTTAGCAACGGAGGGAGTATGTTGCTATGTTTTGACGGTTTATTTAATATTGCTTTCAAAATTGCCACCCGGTCTTTTATCAAGTTGCCACAAGATAACTCTGTAACAATACGGCGGCACTTTTGATACTGTAGACGGAGAGTTTGCAATATAATAGTCGTTGTATTGATGTGGTGCTGGTGCACGTATATATAATTACAGGGTAGGCCTCTACCTCAACTATACAAGACTAGGAGGTGGGCCACAACTCTAATATACATGCAACACAAAATACATACTCAACACCCCCCTGCAGTCGAAGCGTCACCGGAGACACAGAGACTGGACCGAAACTCCTCGAAGACGGGAGTAGGCAATCCCTTAGTCATCACATCAGCAAACTGTTGCGACGTCGGCACGTGGAGGACCCGAACACGGCCAAGGGCAACCTGCTCGCGCACGAAGTGAATATCGAGCTCAATATGCTTCGTACGTCGATGGTGCACCGGGTTGGCGGAAAGGTAGACCGCGCCGACGTTATCGCAGTAGACGAGAGTGGCCTTGTGAACATCATAAAGCAACTCCTGAAGCAGCTGACGGATCCAAGAGCACTCGGCCACGGCATTAGCCATGGCGCGATACTCTGCCTCGGCGCTGGAGCGGGAGACCGTGGGCTGCCGCTTCGATGACCAAGAGATCAACGAGGGCCCAAGGTAGACGCAGTAGCCTGACGTGGAGCGTCGAGTGTTGGGGCAGCCAGCCCAGTCGGCATCCGAGTAGGCCACGAGATCGGTGGAGGCGGAGGCCGTGAGGGTGAGTCCCAAAGACATGGTGCCGCATATATAACGGAGAATACGCTTCACCAAGGTCCAGTGGGAGTCACGCGGAGCGTGCATGTGGAGGCACACTTGCTGGACAGCGTACTGCAGCTCGGGTTGAGTCAGCGTCAGGTACTGTAAAGCACCAACAATGGAGCGATAGAACGCTGCATCGGACGCGAGGGACCCCTCCAGAGCAGAGACCTTCGCCTTCGTGTCGACGGGGGTGGGCGCCGGCTTGCAGTTAAGCATACCGGCACGCTCCAGGAGATCGTGGGCGTACTTCTGCTGATGCAGAAAGAAGCCGTCAGTCCGTCGGACCACCTCGATGCCGAGGAAGTAGTGTAGAGGCCCCAAATCCTTGAGGGCGAACTCATCACGAAGACGAGCAGTCAGCCGCTGAAGGAGATCGGGGGCGGACGCCGTGAGGATGATGTCGTCGACGTAGAGCAGCAGATATGCAGTGCCAGCTCCCTGATGATACACGAAGAGTGAGGCATCGGAGCGAGTGGACCGAAATCCCAGAGACTGCAGAAAGGCTGCGATAAGCTTGTACCAAGCCCGAGGCGCCTGCTTCAACCTGTAAAGAGAACGGGAGAGCAAGCACACAAAGTCTAGATGCTCGGCGTCGACGAAGCCAGTGGGCTGCTCACAGAACACCTGCTCGGCAAGATGACCGTGCAAGAAGGCGTTGGAGACATCCAACTGGTGCACAGGCCAGGCGCGCGAGACCGCCAACTGGAGCACGGCGCGGATCGTGCCCGGTTTAACAACCGGGGCGAAGGTGTCGGTGAAGTCCACGCCCGCGCGCTGCCAAAATCCACGAACCACCCACCGAGCCTTGTAGCGCTCGAGAGAACCGTCCGGGCGGGTCTTGTGGCGAAACACCCACTTGCCAGTGATGATGTTGGCATGAGGGGGTCGCGGAACAAGCTGCCACGTGCGGTTGCGCTGTAGGGCGTCGAACTCCTCCTGCATCGCAGCTAGCCAATGGGGATCCCGAAGGGCAGCGCGAGCGGAGGTGGGGATGGGTGATGGCGTCGATGTCGAGGCGGCGCACACATACTCATTGGAAGAGTAGCGCGTGCTTGGCCGAAGCACTCCTGCCCGGGCACGGGTCGTCACGCCAAGAGGCGGGGCAGCAGGGCCGGCGGCGGCGGCGGGGGCACCCACAGCGGCGATCAAGCCCCCGGTTCAATCGTACACTAATCATACACGCAAACGTGTACGATCAAGCCCAGGGACTCACGGGAAGATATCACAACACAACTCTAAACACAAATAAACGGAGGTCCACAATATTACAGACCAGGGATCCGAAGATCCGAATACATAAGTCAGTCATACAAATAATATCTGGGTACAGACATAGTTAGACAAGTTCTGCCTTAAGAAGGCTAGCACAAACAGCGACACTAGATCGAAAGGCGTTGGCCTCCTGCCTGGGAGCCTCCGATCCTACTCCTGGTCAGCTGGCTCGATCCAGTAGTACGTGCCCTCTGGACCCGCCTGGTAGTAGGCTCCGGTGGTGGCGTCTGGCTCCTGGACTCCATCGTCTGGTGTATCATCAAGGTGGGGTATATGGGGGAAAAGAGAAAATAAAGCAACCGTGAGTACTCATCCGAAGTACTCAGCAAGCAAGGATTTATACTACATATGCAACATTATCAATGGAGAAGAGGCTGTATATGTGGACTGGGCTGCAGAAATGCCAGATTAGAGAGAAAGGCCTAGTCCTATCGAAGACTAGCATCTTCAAACATCTTCTCAAAGCCATCATCTTGCAGCAGTAGAAGAGAGTAGAATAGCATTTTATTTAGCAAACATGTTGAAGTACAGCTCAAAGATCCTTCCTCGACTCCCAGCGAGAAAGTAATCCCGAAGCTTCAATTAAGTGACAAGTATCCAGTTTAAGTAATAGATCGGGATACACAAACTGAGCGTCCTTTACCGTAGGACCGGCTATCGATAGAAGATTCATCCCTGCAGGGGTGCACTACTGTTACCCAACACGCTCGATCAACTCTGGCCGGACATACTTGCTGGGTAATGCCCGTCCTCGGAAGATCAACACGAAGCAGCGCTCTACCTAGGCTCAGCAGAGAGGTCAGCACGCCGGACTAACCTATGCACCCAGGGGTCTCGGGCCATCGCCCTGGGCACCCTGCGCGTTGCGTGGCTGGCCGGGGTGCAGGCGCGACACTGAACTCGCCAGTGAAGTATCCAGCCCAATCCCGACGATCAGCCCGCACGGTGAATCGTGACGTCTGATAAGCTTTCGGAGAAACGTACATCGCAGAGGGCCCCATAACCATAATCCCGCGTGGTGGTAGTGCGTATAGGGCACGTCGACCCACTCAGATCACACACCCAAATCCAATAGGCTCAATTAGTATCAAGCGGAGACAATCAGAGTCTCTGATGCTCCGCCACAATGTCACACTCGAGTGCCCTTCCGGCACACCCGAAATCATAGATCCCCAGCGGGTACCCACCACGGTGGACCCGCCTGTGCAAAAGGTCAAGTAACCGTGTGGTCATATTCATCAGGGTGAACGTATGAGGTATCACCCTCGAGGTTCACACTGAGGGGTTGCACGACAGAGTCGTATCGGACATGGAGAAGGAGGAATCACCCTCGATGACCACGACCGAACAGCTATACTGCAGAGTATTCATCGTGAGTGCGTTACGAGGTATCACCCTCGGCACTAGATAGTTACTACGCAGAGTCGTACAACTAAGGGGGGATGTGAAGTGAGGCGTCTGTCTCTGATCGACGATCACGTTGATCGAGTCGTCGATGAACAAGCAGGGGCGACAAAGTAAGGTGGTGGGGTCACAGATGGTTCATACCAACCTATACTAAACAGTTTATCATAGGCAGGTAAGGTAGCAATGAACAGGTTACAACAGCAGGCTATGCATCAGAATAGGAGCATACATTAACAGTAGCGAAATCTAATGCAAGCAGGAGAATAGAATGGGCGATATCTGGAATGCTCAAGGGGGGGGGGGCTTGCCTGGTTGCTCTGGCAAGAGGGGAAGATCGTCAACGGGCTGCTCGTCGGTAGTGTAGTCGTATCCAGGTGCAGCGCCGTCGGTCTCAGCGTCTATCGAGAGAGAAGGAGGGGGAGAGAAACAATAAATTTCACGGCAATAATGCAAACAATATGTATGACATGCCTAAATGATATGCCGGGGTGTTCTACTGCCTAACTAAATGATTTAGTTAATTTAGGAATTTATTCGGATTTATTTAATTAGGGTTGGACACTATTCATTTATCGAAATCGGTCTAATTGTTCAACGTTCTTATAGTTGCGGGCGTCTGACGGGAATACAGAGGGCGTATCCGTGTTCGTATCGTCGTTCTGAGCAAGTTTCATGTATAAAATATTTTCATCGGAGTTACGGTTTATTTAATATGATTTTCTAAAGTTTTTATTAATTTCTGAATTTATTTAATTATTTAAAATTAACATTATCCAGAATAGTGATTGATGACGTCAGCATGACATCATGCTGACGTCAGCAGCCACCTGACAGGGTGGGTCCCACCTGTCATAGGCTGTTAGGTTAATTAGGTTTAATTAACTAATTAACAATTAACTAAACTAATTAATTAATTAAATTAGTCTGATTAGGGTTAATTAACCTAACTAATTAACTAATTAATTATTTTATTTATTTTTATTTTTATTTTCTTAAAATCGTTTCTGGGCCGTGGGCCCGTTCGGTCAGTGGCTCAGGGGCAATAGGCCCCACCTGTCTGTGGCCCGAATGGCCACACGGGCGCGGGCGGGCGCGCGGGCGCGGCCAGGCACGCGTGGGCGCGCGCGCACGCACTGGCCGAGGCCAGGGTGCGGTGGCCGGCCGGGGGTGGTGGCGAGGGCCAGAGGCCGGAGCGGGGCGCGCCGGCCGTGGCCGGTGGAGAGGCGGCCGCGGGGAGGAGCGCTGGGGGCCGGCGCCGGCGTGCGGCGTGCGGGCGGGCGGCGTGCGCGGTGAGGGCGCGCGGTGAGCGTGGATGCGGGGCGGCGCGCGTGCGCGTGCACGGGGCAGGGGAGGGGGAGGCCTGGGGCCTCACCGAGATTTGCAGGGACGGGGCAGCGGGCTCGAGCTCGTGGAGGGGGGGTCGGCGACGGGGTCGAGGCGGGGCGTCGGCGTCGAGCGCGAGGAGGGGCTCGGGGTGGAGGCCGGAGACGACGGGTCGACGAGGAGGCCGGCGTCGGTGGAGTCCGGCGAGGCGGCGAGGTCCAAGGGCGACGGCGGTCCGCGACGGCGTCGGAGACGAGGCGGAGACGGGGCGCGGTCGGGCGCGTCGGGGCGAGCGCGCTGGGCTCGGGCCCGAGCGAGGGCACGTCGGGGACGAGGTCGTCGGCGGGGAGGGAGAGGCGGTGCCGGATGAGGTGGCGTCCAACGGCGACGGGCGACGTCGGCGGCGTCGGCCCGATCCAGTTTCTGGATCGGGAGGAGGGGGGAGGAGTGAGCGAGGGGGTGTCGGTGGGAGTGGATAGGGTTGGGGGTGAGTGGATAAGGGGAGTGGGGGTGGGCCGCAGCTGGGCCGGCCTGTGGCTAGCTGGGCCATTCGGCCCAGGGAGAGGGGGGTCTTTCTTCTCTCTTTTTTTTATCATTTCTTGCTTTGTTTTATTTTCTTTTCTGTACTGTTAAATGTTTAGGCCCCAAATGGTTTTTGTAAAAAGTGTGACCTATTTCATAAATACCAGTGCATTATTCCTTAACACCTAAAATTAGTTTGGACAAAATATAATTCCATATTTATTTCAGATTTAATAAATGGTTATTAAATATTATCTTTATCCACTGTTTGAGGTTGTTCGAGTCACTTATCCAATTCCAATGATGTTGGTTTCAATTTTATAATAGCCTCTGGAATATTTGTTATTTATCTGACATTTTAGTTTCTATGTTGGACAACTTTCATATTCCACTTTCATTTAAATTTGAATTTGACTTAGGAGCTGAAATGCAGTATGATGCTAATGATGATTATGCACTATTAATCATGCTGACATGTCATTATCAAAAGTGATTACTGTAGCTAATGACAGGGGGTGTCACAACTCTCCTCATCCATTAAGAATTCTCGTCCCGAGAATTAAGAGGAAGACTGAAAGAAAGAGGGGTATTCTTCGCGAAGACGATCCTCGCGTTCCCAAGTGGCTTCATCTTCAGAATGATTTGACCACTGAACCTTGAGGAACTTGATTGACTTTTGACGTGTTCGACGCTCAGCTTGATCAAGAATACGGATGGGATGTTCTGGATAAGACAGATCTTCCCGTAATTCAAGCACTTCATGATCCACAGCTCTAATAGGATCCTTGAAGCAGCGGCGGAGTTGGGATACATGAAAGACGTCATGTACTTGAGAAAGGTTTGGCGGCAATTGCAACTGATATGCCACTTCTCCTCGACGGGCAAGAATACGGAACGGGCCAATGTAGCGAGGGGCTAACTTGCCTTTGATTCCGAACCGATGAGTGCCTTTCAATGGAGTGACACGAAGGTAAGCTTGTTCGCCAGGTTGATAGACCATTTCCTGGTGCTTACGGTCATAGTTGCTCTTCTGACGAGACTGAGCAGATTTCAAATGTTCACGAACAATGCGGACTTGTTCTTCAGCTTGCCGAATAATGTCCGGTCCGACGAGTGAGCGTTCCCCAGTTTCTGACCAATTCAGAGGGGTTCGACACTTACGTCCGTATAGAACTTCAAACGGTGCCATCTTCAGACTAGCTTGATAGCTATTGTTGTAAGAGAATTCGGCATACGGGAGAGATTCCTCCCATTTCTTACCGAAGGAGATGACGCAAGCTCGAAGCATATCTTCGAGCACTTGATTCACTCGTTCAACTTGACCCTGTGACTGAGGGTGAAAAGCGGTGCTAAAAGACAGATGAGTTCCCATAGCTTCTTGGAAACTATTCCAGAATCTGGAGGTGAAGAGGCTGCCACGATCAGAACTGATCTCCAACGGAACACCATGGAGTGACACAATTCGGGAAACATACAAGTCTGCTAACTGGCTAGCAGTGATTGTCTCTTTAACAGGCAGAAAGTGAGCAACCTTGGAGAATCGGTCAATGACAACAAATATAGCATCATTACCCTTCTGGGATTTGGGAAAACCAGTAATGAAATCCATTTGGACCTTGTCCCATTTCCATTCAGGAATTTTCAGGGGTTGCAGAGTTCCTGCAGGCCTTTGATGTTGAGCTTTAACGCGGCGGCAAACGTCACACTCAGAAACATAACGAGCAATGTCTCGCTTCATAATAGGCCACCAGAATCTTTGACAAATGTCACGGTACATCTTTGTGCTACCAGGATGAATGGACAAGGGAGTGTCATGAGCTTCCTTCATAACGTTTTCCCTCTCATTCTTGAACTTGGGTACGAAGAGACGGTGTTGGAAAAATAGGATCCCATCTGCATCAAGATGGAATTCCGACGGCTTTCCTTTCTCGAGGTATCGCTTGATCTTTTCAACTTCAGTGTCATACCTTTGCATAACCTTAATGCCGTGTTCTAAATCTAGTTCGACAACCAGGGTATTGAGATAACCCTGTGGGACAATATGGAGGTTCAACTTGCAAAGCTCTTCATGGAGAAGAGGTTGTGTTTCTTGAACCATAAGATTGTTGCTATAGGACTTGCGACTCAAAGCATCGGCCATTACATTAGCCTTGCCGGGGGTGTATGAGATATTCATATCATAATCGGCAATTGTTTCGAGCCATCTTTGTTGACGAAGGTTCAGATCTGGTTGAGTATATAAATACTTCAAGCTTTGGTGATCCGTGTATATCTCGCAACGGTTACCGAGATGGTAATGTCGCCATAGCTTCAAGGCATAGATAACCGCAGAAAGTTCAAGATCATGCACGGGATAATTTTCTTCATGAGGACGCAATTGTCGGGAGGCATAAGCAATCACTTTGCGCTCTTGCATTAGGACACAGCCTAATCCTTGACGAGATGCATCACAGTATATCACGAAATCCTTTTGGGAATCCGGGGGTGCTAGTACTGGGGCAGATGTCAATTTATCTTTTAGTGTCTGAAAGCTTTCTTGACATTTTTCTGTCCACTCAAATTTAACACCTTTGTGAAGCAGATATGTCAATGGTTTTGCAATCTTGGAAAAGTTCTCAACGAATCGACGGCAATAACTAGCGAGTCCGAGAAAACTTCTGACTTGCTTAACATTCTTTGGGGGAGTCCAGTCGAGAATAGCCTGAACTCGTTCGGGGTTAACAGCAATCCCATCCTTGGAAATCACATGTCCAAGGTAAGTTACTTCAGGAAGCCAAAATTCGCATTTGGAATACTTGGCATACAACTGGTGTTCTCGGAGCCTTTCTAGAACAAGGCAGAGATGTTCAGCATGTTCCTCTTTATTCTTAGAATAGACCAGAATATCATCTAGATATACCACGACGAATTTGTCGAGGTAATCCATGAATATATAATTCATCAGACGGGAGAATGTAGCTGGGGCATTCGTTAGGCCAAATGACATGACGGTGTATTCATAGGAGGCATAACGAGTGACGAATGCAGTCTTGGGAATATCCTCTTCACGGACACGGATCTGGTGATAACCCAACCTCAAGTCGAGTTTAGAGAACACCGATGATCGATCAACTTGCTGGATCCTACTCTCTGTGTGCACTCTGATGCAGAATCCGGTCATATCGAACGACAACTCGGAGTATAATTCAACTCGGAGAGAAAGGTTAAACAAAACAATGAAAAGGAAAATGATTATCAGACTAATCAGATCAACGACAGGGAAATCGCACAGATATCCAGCTCTCCGGGTAGACGGGATTTACGAGATCCTAAGTGTCGGTGTTAGTAAAATTTATTTAACCCGAATAGAAGAGAGATTAGAGTCCCAGGGTATAGACGAGGAATAAAAGATCCTAATACCACCCAGTTGGCGACGTGGGCCCGTAAGCCACACAGCCAAGTTAGTAAATTAGTTTTTCGGTTCCTAGACTCAACTTCGGCCAAGGAATTGGAAGGGGGCTTCCTACAGGCAGTCGGCTCTGATACCAACTTGTGACGCCCCCGGTTCAATCGTACACTAATCATACACGCAAACGTGTACGATCAAGCCCAGGGACTCACGGGAAGATATCACAACACAACTCTAAACACAAATAAACGGAGGTCCACAATATTACAGACCAGGGATCCGAAGATCCGAATACATAAGTCAGTCATACAAATAATATCTGGGTATAGACATAGTTAGACAAGTTCTGCCTTAAGAAGGCTAGCACAAACAGCGAC
The DNA here is from genome assembly GCA_011799875.1 of Thinopyrum elongatum. Classification (NCBI taxonomy): domain Eukaryota; kingdom Viridiplantae; phylum Streptophyta; class Magnoliopsida; order Poales; family Poaceae; genus Thinopyrum; species Thinopyrum elongatum. Next base: position 18,363,968 of record CM022299.1, read on the forward strand.
ACTAGATCGAAAGGCGTTGGCCTCCTGCCTGGGAGCCTCCGATCCTACTCTTGGTCAGCTGGCTCGATCCAGTAGTACGTGCCCTCTGGACCCGCCTGGTAGTAGGCTCCGGTGGTGGCGTCTGGCTCCTGGACTCCATCGTCTGGTGTATCATCAAGGTGGGGTATATGGGGGAAAAGAGAAAATAAAGCAACCGTGAGTACTCATCCAAAGTACTCAGCAAGCAAGGATTTATACTACATATGCAACATTATCAATGGAGAAGAGGCTGTATATGTGGACTGGGCTGCAGAAATGCCAGATTAGAGAGAAAGGCCTAGTCCTATCGAAGACTAGCATCTTCAAACATCTTCTCAAAGCCATCATCTTGCAGCAGTAGAAGAGAGTAGAATAGCATTTTATTTAGCAAACATGTTGAAGTACAGCTCAAAGATCCTTCCTCGACTCCCAGCGAGAAAGTAATCCCGAAGCTTCAATTAAGTGACAAGTATCCAGTTTAAGTAATAGATCGGGATACACAAACTGAGCGTCCTTTACCGTAGGACCGGCTATCGATAGAAGATTCATCCCTGCAGGGGTGCACTACTGTTACCCAACACGCTCGATCAACTCTGGCCGGACATACTTGTTGGGTAATGCCCGTCCTCGGAAGATCAACACGAAGCAGCGCTCTACCTAGGCTCAGCAGAGAGGTCAGCACGCCGGACTAACCTATGCACCCAGGGGTCTCGGGCCATCGCCCTGGGCACCCTGCGCGTTGCGTGGCTGGCCGGGGTGCAGGCGCGACACTGAACTCGCCAGTGAAGTATCCAGCCCAATCCCGACGATCAGCCCGCACGGTGAATCGTGACGTCTGATAAGCTTTCGGAGAAACGTACATCGCAGAGGGCCCCATAACCATAATCCCGCGTGGTGGTAGTGCGTATAGGGCACGTCGACCCACTCAGATCACACACCCAAATCCAATAGGCTCAATTAGTATCAAGCGGAGACAATCAGAGTCTCTGATGCTCCGCCACAATGTCACACTCGAGTGCCCTTCCGGCACACCCGAAATCATAGATCCCCGGCGGGTACCCACCAGGGTGGACCCGCCTGTGCAAAAGGTCAAGTAACCGTGTGGTCATATTCATCAGGGTGAACGTATGAGGTATCACCCTCGAGGTTCACACTGAGGGGTTGCACGACAGAGTCGTATCGGACATGGAGAAGGAGGAATCACCCTCGATGACCACGACCGAACAGCTATACTGCAGAGTATTCATCGTGAGTGCGTTACAAGGTATCACCCTCGGCACTAGATAGTTACTACGCAGAGTCGTACAACTAAGGGGGGATGTGAAGTGAGGCGTCTGTCTCTGATCGACGATCACGTTGATCGAGTCGTCGATGAACAAGCAGGGGCGACAAAGTAAGGTGGTGGGGTCACAGATGGTTCATACCAACCTATACTAAACAGTTTATCATAGGCAGGTAAGGTAGCAATGAACAGGTTACAACAGCAGGCTATGCATCAGAATAGGAGCATACATTAACAGTAGCGAAATTCTAATGCAAGCAGGAGAATAGAATGGGCGATATCTGGAATGCTCAAGGGTGGGGCTTGCCTGGTTGCTCTGGCAAGAGAGGGAGGTCGTCAACGGGCTGCTCGTCGGTAGAGTAGTCGTAACCTGGTGCAGCGTCGTCGGTCTCAGCGTCTATCGAGAGAAAGAAGGAGGGGGAGAGAAACAATAAATTCACGGCAATAATGCAAACAACATGTATGACATGTCTAAATGATATGCCGGGGTGTTCTACTGCCTAACTAAATGATTTAGTTAATTTAGGAATTTATTCGGATTTATTTAATTAAAGTTGGACACTATTCATTTATCGAAATCGGTCTAATTGTTCAACGTTCTTATAGTTGCGGGCGTCTGACGGGAATACAGAGGGCGTATCCGGGTTCGTATCGTCGTTCTGAGCAAGTTTCATGTATAAAATATTTTCATCGGAGTTACGGTTTATTTAATATGATTTTCTAAAGTTTTTATTAATTTCTGAAATTTAATTAATTATTTAATTCAACATTATCCAAACATGGTGATGAGGACATCAGCTGACTCTATGCTGATGTCAGCGGTTAATTAGTTAATTACTAATTACTGTTTAATTACACAATTTATTTAGATTAACCTAATCAGGATTAATTAACTAATTAATTAATTAATTATTTTAATTATTTTAATTATTTATTTTTATTTCTTTCTAAAACTTTTTGGGGGTGGGCCCCCTTTGTCATAGGCCCAGAGGGCGGGGCCCACTCGTCAGTGGCCCACGCCACACGGGCGGCGTGGGCGCAGCCCGACGGCGCTTCCCCGGGACGCTGGCACGCCCGACGCACGCCGCGCGGCGGCCAAGGCCAAGGCCAAGGGAGGCGGGCGGGGTGAAGGTGCGGGCGAGCGCGGAGCTCCAGAGGCGCGGCGCGCATGGAGCTGGCGAGCCCGGGCGCGATGCGGTGGACGCAGAGGCGGGGCCGCGGTGCGAGGCTCGGGCGCGGCGAACGGGACACGCGGAGGCGGGATGGCGCGACGCGGCGGCTCCGACAGTGGTAGCGAGGGAGGCGAGGCCTACAGGGCACAGCAGCAGCAGCGAGGAGCATGGGGGGGCGCGGCGAGCGCCGTAGCAGCAGCTGCAGCAGAGCACCGGGGGGGGGAGAGAGAAGCGCGGTGAGGGAACCGGAGCGGGGCGAGGAGCAGGGCCGCGCGGTGAGCGTCCAGGTCGTGGCGGCGCGCGCGGGGGCGTGGTGCGCCGGCGAGGCGGAGCAGGGGAGGCCTGGGCCTCACCGTGATCGTAGGGACGGGGCAGCGGGGGGTCGGGGCGTCGACGGGGGACGACGGCGACGAGACGAGGTGCAGGCCGCGGGAGGCGCGGCGCTCCGGGCGGCGGCGAGGTCGTCGCGGCGACGGGCACGGGATCGGGGTTTGCCCCGATCCAGATCCAGTCGAGGAGGGGGCGACCGAGCGCTAGGCGGCTGGTCGGGGAAGAGAGAGACGGGGCGACGTCGGTGTGCGGGCGGCTCGGCGCTGGCCGATCGGCGCGGGAGCGGGGCGCGTCGCGGCGTCGGCCCATCCAGTTTCTCTGGATCGGGGGGGGGGGCGAACAGTGAGGAGGGGGGGGAGTGGGTGTCGTTAGGCTAGGGTTTGGCCGGGGGCCTTATAGCCAGGGGGGCGCAGGTGGCCGGCCGGCTGGGCTTCGGCCCAGTTGTGGCCGGGGGGGGGGGTGTTGCTCTTTTTTCCTTTTCTGTTTCTTTTTCCTTTTCTTTATTCTCTTTTCTCCACTGTTAAATGTTTAGGCCCCAAATGGTTTTTGTAAAAAGTGTGACCTATTTCATAAATATCAGTGCATTATTCCCTAACACCTAAAATTAGTTTGGGCAAAACATAATTCCATATTTATTTCAGATTTAATAAATGGTTATTAAATATTATCTTTATCCACTGTTTGAGGTTGTTCAAGTCACTTATCCAATTCCAATGATGTTGGTCTCAATTTTAGAATAGCCTCTGGAATATTTGTCATTTATCTGACATTTTAGTTTCTATGTTGGACAACTTTTATATTCCACTTTCATTTAAATTTGAATTTGACTTAGGAGCTGAAATGCAGTATGATGCTAATGATGATTATGCACTGTTGATCATGTTAACACGTCATTATCAAAAGTGATTACTGTTGCTAACCACCGGGGGTGTTACAGTCACGCCAAGAGGCGGGGCAGCAGGGCCGGCGGCGGCGGCGGGGGCACCCACAGCGGCGATGGGGGCCGCGGCGGCGGGGGCCGTGGCGACGGCGGGGGCCGCCGCGGCAGCGGCGCCAGCCGAGCCTGCGGCCGAGGGGGCGACGGGCGAGGAGGAGGTCGAGCCCGTCGCCGGGGTGGCGGGCGGGGTGTCCGCCGGCTCAACCTCGTAGGAGGGAGACGGGGACCTGGGGGGCCGGTCAGACTCGGCCTCAGGGGAGGGTGTCAAAAAACCGGGCGGTGGCAACAGAAGGCGCCATGCCGGGGGGGCCTCCGGGGGGCGCCGCCGCGCATCGCTCCAGGAAGGGAGCGCGGGAGTTGGCGCCGAAGGAGCCGAAGCCGGAGAAACCTGAAAAAAAAGGGAACACCGTCTCGACAAAATACACGTGCCTCGAGGTGTACACACGATGAGTGACAGGATCATAGCACCGGTAACCTTTGGTGTTAGGAGGGTAGCCAAGGAAGACGCATGGGACAGAACGTGATGCGAGTTTGTGTGGCGTGGTGGACGCGGTGCTAGGATAACAGAGACACCCAAAGATGCGGAGACCGTCATAGGACGGTGGTGTACCGAAGAGAAGGTGGTGAGGGGCGTAGTTCCATCGAGGACGACACGGACGAATGTTAACTAAAAGGGTGGCGGTGGCGAGAGCATCGGGCCAAAACCGAGCGGGCACGTTAGAGTGAAAGAGTAACATGCGAACGCAGTCATTAAGAGTGTGGAGAATGCGCTCAGCGCGGCCGTTCTGCTGTGAAGTGTAAGGACAAGTCAGACAAAAGGTGGTGCCGTGAGAGGCGAGAAGTGTGCGGAGAGCGACGTTGTCAAACTCGTTTCCGGTATCAGTCTGGAGTGCGAGTATGGGGCGACCGAACTGGGTGGTGACATAGGAATAAAAGGCGGTGAGTGTGGCTAAAGCATCAGATTTACGACGAAGAGGAAAAGTCCACACATAATGAGAATAATCATCTAAAATCACCAAGTAGTATAGATAGCCCGTGTTACTCGCAACGGGAGACGTCCAAACATCACTATGAAGTAAATGAAACGGAAAAGTGGAAACTGAAGTAGACGCACTACAGGGAAGACGAACATGCTTGCCCAAGCGACAAGCCTCACAAGTATGCTCGTCGAGCTTATTACATGAGAAAGAAAAACTCCTAAGAATCTGACGCAAAACGGCGGGGTTAGGGTGGCCCAAGAGAGCATGCCAAAGGTCGACGCCGGCGGCGAGGACGACGGGTGTGAAGGTGGAGGCGCCGGCGTGCACGGGATAAAGCTCATCAGGGCTATCACATCGGTGAAGCACCATCCGGGAACGGGCGTCCTTCACAGAAAAACCAACACCGTCAAATTCAACAGTAAGTGGATTCTCACGAGTAAGACGACGAACGGAAACTAAACTAGTGACTAAGTCAGGTGAGACAAGGACATTAGACATAGTGATAGGTGTGGAACTAGAAGGAAAAGTAGTGCTACCGACATGAGTGATAGGTAAAGAAGAACCGTTGCCAACGGTGATACGAGTGGGTGTGTTAACTGGAGTGGAAGAGGATATGTTACCAGGATGAGCTGTCATGTGCGCAGTAGCACCCAAGTCCATGTACCAGTCGCCTCCACCGCCATAGTTACTCGGCGACGGCGCCGAGTGTAGGGCGGCCAGGAGGGCGGGGTCCCACGGTGCAGGTACCGGCGGCGACGACTGGCCTCCATAGGGCGATGCCTGGGCAGGCGCGCCGTAGCCACCGAGGGGTGGCGGCGCGAGCGGAGCACCGTAGGGCTGGTAGGGGGCGCCGATGAACGCCTGGTGGCCCGCAGGGCGGGGACCAAGGAGACCCGATGCAGGGGCCCGCGGGACGGGCATGTGATAGGCGTGAACGACGCCCGTCCACGGGTTCTGCCCGGCGGCCCACGATGGGGGCGGCTGCTGGTAGCGGGGCACCCCCCCCCTGCGCCCGGCGCCTGCTGCTGCTGCTGGCGGCGACCCCCGCCGCTCCTCTGGTTGCGCCGGCCCCCGCCACCTTGCGGCTGCTGGGGAGGCGCGGGGGGCGCGGGCCGCAGCGGGTAGTAGCCGGTGGGCGCGGGCGGCGCAGGCTGACGGGGCGCGGCCGGAGGAGCAGGGCCGCCGCGGGTGGTGCCGGCGGCGAGGGTGGTGTGCTGGACCCGCTGCTTCAGCTTCGTCATCCGGCGCTCCTCAAGTTTGAGGTACGCGACGACGCGCTGGAAAGTGGGCTGCGGCAGCAGGGTGAGGTTGGACGCCGCGTTGCCGAAGTCCTCGTTAAGACCGGCGGTGAGGGTGCTCAGCATGAGGTCGTCAGAGACCTTAGCACCGATGTCGCGAAGCTTGTCGGCGAGCATCTTGAGCCTCATGCAGTACTCGTCGATGGTGGAGTTGTCCTGGTGACAGCCGAAGAACTCCTGCTGCAAGAAAACAAGGTGATGAAGTTTGTTGTCAGTGAAGAGCGCGTTGATCTTGGCCCACACGTCGCAGGCATCATCGTCCTCGGCGACAACCGTGTGGAAGATGTCCTTCGGGACCGTCTGGTAGAACCAACGGATGATCGTGGCCTCGATGGCGGACCACTCCGGATCGCCGCACATGTACTCGCTGTCCACGGAACCGTCGATGTGCTCGGTGAGATAGTACTCGCGGAAGATGAGGTTGAAGTAGGTCTTCCACGCGTACTACGACGTGCTGGAGCTGTCGAGACGGATAAGGACCCGGGCCTCAATGTTGAGGTCACGGATGGCGGCGGCGGAGGGCTCGGGGCCGGCGAAGGGGTTCGACGTGCGGGTCGAGGAGGAGCCTGAGGAAGACATGGCGGCACGGCTAGGGTTAGGGTTTTTTTTGTGGGGAGAGGAGGAGGAGGACAGCAGCGGCAGGGAGGTGCGGCGGCTGTGGAGGAGAAGCGCGGCTACGGGGAGGAAGGGGCAGCGGCGTCAGGTTGCGCGGCGGGAGGCAGCGGGCGGCGGCACGATGGAGGAGGCGCGGCAGCGGCTGCGGGTGGCGCGCGGGGCGGGCGGAAGCGGCGTGCACGGGCGGCGGCCGCGCGGGTTAGGGGAGGGAGGGGCGCGGCGGCAGCGGAGTGCAGCGGTGGTGGGGTGCGGCGGCGGCGGCGGCGACCCTAGGGTTGGAACGAAAAGTATGATACCATGTAGACGGAGAGTTTGTAATACAATAGTCGTTGTATTGATGTGGTGCCGGTGCACGTATATATAATTACAGGGTAGGCCTCTACCTCAACTATATAAGACTAGGAGGTGGGCCACAACTTCAATATACATGCAACACAAAATACATACTCAACATATACCAAATTAGAAGCGTGGCGTGACGCTGCGCCTGTGCTTAAGCATGTCATTGGTTTAATTATTACTTAGTTGTTGTCCATGTTTGATAAGTTAAGTATAAACAGTATAGTAAATGTAAGTAGTTTCAGCAACAACTGAAAATTAGTCGTGGTCAAGGGAGCTACCGGTGCAAGTGAAAGGCTCTCAAATGATCTTGATTAACTATTTATTAACTATTAATAGTATAAATGAAACGCTGGTTTCTTTCCATTGTCCTCTAACAACAGCTGCTCTAGGCATTTCTATTTAACCTTCTTGAGCATGTTTTTCTAACACTGGCGAAGGAATTGCATTGTAAGCAGATATGGGGAAGTTGTCTGGCGAGGAGTAATTGGTTCTCCTAGTGTCCTCTGGGCAAGTACAACCCTGAATGGATGATCCATTAATTGACTTGTACTCTTGTTTGGCTCCGAGTTTGACGTAGCGCTAAATTGTGTGTACCGGTTCTAAACTGGACTCAGTAACCTACAGAGTTGATCCTGTTTATGAGGAAAACCGGACCCCAAAACTTAAACAAAGCTCAGTTAATTAAAGGGAAACCGTGCAAAAACCACATGTACCTACGACCACAAAACTACTTACATTTACTATACTGGGAGAGGAGCTGAGCAGCAGCATAAGGAGTATCCCTGCCGCCGCCGTCACCAGGCCGGGCTTTGCCGGTGGTGACCATCAGCACCGGCGAGGGGCGGGAAGGGGTGGCAGAGGCCAGACGGGCCTGGTCACCACACGAGTCGCCCTATGGGAGAGCGACGTGGGGCTGAGCGGGTCTTTTGCGTTTTGACGTGTTCCCTATGAACGTGCCTATATATTTTGGGAGTGCCTAGAGCTCAGCCGATTGAGAAATTATAACGACATCCATATGGAGTCCAGCCTGTTTTGTTGCTTGTGTTGGTGTGTTTCTATGTCAATCATTTTTTAGGCCGGGTTTGTATTACACGATGATGGTTGTGCCTTGTCATATATGGGATGGGATTGTAGCACACACAGATTTTTCACCGGGTTGTTTGTTGCTTTGTTTTGAGAGAAGTGTATATATCAAGCCCGAACTCACGCCCTACATTAATTTACATCCCCAAACACCAATACCGGTTAGAACACAACCATAAACTCTCAAATCAGCTTAAATTACCCCCACTCACTTGGTCTCAAGGTGGTTTTGGCACACGTGGCAAGTATTTGACCAAATAGACAGGGCAACAGCGTGCCACATCAACAACCGCTTTTTGGTTAAATTAAAAAAATGTCAATTCTGTAAAAAAAACTATTTGAATCAGAATGTTTGAAAAGTGAAATTTTCTAAGAGTTTTCAGCATGGTAGTGTTGATATGACATGATTTTTTTTCAATTTTTTCTGAACACTTTCATTATTATTTTTGGGTCAAAAATTGGCAAAAGGGAGCAGACATTGAATTTCTAATATATTTTAAAATCTGTTTCTCAGAAAAAAAATGTGCAAAATTCTGAGATTGCTCAGCATGATGGTGATGATTTTACAGAATTTTTTTCAATTTTTTTTTGAACACTTTGAATATTTGGTCGAAATTTGGCAAAAATATATAAAGGCTGAAATAGAATTTATTTTTTTTATTCTCTAAAATATGTTAAACGTTTCGAGATTGGTCAGCATGGTAGGGTTGTTGTTACAGATTATTTTCAATATTTTCTGGCCAATTTGAATCTTTGGTCAAAATTTGAATCTAAAGTGGGTGGTGGCATGAAGCCTGTTGTGCCCAACAAGCCCTTAAAATGCCAAATTCGAGAGAGGTCGGGCCCAAGTCCTGCCAAACAATTGGCACTAATACACAGAAGAAGTAGAGTGGATATTATTTCGAAATCACTAGTTAAAGAGTACTCATTGCCAAGATCACTCCCACCTTCCCAGGTTGCGACAAGTGGCGCTCGCAACCTGTGAGTTTTTCCTTTTTTCGTAGATTCGTTTATTCAAAACGTTTTATCTCTTAAACCGTGCGTCCAAATCTCAAACCGTTTTCACCGTTAGATTCCTCGCGTCGAGATCTTCAAAACTAGATCCCATGTTGATAGGTTTTGACGAACTTTTTTTTACGAAAAAACCGAACAGGGAGCACGGGTTTTTTTTCTTTCCGAAAGAGGCACGCCCGTGCCTCTCGCGAAATCACAACCGTGCATCTCGCGGAAGCAAAACCGTGCCTCTCGCGGAAAGAAAAAAAGAAGAAAAACGCGTTTTTTTTGTTTCCGAGGAGGCACGGCCATGCCTCTCGCGAAAGCACAACGATGCCTCTCGCGGAATCAAAACCGTGCCTCTCGCGAAAGAAAGAAAAAAAAGAAAATATGTTTTTTTTTGTTTCCGAGAGAGACGGCCGTGCCTCTCGTGAAAGCATGTTTGCCTCTCTCGAAAGGAAAAAAACAGAAAACACATTTTTTTCTGTTTCCGAGAGACACGGCTGTGCCTCTCGCAAAAGCACAACCATGCCTCTCTCGGAAGCAAAACCGTGCCTCTCGCGGAAGGAAAAAAATAGAAAACACGTTTTTTTCGTTTCCGAGAGGCACGGCCGTGACTCTCGTGTAAGCAAAACCGTGCCTCTCGCAGAAGGAAAAAACAGAATTTAAAAAAAAAATTGTCCAAAAGTTAAGGAAGACCGGTGAAAAACTGAAACGTCGAAAAAATCCGAAAAAAAAGTTTAAAAAGCCGAAAACGCATGCGGAAAATTAAAAAAAATAAAATCCGGAGGAAGTGTCCAGAGCGCGACATGTGGCGGGCGGCTGAGAGCGCACAAAGTGGCGCTGATCGTTGTGAGGCTCTCAAAGGAGTGCTTGTTAACTAGTTGCTCCCATATTATTTTCATGCCATTTCAACACAACTGGATCTGGCTGAGAGCAGAAAAAATTGGATACCTCCTATTGGGCGCTTCTCACACCGAAAGGGGTAGCTGGCGCTCGCTAGATTCAATCATGGGCCACAGCCCAACAGTCCCACCTCTCCCTCTCACGCCCCGCTCGCTTGTCAAGAGCCCAAACCCTATTCGGCGCCTTAAGCGCCCGTTTTAGGCGTTTCCCCAAACGGGCGCACACCCCTCCATGCGCGATGGGCCGGCCCATTGATCCCTTTTTTTCTGTTTCAAACTGCAAAAAAATGCGCACGGGTGAGACTCGAACTCCCGACCTTGCCACTTCCTCGTTTAATGTTAGCGACGGTACCCAACTACGTAACAACCCTGGAGTGATTTGTGAGATCCTTTTTGTCCTTCTATTGCATCTTCTTTTCTTTTCTTGTTTATTTTCCATTTTCTTATTTCTTGTTCCTTTTTCTTTTCTTTTTCTCAAATGCATGTTTTTTCAAAAAACAAATCTAGTGAACTTTTTTCCAATTCGTGAACTTTTTATTCAAAATTGATGAAGTTTTCGAATTCATGAACTTTTTTTGAAAATCCGTGAACCTTTTTCAAATTAGTGAATTTTTTATCGAAATTGCTGAACTTTTTTCAAACCCGTGAACTTTTTTTCAAAAATCGGTGAATTCTTTTCAAATTTCTCAACTTTTTCATCAAAATTGATGAACTTTTTTTAAATCCGTGAACTTTTTGATTGAAATTGATGAACTTTTTAAAATTCTCTGAACTTTTTTCAAATTTGTGAACTTTTTTCATCAAAATTGATGAATTATTTTTTAAATCCTTGAAATTTTTTATCAAAATTGATGAACTTTTTTAGATTCGGCGAACTCTTTTCAAATTTGTGAACTTTTTTAATCAAAATTGATGAAATGTTTTTAAATCCGTGAACTTTTTTTTCAAAAGTGATGAACTTTTTCCAAATTTGTGAAATCTTTTTCATATTTTTTTATTTTTTTCATGATAAATTATACTGGGACTGAAACAAGGGTCAGATAGTTGTTTGTTCGCAGTTATAACAACAGAGCCATCGAGGCGTAGTGGTTATTCCGTCAACTATTTCAGCGGTGGCATGCAGGTTCGATTCCCACAACTCGCAATATCCTACATAGAGCTTTTTCCCCAAAAAATTTAGCGAGCGACGCTGGGCCGGCCCATTCCCGCTTGCCTAAGCGGTGCTGAGGGCGCCGAAGAGGAGCACTCTGTCAAGAGGTTCGCTGAGTTTTATTTCCCGTTCGTTATTTCCTACTGTACTCACATGGCCACATGTTTTATATACATTTTCCAATAATTCATGCACTTAAATTTTTTCAAAAAATCATGAATTCAAAAATACAATGCAATATTGAAAAAATCATGGATTTGAAAAATGTAAGTGTATATGAAAAGGGTTCATAAATTTGAAAAAATAGATATTTTGAAAAAAGATTGCAGATTGGACAATATGTTCACGAATTTGAAAAAGTTCACGCATTTGAAAAAATTTGTGCATTTGGAAAAGTTATTAGATTGGAAAATATATTCATGAATTTGAAAAATGTTTACGGATTTGATAAAAAGAATGCATAGTTGAAAAGATGTTCATTAATTTGAAAGCAAAATTATGGATTCAAAAAATTGACGCATAGAAAAATAGTTCGCGGATTTGAAAAATATTCATGTAAAATAAAAGGGAAAATAAAATATGAAAATTGAGAATTAAAAATGAAGCTAAAAAAGAATAAAGCCAAGTGAAAAAAAACCAACAAAACCGAGTGAAAAAGGCAAAAAAAAAGAGAAAAAGATGGCACTGGAAGCTTCTAGAACCTTCCCAAAACCGGCCGAAAAGCTTCTAGAATCTTCCAAAAATCGGGAAAGCAATACGTTAGATGGACCGGCCCAATAAGAAACTAGTGAAGTGGAGCATGTGCGATGTGTACGCATTTGCCTGTGTTCGGCATGTTGAGTGCTTTTTTTTAGAGAAAAGGCGCCGACCGAGTCTGAGGAGAGCATGAACCCAGCCCGACTTTGAATTAAAAAAGGCATCAACTGGCCAGGATTACAGGAGCACTACATTACAAAGGAGATGCAAAGCAAAGCGGAAAGGAAGATACAAGGAACTAGGCAGAACAGAGCAAAGGCAACAACAGGAGCGCCGAAGCCAGCGACTAGCACTACGCCTACACCGACTAGCCAATTAAGTACACGGGAGGAGGGCCACGCTGAGCAAGCATTGAGCGCCGGCTGCCTCCACAGGCCAAACTTGGGCAACACTTGAGGTGTGTCCACCGTCGCAAAGGGACACTACCCTTTCACCCAGGCTCGATGGGTGTCGCACCGGCGAACGGCAGAGTGGCTACCACCGAGCACAACTCAAGGTGTCCAAGTTGCCATAGGAGAAGCAGATGAAGCTGACCCACGAACCACACGAACCACAGGAAACCAACCAGACGAGAACCATAGCCGGCAGTGGCAGCATGATGCACGAGACGCAAGCTGTCGAACGAAGGCGCGCACCCTTGAAGAAGACCGAAGAGGGCATCATTATATAATGGGAGAAGCGGAACATGATGTATTAGGAAGACCAGGCCGTCATAATTCGGAACCAAGACACCAACCAGTCCACCACCGAGAGCAAATCCCGGGCGCCGCCTTCAGGAAGGAGCATGCCATCGAGGTGCCATCAACACCCAGATCAGGGGAAAACCGGCTTTCACAGGAACTCGTGAGGGAGGCGGGACGGAGAGGGACCACCCCAAAGCCTCTAGGAAGGGGATCGACGCCAAAGGCGTCGACTTTGGGGGGCCACCGTGGTCAGGGGTTTCCCCTAAAACCTCAGCCAAACGCTAGATCTAGCCAACAAGCACCAATAGATGGCAGCCGCCAGGGACCGGCGCCGGCAAGGAGCAGAGCGGATCGGATGGCAACGAAGCTTCTCCATGGTGGCCCAATGGACTGTGAGGCGCCACCGCGGCACCAACGTCCGTGACCGCCACGCTGCCCATGCAAATGTGGAGGCCGCCCACCAGCACCCGCCGGCGCAACCCGCCGCGCAGTCCACGTCGTGCACCATCGGCCGGGGCCGCCGCCCCGGGAGCCGCAACCCTCCATTAGGAGAGGAGGCGCCAGATCCCCCACCTTCATTGGGGCCGCGTGCCAGCGCCGAGGAGCCCCTCTGGCAGCGGTGGAGGGGAGGGATGAGGGGGAAAGCACGGCGGTGGTGCTAGGGTTACCCTCAAGTCGCCTTAGAGGAGGCGACGCGGGGTTGTTTGTTCTTGATAAAAATTTCAAACTACCGTGTTAAGCGCTGGATAGGATTTGCGGACGAATTGATTATTGATGATGATACCCATGCTGAGTTGGGCTGGCGGAGATGGAGGACGTTGCATGACACGGAGGAATAGAATGGGCTCTCCCATTGCCACACGTAAATACCCGCATCGACTGGGCTTTAGCTATTTAAAAGCGTCCCCTTTTTCATGATGGTGAAATGAAGAAAGAAATCAGTCAGAGCACATGAAGCTTCTTTCTCTCCATCTCCACGGGTGAATTAAAATGTGACGCCTGGGCCAAGGAGAAGAAAACAATGAGCCCAGTGTTTGCTTGCCTCTTACGTTCACAACACTACACCACGACACTGCAGTCCCTATAGATGTGTGTTGAGAAAAGTCAGTATCGCTGACCTACTGTCGGTCCGGAAAACTTGTGACAGACAGTCAGCTGGAAAAACGATCGGCAAAACGAGAATATTTACTGTCAGACGATCGGTTGCCCATCGATTCCTCGGTCGGTAAATAATGCCGACCAACCATCTGTTGCAATTGGGCCTGCGCGCGCACGAAAAGTTAGCGCCAACATTTGGCCCAAGCCTGCAAAAGTTTTTCCCCTCTCCACATAAGTCATTCCCCACGCCAGCCACCCCGTCGGCCTCTCCGTCGCGCCCCCGCACCTTCCTGCCGGCCTGCCGCCCCACACCGCCTTCCCCCACGCGTTTGAACCTTCCTCTGACCAGGTGCTCTCTCTAGTCTAACCCTTGTCATCACGGGGGACGCCGGCCAGATCTCGAGGAAGACAGGGCTCAACCTGCCGCAGAGGAGCGTTGCCTTGTACTGGAAGACCATGTTGGCCGTGGCGAAGCACTCCCTGAAGGTGTTGCTGCTTGTGGTGTCCATCCTCATCTACGTTTCCACCTACCTCGCCTAGAATCTTTCAGGGTTGGGTTCCCGGCGAGCTGCGTCGTCAGTTCGAGCACCAACCACTTTGTAATCCACATGCAGCTTCTAGGTTCTGGCTTTGGGTAAGATCTCTCTCCCTCGTATGGTCTCGTTCCTCCCCTCTCTGTCTGCAGTGTGTACCCCCATGGATTTAACCTTTTGGGCTTTTGATGCGTGGATTTGATTCAATAGGCTGCTCCCTATTTACTACAGGATGAAGGAACATAGCACATCGTTGCTGAATTTGGAGTTATACTCATCAACAAGGGAAGGGGAAACATAGAACTAAGCATAGCACAAAGTTGCTGAATTTGGAGTTATACCACATCTCACATCTACAGGTCCGTCTTGTTATGTACGTTCACATACATATGCATATTGGAATCCAAGCTAACTCATAAACTTCAAAGCTAGTGAGGTAAGGGAAGTTTGTATGTCCCCCTGGTCTGTAGCGAAAGGATTAGGATGTCCTTCTACTGGTTAGTAAATAGTGAAATGATTATATCTACTTATGTTGTAGGTCCAAATTGCAAAACAGCTTTGTTCGTGTAGATAAACTCATGAGGCGCTCTCTGGCTAGTTATGCGGTTATGTGCTTTATTGATGGTTTTTTCAGGTTGCTTCCTTTTTATGTTTTCTTCTTCGCCGGAAACAACAGATAAACAAGTAACCTATTTCCTTGGCTAGTTGCTTTATCACTTGTAACCTCAAAGAAATGATAAGGAATTTTTAGCATCGAAAATGTTGCTTGGGACCATGGTCCACCCGAACCCACGCTCAGAACCACCCATCCCAGGACACTGTGTATGGGGATATGTGCATGGTTGGTAAAGTATTACATGGCGGGAACAATTTAGGGCGATGGTGCGAACAGTTTAGTCAGGGTTAGGAGCACTACATGTGCTAAATGATCCTATTTGATGCTAGTAGCAAATTAAATAGTCATGTTGCATTGGGTAATGAAATGTTGTCTCCCATGTACAAGCACTGTTCACTGTTGTTTATTGCCTCGTTATGCTGGCCGAGCTCTGTCCCCAACACATGCATGGAGTAGGCTGGCAAGGAATGCTATCCAATTGAAAGTACACTCAAGCTAATTCCTGCATAGATAATTTTTCATAGTTATATCTACAACTCTTTTTCCTTCAATTTTGTATCCCATGAAACTTACAATCTTCCTGTACATGATAGATGACCTGCTGCTCAGACATATAGCAAAGCCAATAATATCTAGAATTTGTAGTTGCTGAACAGATAATTTTTCGTAGTTGATGTGCCTACATCTCTTTTTCCAAAAAAAAGTACTAATTTCCTACTTAATATTGTATTGAAAGTATTATAGGTACATGCTAGATTCCTCTCACGTAACATACTGCCATTCAATTTTTGAAAAATATATACATTTTTAGAACACATATGCTTATCAAAGACTTTAAAATAATTCTTTCTGTAGCTGCTATCCATGATAAATCGCCAGTTTTGTGCATCGGTGTGATAGCTATGTACCTAGAGACATGTGCCAGCCCATCTAGTCTGAAATAAAAAAAGCTAACCCACGCAGCCCTAGGGTGTGCTTATAATTAAGCAGATAGGTTAATGTGAGCCTGGAGAGGTTAAGATTTAACAGAAAATTTGAACGCAAAAGAGGCACAGATCCACATGTGGAACGGTTGGAAATCGTATGGTCTGGACCATGGGTTCGGCTGAACCATGGTCCTGAAAATTGCCTCTCTTTTTAGCATGTGTTAAGATAAGGACCATAATCTCACCTGGTAGGAAAAACATACGAACCATGGATTTCTGTTTGGTGGCCAGCAAACTATTAGTTGCTAGACATATAGCATGCTCATTTTCTGCTATAGATGAGTAAGGTATTTATCAGGTATTTGTTTCTTGCGATCAGAATCTGTACATTCAGCAGTACATATTTTAAGTTCAGTCTTATGACCCAACTTCAGATAGACTAGCCTTCTGATTTCTTGTCCCTTGCCATTGCTTGTAGCATTCTGAGTGTGGATAACTGAAAACTAGAGGAACATCTGATCGGTTAGCTGATATTCTGTTTGACTAAGACTTGGAATTAACTCTTGTTCTTTTTTATATCTTAGGACCACATTAGCGCTAATTTGGGAAACAAATTATGAGCTGATCTTAAAACTTGAATATGGCATCAAGTCCAAGGAAAAACAGCTATCCATCCAGAAGTGTATTATATATGTTGTGGCAAGCATGTCATGTCGCAACTATCCAGAATGCCCACGTCACGTCTTTCTGAAATTTTTTGTGCATTTCTTAAACGAATTACAAATCTTTAGCCTGATAGCATTAAATCAATTGTTGTTCAGAGCTTCCACAGAATCTTCGAGCATTCAATTATATCCCTAGCATGAATGTTTTGTATTTTCAGGGATGTACTCATATAGTGTGTCTTGCAGCTTCCACAGAATTGTCTTTTTTTAGGTCTTTGGTATGAAGCTAGCTAAGCGCTTCTATTATTTATATAGACTACTGTGTAAGGAGTCAACACGATTTACATGTAAATATTTTAAGATATGGTATGAAGCTAGATAAGCGCTTCTAGTATTGTAGTAGCACGTGATTCACTGGACAAAAAAAGGATTGCACTGACATATTGAATGTTTGCAAATTAAAAAAAAAAGAAAATGCAGTTTCTGATAGTGTATTATAACTGAGACATGTTTAACTTTTGTAGGAAGCAAACAAAAGGACTGCACTCACAAGGAACCATGAGGCCAGCGATCCGCGTCAATTGCATGTTTTAGCTTTCATTTGGACAAATAACATCTCAGACTTGTATCTTTTAGCTATCTTTTTGTGAACCTGATGCACGGTGTCTTGGTGGATAACTTTAGAACAGACTGAAGTATATGTATGTGACAATTAGTAAATGGAACAAAAATGTTTGGTCCACCTTATGTGAACCTTTGATGTATGGTGTCTTGATGATTTTATTATATGTATGTGATGATGAGTACCATAAGCTAATTAAGGTTGTGGTTGGCTAAAGAAAATGTTGATGAACTGTTGGTTGGCAAAACAAAACACCATCTGATTGTTGGTCGGCAAAGGCTCATAGCAGGGCTAACAGAAAGTTGGTCGGTAAAACAAATGCCGTCAAACTGTCAGTCGGGAAAAGCTGCTAACAGAAAGTTGGTCCGCAAAAAATATTGTCGAACAGTCGGTCGGGAAAGGTTTTTAATAGCCATCAAACTGTCGGTCGGCAAAGGTAAGTCGGTCGGGAAAGGGTTTTCCCATCTGGACTTTCTCCAACAGACAGAGTCGGTCGGCAATAGTCTTTCCCGACCGAGTGTTTGTTGGTAGAAGCTGTTTTCCCGACTAACCTGGTTGTTGGAGATGCAGTGTCATGGTGTAGTGCATGCTGACATGCGCGTAAACAGCTTGTAAAACGATCTTATATTATGGGAAGAAGGGAGTACTAGTCAGAGCACCTATAACCGGGCGTCTCAAACGGGCCTCAAACATCTGGGCTGACCGGCACCCCTCATATCCAGCCCAAATGGAAGGTGGGGAGGCCCGGGCGCGACCGCGTGTGTCCGTCACGTCGACTGACGATGGGGTCCCACTGGAAAACACCCGGAAACCTGGCGGTCCGACGGGCGTCTCCTCCGGTGGGGTGTGAACGCTGTGTGGCGCCGCTCCGGATCACCGCCCGAGGGCCAAAGTCCGGCTATTTAAGCCAGACGGCGTCCCCAAGCCCTAGTCACATCCACTTCCTCCCTCTCCGCGCCGCCAACCCAAGCTCATCCACCTCTCTCCCGCTCTGCCTCACTCTTCCCACGTCGTCCGGCTTTGCCATTGCCCGGCAAAACAAGACGACGTATGCTATGCTCACGCCGGAGCGTCGGTTCCATATTGAGGAGATCGGGTGAGGCACGCCGCCCGTATCGCAGCCAGCCAGCCTCCAGACTCGCAGGAGCCGGAGGAGGAGGAAGAGGAGCAGCCAGTTCCTATGGAGGTGGCGGATCTGGAGGAGGGCGAGGCGGAGCAGCCGGAGGAGGAGCTGGCGCCGGGCTTCGACATGGAGGATGACATGGTGGAGTTCTTGGTTGCCCAATGTAATACCCCCGGTGGCTAACTACAGTAATCACCCTTGATTATGCCATGTCATCATGTTTAACAGTGCATGATCATCATTAGCATCATATTGCATTTCAACTCCTAAGTCAAAATCCAAATTTAAATAAAAGTGGAAAATAAAAGTTGCTCAAACCCAGAAACTAAAATGTTCGTTAAATAACAAATATTGCAGAGACTATTCTAAAATTGAAACCAACAATTAATAAAATAATTAGGTGGCTCAAACATTATCAAAACAGTAAGGATTAATGCATTTTAATTATTATAAAAATTGTGTGAATTCCAATTGACTCCAAACCAATTTTTGGTAGTAGTAGGGGATGCCTAGTAATTATTGGAACAATTGCCATGTCTTATAAAAATCATTTTGGGGCCTAACTATTTGCAAACAGGAAAAACAGAAAATGAATAAAGAAAAAGACAGAAGAAATTAAAAAAATAAAATGAAAAGCCCTCCTCCCGGACCAACTGGGCCGTGGCCCAGCTGGACCACCAGGCCGGCCCACCCCAATCCACCATAACCCCCCCCTGTAGCCCAAACCCTAACCACCGACACCCCACCCCCCCCCCCCCCCCCCCCCCCCCCACTCGCTCGCGCCCCCTCTCCTCGGATCGAGATCGGAGAGGATGGCCTCGATCCCTGCCGCCCGACGCCGTCGTCGCCTCGCTCGCCAGCGCCGCCCGTCGCCGATCCCCCTCTCCTCGCCTCGCCCGTCACCTCCTCGCCCTCCTTCGCCCGCGCGTCGCCGCCCGAGGCCGCTGCTCCGCGCCAAGGCCGCCGCCTCGTCCCCGACGCACCCCTACACGACTGCCCTGCCTCGCCTCTCCCTCACCGGCCCCATCGAGCCATGCCGCCCCACCTTCTCACGCCGCAAGTGAGCCCCCCCCTATGCCTCCTCCCTTCCCCTCGGTCACCGCCGCCTCCCGCCGCCCCGCTCGCGCTCCGGAGCGCCCAGCCGCGCCCCCGCCGCACCTGGCCACAAGCGCGCGCGCCCGCTCGCTCGCCTCCCCTGCTGCCGCGCCCGCTCGCCCGCGCTCGCCCCTCCCGAGCCGCTCGCGCCACCGCGCCCGTGCCGCGCTCGCCCGCCCCCGCCGCGCAGCTGCTGCCCCGCTGCTGGCCTCGCGCTCGCCTGCGCCGCCGCCGCCTTGCCTCGCCGCCACCCTGCCTCCCCTGGCCCCGCCTCGCCCGCGCCTGCCCGTCGCCGCGCCCGCGCGCCGCGCCTGCTAGCCTCCTGGGCCACTGCCCAGTGGGGCCTGTGCCCCTGTGACACTGACTAGGGGGCCCCACGCCCAGAAACGTTTAAAAAAAGATTTAAAAAAAAGATTAAAAAAAATAATAATAAAATAAAATAAAAATGTAATTATTAAAATCAATAATTAGTAATTAATTAATTAATTAAGTTAATTAATCCCGATTAGGTTAATCTAATTTAGTTAATTAGTTTAATTAAGTATTAATTAATTAGTTAACCACTAATTAGCCAACAGCCTATGACAGGTGGGACCCACTGGTCCTGACGTCATGCTGACGTCAGCAAACACTGTTTCGGATAATGTTAATTTAAATAATTAAATAAATTCCAGAAATTAATAAAAAATTTAGAAAATCATATAAAATAATCCGTAACTCAGATCGAAAAACTTTGTACATGAAACTTGCTCAGAACGACGAGACGAATCCGGAAACGCGGTCCGTTCGTCCGTCGCCCGTCCCTAACTACCCGAACATGGAACCGTTCCCCTCCGGTCATCTGTGTGACAAATGTCCGGAACCGGGAAAACATTCCCGGATAAATCCCACCTTCGCCAGTATCACCCGGCACTGCGTTAGATCACCTCCGTCACCGCATATTGCCATGTTATGCTTTGTGCTGCACTTGTTTGCTTAGTATTTACTGTTTCCTCCCCCTCTTCTCTCTCGGTAGCCCCCGACACCGATGTCGTCCCCGAGGCCGACGCAGCTCCGGAGCCCGAAGACACCATTGACAACCTTGCCCTTGCCGCCGAGCAACCAGGCAAGCCCCCCCTTTTGATCATCCCGATATCGCCCATTCTATTTCTCATGCTTGCATTAGAATTGCTGCTGCTGCTGCTTTACCTATTCTGATGCATAGCCTGTTTATTGTATCCTGCTGTTGAAAATTACCTGCATATCCTAAACTGCTTAGTATAGGCTGGGTAGAGACCTATCAGTGACCCCACTTATCCCGACTGCCCCGCTGGATTATCCGAAGACCCGATCAACGGGAATTGAAGACCAGGCCCCGACACCGCACATCACCCCCCTAGTTGTAACGACACTGCAGCGTTACTATCGAGTGCCGAGGGTGAAACCTCTTGTAGCACTCCTGATGTTAACTCTATAGAGTAGCTATTCGGTCGTGGTCATCGAGGGTGATTCCTCCTTCACCGCTTCCGATAACGACGCTGTCGTACAACACCTCAAGTGTGAACCCAGTGAGGGTGATTCCTCCGAGTTCACCTTGACGGATACATCAAGTAGGAATCCAACAAGGGTGATACCTCGGATTCCCCTGATGTTATGGACACACGGATAATTGGACTTTACACTGTTACTTGGATAGGCGGGTCGGCCCTAAGGGGTACCCGCGTGCCCCTGAGAGGCGAGTGTTGTGAAGACGGGTGCCTGTGTGGTGCCCGAGTGAGAATACGAGGCGCGGCTGGGTATTCTTAACCCTTGCAGCAAGTCCTCGAGACGGGGCGACAGGGTCACATCTTTCGTGAGTCTCTGCTCGTTACCGCAAGCCCTAGTCCACTAACGATTTGGATATTTGATCCGAGCAGGCCTCTGGCCTGATAGCACTAACCATCACGTGGGCATAGTATGGGCGTTCTGCATCGTAGCATCAGCCGAAAGCTCTGTCAGACGTCTAGTTCAGCCTTGCGGCCGGGACGGACCGGCGCCCTCCGGGTGCCTGGCTTCACCCTGCTCGCAACAACCCGGAGTGCACAGGGCGATGGCCCAAGACCCCTGAGCGCTTAGGATGTAGACCGGCGGGGACCTCTCTGCTGAGCTGTAGGTAGGGCTGCGGTGTGTCGTTTGACCGAGGCCGGGCATGACCCAGGAAAGTGTGTCCGGCCGGAGTTAATCGAGCGTGTTGGGTAAGTTGGTGCACCCCTGCAGGGAAGAAGACAGCTATCGATAGCCGGTCCTACGGAAAAGGACACTCGGAGTTGTATCCTGATTGATAGAATTAGAACTGGATACTTGGATACTATGGCTCTGGGATTGCTTCTCGCAGGGAGTCGAGAAGGGATCTCCGGACGAGGTTGATGACTGTATGGCTTTGGGATTGCTTTCTCGCAGGGCGTCGAGAAAGGATCTCTTGGTGAGGTTGAGACTTAATGATACAGCTACATTATATTGTACTGTTCTACCCTCTTCTTATTCTGCAAGACCGCTGAAGATGCTAGTCTTCGATAGGACTAGGCCTTCTCTCTATTCTGGTATTTCTACAGCCCAGTCCACATATACAGCCTCTCATTGAAAATGTTGCATATGTAGTGTAGATCCTTGCTTGCTGAGTACTTCTGAGTACTCACGGTTGCTTTGTTTTCCTTTTCTCCCCATATCAGTTTGACGTGACCAAGAGGACGGAGCCCCTGAGACAGATGCCCCGTCGATCGACTTCTACTACTACCCAGAGGATGGATACTACTACGAGTTGACTGACGACCAGGAGTAGGATCGGAGGGTCCCAGGCAGGAGGCCTACGCCTTTCGATCGTAGTGTTTTATTTTGCCCCGCCTTTCTAAAGGCTTTTCTGTTTCTGTTTCATATCTGTACTCAGATATCTGATGCTTCCGCTGACGCTTGTACGCAAGCTTATGTATTCGAGCCCTCGAGGTCCCTTGCTTGTAATATAAAGCTTGTATGACTTTATTTATGTTTTAGAGTTGTGTTGTGATATCTTCCCGTGAGTCCTTAGGCTTGATCGTGTGCATTTGCGTGTATGATTAGTGCACGATTGAGCCGGGGGCGTCACAAGTTGGTATCAGAGCCGACTGACTATAGGAACCCCCCCTTTCCAACTCCTTGGCCGAAGTTGAGTCTAGTGGACCAAAACTGTTTTGCTAACTTGGTAGTGTGTCTTACGGGCCCACGTCGCCAATTGGGTGGTATTAGGATCTTTTACGCCTCGACCTTTACTCTGGGACTCTGATCTCTCTTCAATTCGGGTTAAAAAATTTACTAACTCCAACATTAGGTTCTCGTAATCACATCCACCCGGAGTTCTGAAATTCCCCCCCCCCCCTTCCTTCAAGATTGCGGGCCAGGTTCTGCTTGCAGGATCCTTTTATCGAGGGCACCCTGTGTTGTCACTTGCAGATTCCTCGCTCCAACAGTTTTCTCCGACGTTGACGTAGCCTTTGCTATGTCTCGTTGTGTATTTCCATATCGCGTGCCTGCGCGCCGCCTAGTTGTCTAGCCTCCCCTTTCAACTGTCGTAATGCCGGATACTAACCGAGGCTATGTGTGGCTTCGAATGTCTGGTGCAAATATGATGAAGTATCTATTGCACTTCCTTCTGTTGTGCGTGTTACTTCATGAATCATTCCATACACATGCAGTTTTTCTTGCTAAACTGCCACTGTTGATTTGGCAGGATGGCTGACGATCCTCCACCTCCACCCTATATTGCCGCAATGATGCAGCAGTTTGAATTGAACCGTCAGCTCAACGAGAGTCTGGTAAGACGTTTGGAACGCAACGAGGCTCGCCAGGAGCCTGGACCGATCTCGCTGCCAGAATTTGTGCACCTCAATCCATCCGTTTTCCGCAACTCCACCAATCCTATGGATGCTGATGATTGGCTTCGTGACATCCTGTTTGACATGGAGTCAGCTAATGTTGCCACTGACAGTTACCTCACCTTTGCGACATTCCACCTGAAGGGCCCAACTGCTCAATGGTGGGAAAGCCACAAGGCTATGTTGCCTGCAGAGACTATAACCACTTGGTAGGAATTTCAGTCAGCTTTTCGTGCACGGTACATTCCTCAAGGTCTGATCGACCAGAAGAAGCAGGAGTTCCGCAAACTCTCACAGGGCACAATGACTGTGGATGAATATCAGAGGAAATTCCTTGAATTATCCCGCTATGCTGCGGATGACGTCGACACTGACACTCGCAAGCAGGAGAAATTCCGTGAAGGACTACGTACTGATATAAAACTTGCACTTGCTGTCCATGATTTCACAGATTTCGCAACGCTTGTCAGCAAATCTTTCCAAGTTGAAACAGCTCTGACTGAGTACCAGGAGTCGCTCAAGCGCACTCATGAAGCTGGCTCATCCTCGGGTCAGCCTGTTCAGAAGCGTCGAGTCTGGATCCCACACAATATTCATCATCGACCTGCTCCAACACCAAGGCCGTCATATGTTGCACCTCGTCTGCCTTCGCCACCGAGACAGCTAACGATTCAGGGTGGACAGTCCAATGCCATGGCTACACCTCAGCCTGCACCACGTCCTCCTGATGGTCGTACGAAGGGCCATCGAACCCATCATTCCAGAAGTCGTAAGGCCAGGCCGCTTGCTATGGGTCGTGGCCAGGTCACTCATGTCAATATGGGAGAAGCTCGTGAGTCACCTAAAATCGTGATGGGAACTCTGCCAGTTAATTCAGTTGCAGCCTCTGTTCTCTTTGATTCCGGGGCATCACATTCCTTTGTGTCCCAGCAATTTGCACAATTGCATGGGTTAGCTATGAGCTCATTACCCACTCCTTTAGAAATCATCACTCCCCGTTCCCGGTGGCAAACCAAAATGGTAAGTCACAACAATTAGATCAGAATTGAAGGGTTGATGTTCTCTGCTTCCCTTATTGCTCTTGGACCTTCCGACATAGACATCATTCTCGGTATGGACTGGTTGACAGCCCATAATGCTTTGATTGACTGTGCTACTAAGACAGTCCAGCTCACACACCCTTCTGGTCAGGTGATCAATTACTCAGCCCGAATAGCTCAAGATGCTGAGAGCCAGATATATGTTCTGAATGCATTGAATGCTTCACCTCTTGAAGGCATCGAGAACGTTCCAGTTGTTTGTGAATTTCAAGATGTCTTTCCAGAAGAACTTCCAGGAATACCCCCTGCTAGAGCTGTTGAGTTCGTCATTGACTTGAAGCCTGGCACTACCCCTATTGTGAAGCGCCCTTGTAAGATGCCTCCGCATCATCTTCTCGAACTTAAGGAAGAAATCGACACGTCACTTAAGAAAGGTTTCATCCGCCCCAGTTCCTCTGCTTGGGGAGCACCTTCACTCTTCGTTAAGAAGAAGGATGGAACTAACCGATTGGTTCAGGATTATCGGCCCATTAACCAAGCCACAATCTAGAACAAATATCCGCTTCCCCGGATCAATGATTTGTATGATCAACTTGCCGGTTCCTCAGTATTCTCTAAGCTTGATTTGAGATTGGGATACCATCAGATCCGTGTTCATGAAGAGGATATTCCGAAGACTGCATTTGTTACTCGTTATGGCTCCTACGAGTACACTGTCATGTCATTTGGCTTAACAAATGCTCCAGCCACATTCTCCCGTCTGATGAATTATATATTCATGGATTACCTCGACAAATTTGTCGTGGTATATCTGGATGATATTCTGGTATATTCAAAGAATAAGGAAGAACATGCCGAACACCTCCGTCTTGTACTGGAAAGGCTCCGAGAACACCAGTTGTATGCCAAATACTCCAAATGTGAATTCTGGCTTTCTGAAGTAACCTACCTTGGTCATGTGATTTCCAAGGATGGAATTGCTGTTAACCCAGAACGAGTTCAGGCTATTCTGGACTGGACTCCTCCGAAGAACGTCAAGCAAGTGAGAAGTTTTCTCGGCCTTGCAAGTTATTGTCGTCGTTTTGTCGAGAATTTCTCAAAGATTGCTAAGCCTTTGACTAATCTGCTTCACAAGGGCGTTAAGTTCGAAAGGACAGAAAAATGCCAGGAAAGTTTTCAAACACTCAAAGACAAGCTGACATCTGCCCCAGTACTATCTCCTCCAGATACCCGCAAAGACTTTGTGATTTATTGTGATGCATCCCGTGAAGGATTAGGCTGTGTCCTAATGCAAGAGCGTAAAGTGATTGCCTATGGCTCTCGTCAGTTGCGCCCACATGAAGAGAATTATCCGGTACATGATTTAGAACTAGCTGTTGTCATCTATGCATTGCAATTGTGGCGACATTACCTTCTCAGTAATCGTTGCGAGATCTACACGGATCATAAAAGTCTGAAGTACTTGTTCACTCAACCATCTCTAAACCTCCGTCAGCAAAGATGGATGGAGGCCATTGCGGACTATGATTTGGGTATATCCTATACCCCTGGAAAGGCTAACGTAATGGCTGATGCCTTAAGCCGCAAGTCCTATTGCGACAACCTCATGGTTAGGCGAGCACAACCTCGTCTTTTTGAAGGACTGCGCAAGCTAAATCTGTGTATTGTCCCACAGGGTTCTCTTAATAACCTTGTGATACAACCAGATCTTGAGAAAACTCTTAAGAATGCGCAAGCTAAAGATGCTGAAGTTGATCTGATGAAGAAAAATCTTCACCTTGAAAAGTACAGGGATTTCTCGCTGTCTGAAGATGGAACCTTGTATTTCAGAAACCACATTGTGGTACCTCGCTTCAAGCTCATGACTGACAAGGTCATGAAGGAGGCACATGATACCCCGCTGTCTATTCATCCGGGTAGCACCAAGATGTATCGTGATCTCCGTCAAAGGTACTGGTGGTCTAAAATGAAGCAGGACATTGCTCGCTATGTTGCTGAATGTGATGTGTGTCGTCGCGTTAAAGCAGAACATCAGAAGCCTGCTGGAATTCTGCAACCACTTCCTATTCCTCTATGGAAATGGGATAAGGTTCAGATGGATTTTGTTACAGGACTTCCCAGGTCACAGAAGGGTCACGATGCTATTCTTGTCGTTGTCAACCAACTCTCTAAAGTTGCACACTTTCTACCTGTCAAAGAAACTATCACTGCTAGCCAGTTAGCAGAGTTGTATATCTCCAGAATTGTTTCACTCCACGGTATTCCGAAGGAGATTAGTTCGGACCGTGGCGGCCTTTTCACTTCCAAATTCTGGGAAAGTTTCCAAACAGCTATGGGAACTCATATTACCTAGAGTTCAGCTTATCACCCCCAATCCCAAGGCCAGGTCGAACGAGTCAATCAAGTGCTTGAAGACATGCTTCGGGCTTGTGTTATTTCATTCGGCAAGAAGTGGGAAGAATCTCTTCCGTATGCCGAGTTCTC
The DNA here is from genome assembly GCA_011799875.1 of Thinopyrum elongatum. Lineage (NCBI taxonomy): Eukaryota > Viridiplantae > Streptophyta > Magnoliopsida > Poales > Poaceae > Thinopyrum > Thinopyrum elongatum. The sequence continues at coordinate 18,390,577 of CM022299.1, forward strand.
TTATAACAACAGCTATCAAGCCAGCTTGAAGATGGCCCCCTCGAAGTACTCTATGGACGTAAGTGTCGAACCCCTCTGAATTGGTCAGAAACTGGGGAACGACCGCTCGTGGGTCCGGATATTATTCAACACGCCGAAGAACAAGTCCGTATCGTCCGTGAAAACCTCAAGGGGGCTCAGGACCGCCAGAAGAGCAACTATGATCGCAAATGATGGGGTTTGACTTATCAACCTGGTGATCAAGCTTATCTTCGTGTCACTCCTATGAAAGGCACTCACCGTTTTGGAATCAAGGGCAAGCTAGCTCCACGTTACATTGGTCCTTTCCGCATTGTTGCTAGACGTGGTCAGGTGGCGTATAAATTGGAATTGCCGCCGCAATTCTCCCATATCCACGACGTCTTCCATGTGTCGCAACTTCGTAAATGCTTCAAGGAATCTCCGCACCGAGCTGTGGATCACGAGGTGCTCGAATTGCAAGATGACCTATCTTATAAGGAGCATCCGATCCGCATTCTCGGTGAAGCTGAACGTCGAACCCGTCAGAAGGTTACCAAGTTCCTCAAAGTACAGTGGTCAAATCATACTGAAGATGAAGCCACTTGGGAACGCGAGGATAATCTTCGTGCGGAATACCCCGAACTTTTTCCTTCTACCTCTTAATTCTCGGGACGAGAATTCTTGTTAGTGGAGGAGATTTGTAACACCCCCGGTGGTTAACTACAGTAATCACCCTTGATTATGCCATGTCATCATGTTTAACAGTGCATGATCATCATTAGCATCATATTGCATTTCAACTCCTAAGTCAAAATCCAAATTTAAATAAAAGTGGAAAATAAAAGTTGCTCAAACCCAGAAACTAAAATGTTCGATAAATAACAAATATTGCAGAGACTATTCTAAAATTGAAACCAACAATTAATAAAATAATTAGGTGGCTCAAACATTATCAAAACAGTAAGGATTAATGCATTTTAATTATTATAAAAATTGTGTGAATTCCAATTGACTCCAAACCAATTTTTGGTAGTAGTAGGGGATGCCTATAATTATGGAACAATGCCATTTCTTATAACAATCATTTTGGGGCTAACTATTTGCAAATAGGAAAAACGAAATGAATAACGAAAGGAAAGTAGTTTGGGGAGGGGGGGTGCACAGAAGTGGGAGAGTGGGAGTGTGGAGGGTGGCATTGTGGTTAATGGTGGGCAAGGGGTGGTCGACTTGTAGAGGGATCGTAAGGAGGGAGTGATGGGAGGGGGTAGCGTTCGGGTGGGAGGGTGGGGTGATTGGGAGGTACGAAAAAGACTAGAGGGAATACTTCTCCTCCCTTCCCCCCCCACGGCGAAAAGTCCCTCCCGTACCCAACTTGACCGTGGCCCAGCTGGACCACCACCAGGCCGGCCTCACCCCACTCCCCATAACCCCCCCACCCCCCCCCCGCTAGCCCCAAACCCTAACCACCGACCCCGCCTACTCCCCCCCCCACTTCTGCGGCGCCTCCCACCCCGCCCTCCTCCTCTGGATCGAGATCCAGGGAGAGGATCGGCCTCGATCCCTTCCGCCGACCGAGCTGTCATCCCTATCGCTTCGCCTCTGCCATCTGCCGCTGCCGCGCCGATCCCCTCCTCCTCCTTCTCCTCTCTGTCTCCTCCTCTACCACTTCCTTCTCCCCGCTCGTCGCCGTCCAATTCCTCTTCTTGCCTCTCCTCCAACTCCTCCGTTTCCCCAATCTTCCCCTCCTCCGTATCCCTTGCTCCTTACTGCCTGCAGCTCGCCATCTCCCTCACCGGCCCCATCGCGCCACGCCACCCCCCACCTTCGCAAACGCCGCAACTGAGGCCCCCCGTATGCCTCCTTCCTCCCTTCCCCTCGTTCACCCCACACCTCTCCATCCCCTCCTTCCCTCTCCGCCTAAACCCTGCTCGCCCATCCTCTCCCCCTCCTCACCTTTCCATCCCTCTCGTCTCTCAGGCTCTCGAAGGCGCTCGTCCCTCCCCCCTTGCTTCCTCCAGTCTACCCATGATCCGAGTGTCTGCTCTCCCTCCTCTCCTCTCTCGCAGGGGAGGTCCCCGTCCAGGCTTGCTCCCGGCCCAGACACCGTTCTGTTCCTCTCGCTACTTTCTATCTCTCGGTAGGGGATCCGTTGCCAGACCTATGACCGGGGTCGCAAGCGTCTTCTTCCCCCCTCATTCTCCTCTCTCTCTCCGTGGTGTCCACCGCAATCCTCCGGAATGTCCGAGGCGAGGTTGTTGGGGTGTAGGATCATTTCCTTAAGCAAAAACGTGTGGGCTCTCCTCCGTGTCGGCACTGCCGGTTCCTCATTCCCCCAGGTCGCGATGGATCCCCATTTCCGGCGCAGATAGTCCTCTCGTCTCCCTCGTCCTTCCCTTCTCTACCGCAAGACTGTCTGTAATCGGTTACGTTCCGCACCTCGGATTTCCTCTCGACTTCTCGTCCTCCTTTTACAAACCTCGCTGCCCATGGGGCCCGTGCCCCTGTGACACTGACTAGGGGGCCCCACGCCCAGAAACGTTTAAAAAAAGATTAAAAATAATAATAATAAAAGAAATAAAAATGTATTATTAAAATCAATAATTAGTATTAATTAATTAGTTATTAATATTAAGTTAATTAATCCTAATTAGGTTAATCTAATTTGTAATAGTTTAATTAAGTATTAATTAATTAATTAACCACTAATTATCCAACGCCTATGACAGGTGGGACCCACTGGTCGTGACATCATGCTGACGTCAGCAACACTGTTTCGGATAATGTTAATTTAATAATTAAATAAATTCCAGAAATTAATAAAAAAATTAGAAAGTCATATAAAATAATCCGTAACTCAATAGAAAAACTTTGTACATGAAACTTGCTCAGAACGACGAGACGAATTCGGATACGATGTCCGTTCGTCCGTCACCCGTCCCTAACTACCCGAACATGGAACCGTTCCCCTCCGGTCATCTGTCTGACAAATGTCCGGAACCGGGAAAACATTCCCGGATGATCCCACCTTCCGCCATATCACCCAGCACTGCGTTAGATCACCTCCGTCACCGCGTATTGCCATGTTATGCTTTGTGCTGCACTTGTTTGCTTTAGTTATTTACTGTTCCTCCTCCCCTCTTCTCTCTCGGTAGCCCCCGACACCGACGTCGTCCCCGAGGCCGACGCAGCTCCGGAGCCCGAAGACACCATTGACAACCTTGCCCTTGCCGCCGAGCAACCAGGCAAGCCCCCTCTTTTGATCATCCCGATATCGCCCATTCTATTTCTCATGCTTGCATTAGAATGCTGCTGCTGCTGCTGCTTTATACTATTCTGATGCATAGCCTGTTTATCCTGCCTTGTGAAATTACTTGCATTCATAACTGCTTATGTTCTGGAGAAGACGATATGACATCCACCACACTGATACTCAGTAGGACCTATCAGTGACCCCATTATCCGACTGCCCCGCTGGATTATCCGAGACCCGATAACGGGGATGAAGACCAGGCCCCGACAACCGACATCACCCCCGATTTAACCAGCACTGCATCTACTATCATGCCGAGGGTGAAACCTCTTGTAGCCCTCCTGATGTTAACTCTGTAGAGTAGCTATTCGGTCGTGGTCATCGAGGGTGATTCCTCCTTCACCGCTTCGATAACGACGCTGTCGTACAACACCTCAAGTGTGAACCCAGTGAGGGTAATCCTCCAGTTCACCTGACGGATACATCAATAGGAATCCACGAGGGTGATACCTCGGATTCCCCTGATGTATGGACACACGGATAATTGGACTTTACACTGTTACTTGGATAGGCGGGTCGGCCCTGAGGGGTACCCTCGTGCGCCTGAGAGGCGAGTGTTGTGAAGACGGGTGCCTGTGGTGGTGCCCGAGTGAGAAATACGAGGCGCGGCAGGCATTCTTAACCCTTGCAGCAAGTCCTCGAGACGGGGCGACGGGATCACATCTTTCGTGAGTCTCTGCTCGTTACCAGCAAGCCCTAGTCCACTAACGATTTGGATATTTGATCCGAGCAGGCCTCTGGCCTGATAGCACTAACCATCACGTGGGCATAGTATGGGCATTCTGCATCGTAGCATCACCGAAAGCTCTGTCAAACGTCTAGTTCACGCTTGCGGCCGGGACGGACCGGCGCCCTCCGGGTGCCTGCTTCACCCTGCTCGCAACGACCCGAGTGCACAGGGCGATGGCCCAAGACCCTGAGCCGTTAGGATGTAGACCGGCGGGGACCTCTTTGCTGAGCTGTAGGTAGGGTTGCGGTGTGTCATTTGACCGAGGCCGGGCATGACCAGGAAAGTAGTCCAGCCGGAGTTAATCGGCGTGTTGGGTAAGTTGGTGCACCCTGCAGGGAAGAACACAGCTATCGATAGCCGGTCCTACGAAAAGGACACTCGGAGTTGTATCCTGATTGATAGAATTAGAACTGGACTTGGATACTATGGCTCTGAATGCTTCTCGCAGGGAGTCGAGAAGGGATCTCCGGACGAGGTTGATGACTGTATGGCTCTGGGATTGCTTTCTCCCGCGGCGTCGAAGGATCTCTAGGTGAGGTTGAGACTTAATGATACTGCTACATTATATTGTACTGTTCTACCCTCTTCTATTTCTGCAAGACCGCTGAAGATGCTAGTCTTCGATAGGACTAGGCCTTCTCTCTATTCGGCATTTCTGCAGCCCAGTCCACTATACAGCCTCTCCATTGAAATGTTGCATATGTAGTGTAGATCCTTGCTTGCTGAGTACTTCTGAGTACTCACGGTTTGCTTTGTTTTTCTTCTTCTCTCCCCATATCAGTTTTGACGTGACCAAGAGACGGAGCCCTGAGACAGATGCCCCGTCGATCGACTTCTACTACTACCCAGAGGATGAATACTACTACAGTTACTGACGACCAGGAGTAGGATCGGAGGGTCCCGGCAGGAGCCTACGCCTTTCGATCGTAGTGTTTTTATTTGCCCCGCCTTTCTAAAGGCTTTTCTATTTCTGTTTCATATCTGTACTCAGATTCTGATGCTTCCCGCTGACCTTATACGCAAGCTTATGTATTCGAGCCCTCGAGGCCCCTGGCTTGTAATATAAAGTTTTGATGACTTTATTTATGTTTTAGAGTTGTGTTGTGATATCTTCCCGTGGATTTCTAGGCTTGATCTGTGCATTTGCGTGTATGATTAGTGCACGATTGAGCCGGGGGGTCACAACCCAGGAGCGGAGATGGCGGAGCAGCCAGGCCATCCTGGAGTCCATCCAGGATGAGGCATATGTGTCGAGGCCAACCGGCAGTTCGTCGGCGGGAAGGGCGGCAATCGATGCGCTTTTCGCCGAAAACATTGAGGCGCCTGGAGGCGGAGGTGGAGGCCGACGCGAAGGAGCGGGAAAGTCATAGGAGCCGAGTTGCAGCTGATGCCCATGTACCCGGAGCCGGGCACGGAGATAGTGGACATCTCCGCGAGAATTAGGGTAGTATAAGTTTATTTGATCTACCTAGTACGTGGATTTTCTTGTTTGCATGCTTTGTATGGATTTAAGGTTTCAAGTATGAGGTATCGGAATGAAGAGGAGCAAATTTAAGGTGTGACCGATCACTGCCCGCGGACTCGTCCGGACACGTCTGCGGGTGTTTGAGAGCCTGGATTTGCTGTGTGCTGATGTAGATGCTCTTAGTAGTATCAGTATATCGACATATTTGTGTCTCCCTCTCCATTTTCCCAGATCTCTCTCAACTACTACTGGTAGTAGTATATGGTAGTAAGAGGTGCTTGGTCCGTTTTAGTCTCATGACTAAAAGTAGTGGGACTAAAACTTGCTAGCCTCACCCATGCTTGGATCCAATACTAAAGAGACTAAAATCAGTTAATGCATTTTTCCTCCAAACCCTTCACTCCAGACCTCGCACGTGTTAAAGGAGAGGAGTAAGAGGAGAGAGAGGACTAATCCACCTTTTTAGTAGGGGTAACCCCTGACTAAAAAAATTTATTCTCAAGACTAGTTTTTAGCCCCTCTTTAGTCAGAGGTGCTTGGAACTTTAGCCTCTTAAAGAGACTATTTTTAGTCAGACTAAAATAAGGCCCTTGGATCCAAGCACCCTCTAAAAAAATTTAGTCTCAGACTAGCTTTAACCCCTTTTTTAGTCAGGGTGCTTGAAACTTTAGCCTCTTAAAGAAACTATTTTTAGTCAGACTAAAATAAGTCCCTTGGATCCAGCACCCTCTAAACTACCCTTTACCTATATCAAAGTAGTAACATCGCTCGACTCCTCACGTTCTAACCACTTCAAAGTTCCTCCATATATAATCGTCCCCTCTAATAATATGAAACGATTACTCTCAACGTGATCAGGCATTGTCAAATGACGTGAAGCTACCGTCCAGTTTTATTCCCGACTAATCTACTGATCAATCGTGTTACGATGGTATGGATCTGTCGTCTACTTCATACCGATCCTTAGACCTAGGCGTCAGTCCAAAAATACAGATTTGGCCACCATGTTTCAATGCCATATAAAAATAAATTTCTTCGAAGGTACTTATTTACGTAGCGTTTTAGGTACCAAGATCACTGTTCACAGGATATCTACGGCTAGATTTCAAACATCTAACTTTAAAAACTTTAAACTTAATACAACCCTTTGCCTAATTACTTGTGGCAGGTTTAGTATATTTTAGAGAGTATATTAAGGGTTTATGGTTTATGGCATAAACTTCACACTGAAACAACTTCAAGAGAGCATGATCGAGCAACCATATTCTATTGTCGGTACCATCAGAAAGGAGAGTCGCTCTGTTGGTAAGATGTGCGGGTGTGCATATGCTGTCCACCCACGCTCGTGTCCCGGCTTCGTGGATGCTCAAGGTGCTTCGTCTATGAAAATATGCTGCCAAGGACTAGTTCTAGCTGTCTCATCCTATATACCTAAATAGTTAACCTATCATGTATGGCGTACTAATTTAATCCTTTATCAGGCAACTATGCCAACTCATCATGCCATTATCCATGGGACTCACCTTAACAAGCACCGTGAATGCTACTCATATTCAATTAATATTTTACAACTATATAAAATAAAATATAAAAAGTTACATGTACTTTGGTTTCAGTTCTCATATTGCTAATACAAATAATATACTTTCATACTACTATATCTCATAGAAAACAATAGATCCAATTCACACAGCAACGCGTGTGGTATCATCTCCTGTTCTTTTTTTATTTTTCAGCCCAACCTTTTTACATGAGTTTTTTCAAATGGATGTTGACATCATGGAACTAACGTTCCAAATGTCATAGTGTCACACAGAAAATACCCTTTGGAACATGGTGTAACTACACCTGATAACTGAATTATTTTAAAAATTTTAGAAAAATCAAAACCGTTTCGAAACTTTTTCTCACAAACTTGAGATGTCGTTTCTGTCGTACGAAAATATTCGTGTAACGAAATATTCTTTGCCCGGGCCAAACGTTCAGTGTCCCACTACTAGTGTCACTTTAAAACTCCCCCCACCACAAGGACCCGGGATTGTTAATATTCCGCTTCAACGGCTATTTAGTACCCCGGCTTGTAATAATTTTATTTTCACTTTATTAATCTAACAACTACCGCAGAAGCAGACTAGTTTTGTGCATGCTCGCGTCTCTATTCAGTGTCTCTCTCTAGCAGGTGGACCTAATATATACTCCCTGTTTCTATATAAGCTCTTTTAGTAGACATTTCATACAACTATATATGGTTTAAAACATTTTGTGTAAATTCCTTTTTTGCTTCGTATTATTCTTTAATCTTTAAAGATCTTATATTTAAAAACGGAGAAAGTAATATTAGTGCAAAGAGAAAAGTCTAACAAATACTCCTCCTCCGTCTAGGTGTGTAAGTCACCTTACGAAAATCAAATAATCCCAAAACACTTAGGAACGGTACATAAACTCCCTCCTCGTTTCTTGTTTCGTGACATATCAACCAATAAGAGATGTGGGCCATGCATGCTTCAATGACTTGAGACTACCAAACATGGCATGCAATGGTTAAATTCATTGCATGCTATTAACTAGCAAAAAAACATTAAGTTCTCTCTTTTTCCCCTCCGCCTTGGTCGCGATGCACACCTAAGATGACTATACACCTAGACGGATGGAGTAAGCTCCAATATAGCACATGTTAACGGGGGCAGCATGACTGCGCCTCTACAAATTATGTAATTAGCAGCACATTTTTTTTTAGAAAATGAGAAGGCCCTGGCCTCTACATCTGGAGAGATGCACGTGACCAAGAGGGAGCGAGCCCCTGAGTACAGATCCCCGTCGATCGACTTCTACACTACCCAGAGGATGAATACTACTACTAGAGTTACTGACGACCAGGAGTAGGATCGAGTCCCGCAGGAGGCCTAACGCCTTCGATCGTAGTGTTTTATTTTGCCCCCGCCTTTTAAAGGCTTTTCTATTTCTGTTTTCATATCTGTACTCAGATATCTGATGCTTCCGCTGACGACTTATACGCAACTTATGTATTCGAGCCCTCGAGGCCCCTGGCTTGTAATATAAAGTTTGTAGACTTTATTTATGTTTTAGAGTTGTGTTGTGATATCTCTTCCCGTGAGTTTTCTTGATCGTGTGCATTTGCGTGTATGATTAGTGCACGATTGAGCCGGGGGCGTCACACACCAAGGAGCGGAGATGGCGGAGCAGCAGGCCATCCTGGATCCATCCAGATGAGGCATATGTGTAGAGGCCAACCGCAGTTCGTCGGGCGGGAAGGGCGGCAATCGATGCGCTTTTCTGCCGAACATGACATTGAGGCGCCTGGAGGCGGAGGTGAGGGCCGACGCGAAGGAGCGGGAGAGTCATAGGAGCCGAGTTGCAGCTGATGCCCATGTAACCCGGAGCCGGGCACGGAGATAGTGGACATCTCCGACGAGAATTAGGGTAATATAAGTTTTTGATCTACCTAGTACGTGGATTTTCTTGTTTGCATGCTTTGTATGGATTTAAGGTTTCAAGTATGAGGTAATGGAATGAAGAGGAGCAAATTTAAGGGTGACGATCACTGCCCGCGGACTCTCCGGACACGTCTGCGGTGTTTGAGAGCCTGGATTTGCTGTGTGCTGATGTAGATGCTCTTAGAAGTATCAGTATATCGACATATTTGTGTCTCCCTCTCCATTTTCCCCGATCCTCTCAACTACTACTGGTAGTAGTATATGGTAGTAAGAGGGTGCTTGGATACGCCCGTCGCCGCACTCGCGCGCACGCGTCCGCGCCTGCTAGCCTCCTGGGCCACTGCCCAGTGGGGCCCGTGCCCCTGTGACACTGACTAGGGGGCCCCACGCCCAGAAACGTTTAAAAAAAGATTAAAAATAATAATAATAAAAGAAAATAAAAATGTAATTATTAAAATCAATAATTAGTAATTAATTAATTAGTTAATTAATTAATTAAGTTAATTAATCCTAATTAGGTTAATCTAATTTAGTTAATTAGTTTAATTAAGTATTAATTAATTAATTAACCACTAATTATCCAACAGCCTATGACAGGTGGGACCCACTGGTCGTGACATCATGCTGACGTCAGCAAACACTGTTTCGGATAATGTTAATTTAAATAATTAAATAAATTCCAGAAATTAATAAAAAAATTAGAAAGTCATATAAAATAATCCGTAACTCAGATAGAAAAACTTTGTACATGAAACTTGCTCAGAACGACGAGACGAATTCGGATACGATGTCCGTTCGTCCGTCACCCGTCCCTAACTACCCGAACATGGAACCGTTCCCCTCCGGTCATCTGTCTGACAAATGTCCGGAACCGGGAAAACATTCCCGGATGAATCCCACCTTCGCCAGTATCACCCAGCACTGCGTTAGATCACCTCCGTCACCGCGTATTGCCATGTTATGCTTTGTGCTGCACTTGTTTGCTTAGTATTTACTGTTTCCTCCCCCTCTTCTCTCTCGGTAGCCCCCGACACCGACGTCGTCCCCGAGGCCGACGCAGCTCCGGAGCCCGAAGACACCATTGACAACCTTGCCCTTGCCGCCGAGCAACCAGGCAAGCCCCCTCTTTTGATCATCCCGATATCGCCCATTCTATTTCTCATGCTTGCATTAGAATTGCTGCTGCTGCTGCTTTACCTATTCTGATGCATAGCCTGTTTATTGTATCCTGCTGTTGAAAATTACTTGCATATCATAAACTGCTTAGTATAGGCTGGGTAGAGACCTATCAGTGACCCCACTTATCCCGACTGCCCCGCTGGATTATCCGAAGACCCGATCAACGGGGATTGAAGACCAGGCCCCGACACCGCACATCACCCCCCTAGTTGTAACGACACTGCAGCGTTACTATCGAGTGCCGAGGGTGAAACCTCTTGTAGCACTCCTGATGTTAACTCTGTAGAGTAGCTATTCGGTCGTGGTCATCGAGGGTGATTCCTCCTTCACCGCTTCCGATAACGACGCTGTCGTACAACACCTCAAGTGTGAACCCAGTGAGGGTAATTCCTCCGAGTTCACCTTGACGGATACATCAAGTAGGAATCCAACGAGGGTGATACCTCGGATTCCCCTGATGTTATGGACACACGGATAATTGGACTTTACACTGTTACTTGGATAGGCGGGTCGGCCCTGAGGGGTACCCTCGTGCGCCTGAGAGGCGAGTGTTGTGAAGACGGGTGCCTGTGTGGTGCCCGAGTGAGAATACGAGGCGCGGCCAGGCATTCTTAACCCTTGCAGCAAGTCCTCGAGACGGGGCGACGGGATCACATCTTTCGTGAGTCTCTGCTCGTTACCGCAAGCCCTAGTCCACTAACGATTTGGATATTTGATCCGAGCAGGCCTCTGGCCTGATAGCACTAACCATCACGTGGGCATAGTATGGGCATTCTGCATCGTAGCATCAGCCGAAAGCTCTGTCAAACGTCTAGTTCAGCCTTGCGGCCGGGACGGACCGGCGCCCTCCGGGTGCCTGGCTTCACCCTGCTCGCAACGACCCGGAGTGCACAGGGCGATGGCCCAAGACCCCTGAGCGCTTAGGATGTAGACCGGCGGGGACCTCTTTGCTGAGCTGTAGGTAGGGTTGCGGTGTGTCATTTGACCGAGGCCGGGCATGACCCAGGAAAGTATGTCCAGCCGGAGTTAATCGAGCGTGTTGGGTAAGTTGGTGCACCCCTGCAGGGAAGAACACAGCTATCGATAGCCGGTCCTACGGAAAAGGACACTCGGAGTTGTATCCTGATTGATAGAATTAGAACTGGATACTTGGATACTATGGCTCTGGAATTGCTTCTCGCAGGGAGTCGAGAAGGGATCTCCGGACGAGGTTGATGACTGTATGGCTCTGGGATTGCTTTCTCGCAGGGCGTCGAGAAAGGATCTCTAGGTGAGGTTGAGACTTAATGATACTGCTACATTATATTGTACTGTTCTACCCTCTTCTATTTCTGCAAGACCGCTGAAGATGCTAGTCTTCGATAGGACTAGGCCTTCTCTCTATTCTGGCATTTCTGCAGCCCAGTCCACATATACAGCCTCTCATTGAAAATGTTGCATATGTAGTGTAGATCCTTGCTTGCTGAGTACTTCTGAGTACTCACGGTTGCTTTGTTTTCCTTTTCTCCCCATATCAGTTTGACGTGACCAAGAGGACGGAGCCCCTGAGACAGATGCCCCGTCGATCGACTTCTACTACTACCCAGAGGATGAATACTACTACGAGTTGACTGACGACCAGGAGTAGGATCGGAGGGTCCCAGGCAGGAGGCCTACGCCTTTCGATCGTAGTGTTTTATTTTGCCCCGCCTTTCTAAAGGCTTTTCTATTTCTGTTTCATATCTGTACTCAGATATCTGATGCTTCCGCTGACGCTTATACGCAAGCTTATGTATTCGAGCCCTCGAGGCCCCTGGCTTGTAATATAAAGTTTGTATGACTTTATTTATGTTTTAGAGTTGTGTTGTGATATCTTCCCGTGAGTTCTTAGGCTTGATCGTGTGCATTTGCGTGTATGATTAGTGCACGATTGAGCCGGGGGCGTCACACCCAAGGAGCGGAGATGGCGGAGCAGCAGGCCATCCTGGAGTCCATCCAGGATGAGGCATATGTGTCGAGGCCAACCGGCAGTTCGTCGGGCGGGAAGGGCGGCAATCGATGCGCTTTTCGCCGAACATGACATTGAGGCGCCTGGAGGCGGAGGTGGAGGCCGACGCGAAGGAGCGGGAGAAGTCATAGGAGCCGAGTTGCAGCTGATGCCCATGTACCCGGAGCCGGGCACGGAGATAGTGGACATCTCCGACGAGAATTAGGGTAGTATAAGTTATTTGATCTACCTAGTACGTGGATTTTCTTGTTTGCATGCTTTGTATGGATTTAAGGTTTCAAGTATGAGGTATCGGAATGAAGAGGAGCAAATTTAAGGTGTGACCGATCACTGCCCGCGGACTCGTCCGGACACGTCTGCGGGTGTTTGAGAGCCTGGATTTGCTGTGTGCTGATGTAGATGCTCTTAGTAGTATCAGTATATCGACATATTTGTGTCTCCCTCTCCATTTTCCCAGATCTCTCAACTACTACTGGTAGTAGTATATGGTAGTAAGAGGGTGCTTGGATACGTTTTAGTCTCATGACTAAAAGTAGTGGGACTAAAACTTGCTAGCCTCACCCATGCTTGGATCCAAATACTAAAGAGACTAAAATCAAGTTAATGAGCATTTATTATCCTCCAAACCCTTCAATCCAGAACTCGCACGTGTTAAAGGAGAGGAGTTAAATGAGGAGAGAGAGGACTAATCCACATTTTAGTAGGGGTACCCCTGACTAAAAAAATTTAGTCTCAAGACTAGTTTTAGCCCCTCTTTAGTCAGAGGTGCTTGGAACTTTAGCCTCTTAAAGAGACTATTTTTAGTCAGACTAAAATAAGGCCCTTGGATCCAAGCACCCTCTAAAAAAATTTAGTCTCAAGACTAGCTTTAACCCCTTTTTAGTCAGGGGTGCTTGAAACTTTAGCCTCTTAAAGAAACTATTTTTAGTCAGACTAAAATAAGTCCCTTGGATCCAAGCACCCTCTAAACTACCCTTTACCGTATATCAAAGTAGTAACATCGCTCGACTCCTCACGTTCTAACCACTTCAAGATTCCTCCATATATAATCGTCCCGCTAATAATATGAAACGATTACTCCTCAACGTGATCAGGCATTGTCAAATGACGTGAAGCTACCGTCCAGTTTTATTCCCGACTAATCTACTGATCAATCGTGTTACGACTGGTATGGATCTGTCGTCTACTTCATACCGATCCTTAGAACCTAGGCGTCAGGTCCAAAAATACAGATTTGGCCACCATGTTTCAATGCCATAATAAAAATAAATTTCTCGAAGGTACTTAATTTACGTAGGCGTTTTAGGTACCAAGATCACTGTTCACAGGATATCTACGGCTAGATTTCAAACATCTAAACTTTAAACTTTAGATACACCCTTTGATCCATATTACTTGTGGCAGGTTTAGTATAATTTTAGAGAGTAATATTAAGGGTTTATGGTTTATGGCATAAACTTCACACTGAAACAACTTCAAGAGAGCATGATCGAGCAACCATATTCTATTGTCGGTACATCAGAAAGGAGAGTCGCTCTGTTGGTAAGATGTGCGGGTGTGCATATGCTGTCCACCCACGCTCGTGTCCCGGGCTTCGTGGATGCTCAAGGTGCTTCGTCTATGAAAATATGCTGCCAAGGACTAGTTCTAGCTGTCTCATCCTATATACCTAAATAGTTAACACTATCATGTATGGCGTACTAAATTTAATCCTTTTATCATGCAACTATGCCAACTCATCATGCCATTATCCATGGGACTCACCTTAACAAGCACCGTGAATGCTACTCATATTCAATTAATATTTTACAACTATATAATAATAAAATATAAAAAGTTACATGTACTTTGGTTTCAGTTCTCATATTGCTAATACAAATAATATACTTTCATACTACTATATCTCATAGAAACAAATAGATCCAATTCACACAGCAACGCGTGTGGTATCATCTCCTGTTCTTTTTTTATTGTTCAGCCAACCTTTTTACATGAGTTTTTCAAATGGATGTTGACATCATGGAACTAACGTTCCAAATGTCATAGTGTCACACAGAAAATACCCTTTGGAACATGGTGGTAACTACACCTGATAACTGAATTTATTTTAAAAAAGTTTAGAAAAAGTCAAACCGTTTCGAAACTTTTTCTCAACAAACTTGAGATGTCGTTTCTGTCGTACGAAAATATTCGTGTAACGAAATATTCTTTGCCCGAGGGCCAAACGTTCATGTCCCACTACTAGTGTCACTTTAAAACTCCCCCCACCACAAGGACCCGGGATTGTTAATATTCCGGCTTCAACGGCTAGTTAGTACCCCGGCTTGTAATAATTTTATTTTCACTTTATTAATCTACAACTACCGCAGAAGCAGACTAGTTTTGTGCATGCTCGCGTCTCTATTCAGTGTCTCTCTCTAGCAGGTGGACCTAATATATACTCCCTGTTTCTATATAAGCTCTTTTAGACATTTCAATACAAACTATATATGGATATATAAAAACATAATTTAGAGTATAAATTCACTCATTTTGCTTCGTATGTAGTCCATATTAAAATCTTTAAAAGATCTTATATTTAAAAACGGAGAAAGTAATATATAGTGCAAAGAGAAAAGTCTAAGCAAATACTCCCTCCGTCTAGGTGTGTAAGTCACCTTACGAAAATCAAATAATCCCAAAACACTTAGGAACGGTACATTAACTCCCTCCTCGTTTCTTGTTTCGTGACATATCAACCAATAAGAGATGTGGGCCATGCATGCTTTCAATGACTTGAGACTACCAAACATGGCATGCAATGGTTAATTCATTGCATGCTATTAACTAGCAAAAAAACATTAAGTTCTCTCATTTTCCCCTCCGCCTTGGTCGCGATGCACAACCTAAGATGACTTATACACCTAGACGGAGGGAGTAAGCTCCAATATAGCACATGTTAACTGGGGGCAGCATGACTGGCGCCTCTAACAAATTATGTAATTAGCAGCACATTTTTTTTAGAAAATGAGGATGGCCCTGGCCTCTACATCTGGAAGATGCATGCAGTCATTTTATTAATTATTCACGAAGACCTTATAAAGTAGTACATCAATATGTCTGAATCACCCATCTTGGCAACATCTGTCGCTATTCCTGTCCACTTGATAAAGGGGTGCAAAAATACTGAGCCGAATACCCAGATCTCTAATCTAAGCCTAACATCTAAATCCAGAGGCCTCAACCCAGCCACATACCGGGTCTGGGACACTGGTCGGTCCGCCACACTCTCATAGGTCGTCGCCGCCATCTTTCACCAATCCATCTTCAGAGCACTTACTGGTGCATCGACCTTGCCAGGCCTACCATTGACGCCGCCATGGCGCCAAACAACGACACCGCCATGCGCTCGTCCATCCAGCCGCATCCGTCGTCGAGATCTAGCTGCACCATGCCGCCAATACTAGTCGTCATCGACGCGGTAGATACAACGCCGCCCCTCCTGCCAACCTCCACACCGTCGCCTCTGGTGGAGCTACGCGGAGCCCACCACCCACAGCGTCTCTCCCCCGAACACCTAAGCCTCCCAAGACGGCGCCTCCATGGAGGGTACGACGCGCAGGACGCCGTCGCCGCCCAATCCAGACTGAATTTTGGACTTTCGTCCAGAGGGGTTCAGAGGTGGATAGGAGGGACCTCGGCTTCACCTCCAAGGAGGGTAACGGTGTCGAGGGATGTCGCCGATGCCGGGCCAAACCAGCCGACCAAAGTTTCCTCCTGTCCCCATCGTATACCACCTAACCTCCGTCTACTCCGGATCCGGCAGCGAGCCATGAACCGAAACCTGCAGAGATGGAAGTGCCATGGGGCTCAACCCACCAGGAAGGAGGATCGAGAAGAACTGCCGTCGTAGATCTATCCAGGTGCCGAATCCAACGATCTGACGTGGCCAGCAATGAACACCACCACCCCATGCCGACCGATGGTGTCCAAGTGCCGGATCCAGAGGGATCCGACCTAAACCCAGCGGCGCCCGCGACCACCCGGTCTTGCCCACCACGCAGCCACCACCTCGCCACGAGCACACATCGAAGCCGCGCCACGCACGACATTGCCAGGAGTTGCCCGCCCGCCGTGCCGCCGGACCCCGCGCTAGCCCAGCACCTCCTCACGATCTGGCCGTCCCGCGCCAGCCGTGACGCTCGGAGGGGGTGAAGCCCTGCTGCCGCCCTACCGGCCAGGCTTCGCCCGGCGGCACTACGAACGGCGGCGAGGAGAGGGGAGAGGCGGGCGAGGTTTGAGTGGCGGCGGCTAGGGTTTCCCCCCGGGTCACCCATGGGTGCGAGGGGAGGGGGAGGAGGATGCCACATCAGCTTTGTACTTCTTTTTAAAGAACAAAGACTGAGAGACGATTTTCTTTTTAGGGGAGAAATATCACGACCTCTTGTCCTCGTCTCGCGTCGCCCCCCTCGCGGGCGACACGGGTGTAACACCCCATGTATTAAGCTACAGTAATCACCCTTTTGATTATGCCATGTCGTCATGATCAACAGTGCTTAATTATCATTAGTATCATATCTCTTTTCACATTCAAATTCAAATAGAAATTCAAACCAAAAGTGAAAATAAAAGTTGTCCAAACCCAGAAACTAAAATGTTCATTAAATGGCAAATATTCCAGGGACAATTCTAAAATCATAACCAACATTCACTAAATTAATTAACTGACTCAAACAGCAGTAAAACAGCACTATTTAATACCTTTTTAATTAAATAAAATCTCAAATGAAAACCTTTGGACTCAAAACCATTATATTGCAGTGGCTTATAATGTACCATATTTATTTGGGCTAGTCTCATATTTTACAAAAGTGGTTTGAAATAAAAACAAAAGACAAAAGACAAAACAAAACAGAAAACGAAAGAAAAACAGAAAAAGAGAAAAGAGAAAAGGCCTCCCCCACTGGGCCACGGCCTAGCAGGCCGCCAGGCCGGCCCACCAGCCACGCCCATATCTCCCCACTACCCCGCAACCCTAGCCGCTATCCAGTTGGTTCCCCCCCCCCCCTTCCCCACTCGCTTCTCTCCCCGCCCCTGACCCTGTCGCCGATCACGCCACCGCCGCAACCACGTCGCCACGCCCCATCGTCGTCGTCGCTGCCTCCTCATCCCCGCCGTCGAACTCCGACGCCGGATCGACCCCCGACGCCGGCACCTCCCCCCGAACGGCGCCGCCCTCCACCGCCCCCATCGCCGGCGACACTGCCGCCACACTCCCCGAGGCCCACATCCTTCCCCCTGCAGCTCCCCGTGAGGACCCCTCCCCTCCTATCCCTTTTCCCTCTGTCGCCGGTGCCATTCGCGTGCCCCGGCCAACCCCGCTGCGGCCTGGCTACGCCCCCTCCCACCGCTCCGGCCTGCTCCCGCCGCGCTCACCGCCTCCGTCGCGTTCCCGTCCAAGCGCACGCGCGCTCGGCTCCCACGCCGCTTGCCTCGCCATCGCCCCGCCACTAGCAGCGCTAGGCCCACCCGCTTCTCGCGAGCCCGAACGCTCGCCGTCACCGCCGTGCGCGCCTTCTTCGGCCGCTCACGCCGCCGCACCGCGCCGCCCCCTGCGCCCGCCTCCGCCTGCCGTGGCCGGCCGGCGAGCCCCGCCGTGGCCACGGCCTCACCCCGCGTCCTGGCGGGCAACGCCCGCGCCCGTCGGGTTCGCCCGCTAACACCCGCTCCAGTGGCCTCCTGGGCCACTGGCAGTAGGGGCCCACAGCCCAGAATAAAAATAATAATAAATTAAATAAATGTTAATTAATTAATTAATTACTAAATCATTAATTAACTTAATTAATTTGGTTTAATTAAACTTAATTAACCTGCTAATTAAACTAATCTGTTAATTAACTTAAACAGTCAATGACATGTGGGCCCCACACGTCAGTTGACTAGGTCAACTGCACTGTTGATTGCTGACGTCAGCATGATGTCGTGCTGACGTCATCAATTACTATTCTGGATAATGTTGGATTAAATAAGTAATTAAATTCCCGAAAATTGTTAAAAACTTTGAAAAATCATATAAAATAATCCGTAGCTCAGATCGAAAGACGTTGTACATGAAAGTTGCTCAGAATTTCGAGATGAATCCGAATACGCGGTCTGTTCGTCCACCACACGTCCCTAGCATAGCGAACATGCAACCGTCCCCTTCGTTCCCTCTGTCCGAAAATGCCGAACTTCGGGAAAACATTCCCGGATGTTTTTCCTCTTCACCTAT
The DNA here is from genome assembly GCA_011799875.1 of Thinopyrum elongatum. Taxonomy (NCBI): domain Eukaryota; kingdom Viridiplantae; phylum Streptophyta; class Magnoliopsida; order Poales; family Poaceae; genus Thinopyrum; species Thinopyrum elongatum. The sequence continues at coordinate 18,408,953 of CM022299.1, forward strand.
ATCGTGTAGCACTGCGTTAGGTCACCCCTAACTCTGCGTATTATCTTGTCATACTTTGTGTAGCACTTGTTTGCTTAGTATTTACTGTTTTCTCCCCCTCTTCTATTCCGATAGACCCCGAGACCGACGCAGCTCCGGTGATTGGCTACATTACTGACGACTCTGCCTTTGCCGCCGAGCAACCAGGTAAGCACCCCCCCCCCCCTTGAGCATACCGATATCGCCTATTCTTTCTCTCTCATGCTTGCATTAGAATTGCTGCTGCTGCTGCTTTACCTATTCTGATGCATAGCCTGTTTATTGTAACCTGCTATTGAAACCTTACCTGCTTATCCTAAACTGTCTAGTATAGGCTGGGTAGAGACCTATCAGTGACCCCCACTTGTCCCGACTGCCCCGCTGGATTATCAGAAGACCCGATCAACGGGATTGAAGACCAGGCCCCGGCACCGCACATCACCCCCCCTTAGTTGTAACGACACTGCAGCATTACTATCGAGTGCCGAGGGTGAAACCTCATGCGGCACTTCTGCTGTTAACTCTGTAGAGTAGCTATTCGGTCGTGGTCATCGAGGGTGATTCCTCCTTCCCCACTTCCGATAACGATGTTGTCGTGTAACACATCAAGTGTGAACCCATCGAGGGTGATTCCTCCGAGTTCACCTTGACGGATACATAAAGTAGGAATCCAACGAGGGTGATACCTCGGATTCCCCTGATGTTATGGACACACGGATACTTGGACTTTACACTGTTACTTGGAAAGGCGGGTCGACCCTGATGTGTACCCACGTGTGATGTGAAGACGGCCCGGTTGCCTGTATAGTGCCTGAGTGATGAATACGAGGCATGGCCGGGCATTCTTGGCCCTTGCCGCAAGTCCTCGAGACGGGGCGACGGGGTCACATCTTTCGTGAGTCTCTACTCGTTACCGCAGTTCCAAGGTACTAACGATTTGGATATTTGATTCGAGTGGGCCTCTGGCCCGATAGCACTAACCATCACGTGGGAAAAGTTATGGGCACTCTGCATCGTATGCATCAGCCGAAAGCTCTGTCAGACGTCCAGTTCAGCATTGCGGCCGGGACAGACCGGCGCCCCCCTGGTGCCTGGCTTCCCCCTGCACGCAACAACCCGGAGTGCACAGGGCGATGGCCCACGGCCCCTGAGTGCTTAGGATGTAGACCGGCGGGGACCTCTCTGCTGAGCTCTAGGTATGGCTGCGGTGTGTCGTTTGGCCGAGGTTGGGCATGACCCGGAAAAGTGTGTCCGGACGAAGTTAAGCGAGCGTGGTGGGTAAGTTGGTGCACCCCTGCAGGGAAGAACTAATCTATGCATAGCCGGATCCTCGGTAACGGACACTCGGAGTTGTATCCCGATCGATACAATTAGAATTGGATACTATGGCTCTGGGATTGCTTCTCGCAGGGAGTCGAGAAGGGATCTCCGGACGAGGTTGATGACTGTATGGCTCTGGGATTGCTTTCTCGCAGGGAGTCGAGAAAGGATCTCTGGGTGAGGTTGATAACATTACTACTACTTTATATTGTACTAATCTACACTCTTCTAATGCTGCAAGACCTCTGAAGATGCTAGTCTTCGATAGGACTAGGCCTTTCTCTCTATTCTGGCATTTCTGCAGCCCAGTCCACATATACAACCTTCCTTTGATAATGTTGCATATGTAGTGTAGATCCTTACTTGCTGAGTACTTCGGATGAGTACTCACGGTTGCTTTGCTTTCTTTTTCCCCCATGTCCTTTTGATGCAACCAGATGACGGAGCCCCCTGAGACAGCTGCCCTGCCAACGATCGCTACTACTACTACCCCGCGGGTGGTTACTGCTACGAGCTGGCCGTCGACCAGGAGTAGGATCGGAGGGTCCCAGGCAGGAGGCCTGCGCCTTTCGATCGTAGTGTTTTCTTTTGCCCCGCCTTCTAAGGGCTTATCTGTGTTTTCTTTTATATCTGTTTTCAGATATCTGATGCTTCCAATGACGCTTGTACGCAAGCTTATGTATTCGAGCCCTCGAGGTCCCTGGCTTGTAATATAAAGCGTGTATGACTTTATTTATATTTTAGAGTTGTGTTGTGATATCTTCCCGTGAGTCCTTAGGCTTGATCGTGTGCATTTGCGTGTATGATTAGTGCACGATTGAGCAGGGGGCGTCACAACGGGGGATCCAACCTCCGCCGCCAGAGACTCGTCCCGTGCCCGTCCTCCCCTCCGCTGCCACAGGTGGTCGGCGCCGGGCTAAGCCCGTGCGTGCGACGCGGTGGCGGAGGGCCTCTCCCCTCTCCCCCGGATCCATGGGTGGCGCGGGCGCCCAGATCCGCGGAGGTGCGGCCCCCACTTCGGCCCACGGTGGCGCGGCGCCCAGCGGCGGCGCCTGTGGTGTTGCCGGTGGGAATCGGCCGGCTGCACAGGGGGCGCCGGTGGCCGGTGCGGCGACCCCATGCCGGGGTGGCGGCGCGCCCGTTGGTCCGACCGGTTCCAGCCCGTCCCGGATTCTGTGACTACCGGACGGCGCGGGGGGTGGCGTCGACCCGGCGTGGCCGGCGATCAGGACGCGGTGGTGCCAGCGGATCTTCGCTGGTCTGCCGGAGATCCAGGGGGTTCATCGTCTCCGACTCGTTCTGCTTCGGTTCATGCTCTCTGGTCCAGGGAGACTGTCATCATCTCCAGGTGCTGGCTACATGGATCTGGCGGCGGCGACTGGATCCTTTTGGTCTAGTCTCCGACGGATAAGGCGGCGATCCGTGCACAAGAAGCTGGATGGAGTTCTTCGAACAGATCTGGGTGAAACCCTGCTCTTGGCTAGATGCCAAAGCCGGCGGTGGCGGCACTCTGCGGTGTCGTTCCCTTGTTGAAGGCATCGCCGTGGAGAAGTTCTAGACCACTATCTGCTACCTCCGGGGGAAACCCTAGTTCGATAGATCAGAAGACGGCGGCGCGCTTGTGTCGTTTCCCCCTTGGGGGCGTCATTCTTGGAGGTGTACACGGGCTCGAGGGATCAGTGGACGACGTCTTGGGTGGAGCGGTGCTTCATCATACACATTTGATGGTGACAGATCTCGATGGCATGGCGCCCTGGAGATTAGGCGTCTGATGTGCGATGATGAACTCGCGCAGGAGGGTGACGCTGTCTGGCGTCATGGTGGCGTCGACGGCAGCTAGACCGGGCAAGGTTGATGCAGCAGTACAGCTCTGAAGATGGATTGGTGGCAGGTGGTGGCGGCGGCCTCTGAGTGTGCGCCGGACCGGTGGGTGCCCCATACCCGGCAGGCGTCCTGGTTGGGGCCTCAGGTTTGGCTGCGAGGTCTGTTTGGTATTAGGCCCAGACTATCAGCATCCCTTCATCAACTGGATAGGAGTAGCGACAGATGTTGCCTAGACGATGGCTTTAGTGTTACTGTTGTATTACTTTGTAAGGTCTTTTGTGAATAATGAATAAAGTGGCTGCATGCATCGTTCAGATGTAGAGGCCGGGGGTATTCCTCCTTTTCAAAAAAAAAGACGGAGAGACGGTCTTCGCCCAGTACGATGAGCCGGTCTGGCTCCCCAGCACATTTTTTTTTGAGTTAAAACGAAACTTTATTTGTTAGCGATAACCAGTATATCGTTTGTGAGAAACATTACAATTTCACTAAGAGGTTCCTCAAACCAATCCGAAGTCGAAGAAAATCTAGTTAATCTAGCAAGTTCATGTGCTACTTTATTTGCCTCTCTATTACAATATTTAAATTTAGTCATGATAAAGTCACATGCATAGTGATAACAGTCATCGAAAATTGCCGCCGCCGCCCCCGCTAACAGCCCATCGTCATGCATGGTCTCAATCACCTCCAGATTTGGCTCCCCAGCACATGATGCCACATCAGCTTTGTACTTCTTTTTAAAGAACAAGACGGAGAGACGGTCTTCGCCCAGTACAATGAGCCGGTCTGGCTCCCCAGCACATGATGCCACATTAGCTTTGTACTTCCCTTTAAAGAACAAGACGGAGAGACGGTCTTCGCCCAGTACAATGAGCCGGTCTGGCTCCCTCGTTTTTCCTTCCTGTGTTAGAGTCTATATAAATAGAGACATATAGGTCCGTCCGTATGCATCACAAGTTGCCAGACACAACTATTCAAACGTCAAGCTTGCAACCACTCAGATGGCCGTGAGAAGTGCTGACGATGCGACGAGCAGCCGAGGATGATCAACGCTGGTAGGGCTGCAACCCATGCCGCCTTTGCCGCATCGGAGTGGGGTGGTTTCTTCATCACCCACGACCCTCCTCACCCGCAGGCATGGCATACATATATACTCCTTCCATGTGCAGATCTACCTTTGCTTGTTTTCCATTTTGCCCAACCTCCATTGCAAGTTTAAGAAAAAAAACAATCTTGGGGGTAATTGATTTGTCTATATATATGTTATGGACACTCCCAATTTTGTATATTATCCTTCAAATTTTTTTAAGCCTGCAGATCAATTTCTATGTGGGTACCTTGTTGATATATGCAGAGGTCGGAGGAGTGGATGAGGGAGAGGGTGGAGGAGCTCAAGGGGCGAGTGCGCACGATGTTCTGCGACGACAGTGTGGCCAAGGCGGTGACATTGATGGACACACTTGAGCGTCTCGGCGTGGATGGCCACTTCCGCGAAGAGATTGACTCGGCCATAAGCCAGATCGTTCACCCGGATGAGTCCGCTGGTTCTGATGACCTTCATGTTGTCGCGACTCGGTTTCGCCTGCTTCGGCAGCATGGGATATGGGTGTCCACAGGTAGTTCAATAATCATATTATCCATTAAGACAATACAAAATTGGAAGTCGTTGCCTAGGTGTTGATTGTTTAACCAACAGAACTGCATAGTGGCCTATCTAAAATTTTCTGTGCGACTTGAACGACCTATACAGAACAGCATATGACTTAGAAGTGGCAAACCCCTATAATTTTGCTATTAATTTCAGTCGAAGAGTGTCGACATCCATTTGCCTTCAATCGCCGGTACAATTTCTACCGTGAAGTCAACAGATCGTTTTCCAGAACAAAGTTTCTAGCAAAAACCCTTTCATTGAATTTTATATGCAGGCATCTAATGATTATCTTGTAGAAAAAATAGTTTATTGACCGTTAGCCTCCCTGGTATGTTAATCTTATTTGGTGTCTTTTACTTCACATATTCGAATGGTACTTTCACAACTACACTTTTAGAATTTTACTTTGAGACTTGCTTCGGTAAAAAAAAACCTTAAAAGAACTATCGGCAATCTTAAAATCACTTAAAATATTAGTCATCTCTAACAATCTTCATCCCCAAACTCGGTTTGATTCGGACATTTGGTGCAGATGCGTTGGACAAGTTTAGAGATGTCATGGGCAACTTCAAGGCAAGCCTGAGAAGTGACCCGGGGGCTCTACTAAGCTTGTACAATGCAGCTCACATGGCAGTACCGGCTGATGGCCCGGCCCTCGACAATGTCATCGACTTCACACGGCACCAGCTTGAGGCCATTGCAGCGAAAGGTGAGCTTCGGTCGCCGTTGGCGGAGCAGGTCGCCCGCGCCCTCGACCACCCTCTCCCACGGTTCACCAAGCTGCTAGAGACCATGTATTACGTCGGTGAGTATGCGCAGGAGGAGACACACGACAATACGCTGCTAGAGCTCGCTAGGCTCAACTCTCACCTCATGAGGTCTCTTCACCTCAGGGAGCTAAAGGCACTGTCCTTGTAAGTCTTTTTTTTTTTGCTTTTGTGATTAAATTGCATATCTTAGTACCTCGTACTTCATTAAAATCCTTTTGATCTTCACCAAACTATGCACACAACAAATATGCATAAGATCGTGAGTGTACATTCAATTGGTAATTTAACTAATTAACCTCTCCAGGTGGTGGAGGGATCTTTACGACACGGTGAATCTACCGTACACTTGGGACCGTATGGTGGAGTTCTACTTTTGGAGTTGCGGAATGATCCCTGAGGAGGAACACTCACGCGCACGATTGATGTTCGCCAAGACGTTTGGGTTGGTGACTTTTCTTGACGATACCTATGATGTCCATGCCACCTTAGAGGAATGTCGTAGTTTCACCGAAGCCATGCAGAGGTACTTACATAGGGTGTAATTCAATTATTTTCAAGAAACTATGACTATGAGGTATCTTTTCTTTCATAATTCTAATACAAGCTTAGTTCGATCTCTTATTAAGGCACACATATCATTTTTTTTCTTACAGATGGGATGATAGCGCGGTTTCTATTCTACCTAAATACCTTCGCATGCTCTACATCAAAACGCTAAGCAACTTCAAAGATTTTGAGAATATGTTAAAACCGCACGAGAAGTACCGCATGTCTTATGCAAAAAAAGCGGTATGTCGTAATTTACGTGCACCAATTTAAATATTTAAGTGGTTCCTTGAGGAATTTTAATCTCTCTCATATATGGACTTGGCTTAATTTTACCGTAAACAATTTATCTCTCATTTAACCTCCTAAACTATACTTTCTTGTTCTCTTAAGTGTAGCTTAGGGAGTAAAATAAACATATGTATAGTTTAAAGGTTTAGGTGAGACCAATAATTGATTTCAGAACAAGTAAATTAAGCAAATAACTAAAATAAGACAACACAGTAATAGTGTGTTTTAAATTGTTGTGTATGCAGTACCAACTACAGGCGGAATATTATATGCAAGAGGCCCAATGGTCCAACGACAAGCACCAGCCGACCTTCAAGGAACACGAGGAGCTGTCGTCATGTCTTCAGGCTTGCCGATGCTTAACCTCGTGGCCCTCATGGGCTACGGCGCCATAGCAACCAAGAAGGTATTCGAGTGGACATGCGCCATCCCCGACGTAGTCCGTGCCGGTGCACAGATCGGCCGCTTCCTCAACGACATCTCCTCTTACAAGGTACTCCTACTCCTATGCATAAGTGAATTAATGTTGCATTTCTGTCAAAAAATTAATAGAAACATGATAGAATGTACTATCATAACAACCGACATCGTCGATGTAAATGTAGTTGGGGAAGAACAAGAAGGACGTGGCTAGCGCCGTGGAGTGCTACATGGGGGAGAAGGGTACCACAGGGGAGGAGGCTGTGGCGGCAATCGCCGCCATGACAGAGGATAGTTGGAGGACCATGAACCGAGCATGCATGGAGATGGACCGCGAATTGTTGCCGGCGGCGCAACTAGTGGTGAACATAGCAAGGTCGAACGAGGTCATCTACCTCCGCGGAAGGGACGGTTACACCTTTGGTAGCCACGTCAAGGACCTTGTCACCATGCTTTTCCTTGCCCCCATTCCCCTTTAAAGCCGGGGGTTGCAACATATGCATAATCCTGAATAAGCTATGCATTTCTTCATTATATAGATATGCTAGGATGAGTTATGTGGAGAGCGTGTAGCAACTACTACTGCACTTTGCTGCGCTGTTGAACTTTTATGATATCAGTTGAAGGCATCTCTCGTGTACTACCAAGATGTGTTGTTTGCAGTCTTTTCTTTCTTCTGTAATAAAGGTTGTTTATAGGTGTGGATATGTCACTATTATATCACTTGCTCATATGATTTATTATAACAGGTACACACATTGAGTAGATGTAAAACCACACTGTTCCAAATATAAAGGTGATCTAGGGATGCCACATCAAATGGTTTTTGGTGTGGGAAGGGGAGCGGAATTTATATTTGGTACAAACCCTAGGGTTGTTGTTGGTCTAATTGTTTGTTGAACGCTCCTACGCCCACAACAAATTCTTAATGATTTTCTAACAGTGAAGAACATCAAGCCGGAAAAATATGCACAGTTCAATCATCCATCGTTGTCGTACGCTGCTATGCCCAGAACAAATTCTTAATGATTTTCTAACTGTGCAGAACATAAGCTGTAAAATTATGCACCGTTCAATCCTCCATCATTGTCGTCACACAGTAGTTTTGTTGTTTGTTCTTGATAGAGTATTATTGCTCCCGATCATACAATCGTCGTTCAAACAAAGTATGGCAAGCATTCAAACAGAAAAACTCTAGCCCCAACCAAAACATAGTGTTTCGTACTTCTCTGCTGCACCGCCACAGAATGCTTGTATCCCACAAAAAATGTGTACGCATAGCAAAGTACGCCGCAAAAAATGTGTAGACTTATTAGCAACATATGATGCAAACGTAGTATGGCTGAATAAACGAAAATGCACAAGTGAACTTGCAGCAAATGAAACAGGCATGTTTAACCACCAAATCAGCAAGCAAACATATCTCAAACAGAGAAAATGCTGGAAATAACATCTAGTGTCGCCAAACGTTCAAGTACAACAAGTACAGGCTTCAGAATCCGCAGCAGAGCCGGAGACAGCAACATTATGAAAGATACATCGCTTTCATTCAGCAACTAGCCAACTGGGGCAAACCTTGCCGTCACAGAGTCCAGTGAAGATGCCAATCAGGTTCTGAGGAATTAGCAACTTACACGAGTTGCTTCCCGTCACTGGGTTCAGCAGAGTTGGCATGGTGATGGTGGTGGCGGCGGTGGTGGCGGCTTTTGTGAGACCCCTTGCCATCATTCATCTTGTCTGGCTCACCGGCAGCACCATCATCCAAGGACATAGAGCGGCTCCTATGGCGCTCATGGTTGTCGCAATCTGATGGCTTGTCCTCGTCACTTGATCTGTGACGCTTCCTATGCCTCAACCTGATCTTGTCCTCGGATTCATCGTCTGATGATCGGTGGCGGCGCCTCCGGCTCCTAGAATGGTCCTTCCTGGTTGATCTTCGCTCATCATCATCGCTGCTGTAATCTGAAGCATCAGACTCTGACCTTGAAGAGTGTCGGCGATGCTTCCTCCTGTGCGAGTGCTTCTTCCTTCGGCGCTCTTCTTCAGATTCGCTATCATATTCATCACTGTCGCACTCGTCACTAGAGTCCGAGCTCCTCCTCTTTGACCTATGCTTGCGCCTCCTGGCACCATCAGAGTCAGAGTGGCCATGTTTCCTGTGCCTTTTGCGGTCCTTCCTCTTCCTGTGTTTCCGATCACTGTCGCTCTCGGATTCACTGTCAGATTCTGAGGAAGAATAGCTTCGCCTCCTGTGCTTTTTTGACTTCAGCTTCTTCTCCTTTTCTTCAGTGGCCTTAATTGCCGCTTCCAGTTTCTGCTGCCATTTCAGTGGAGCTTCCTTCTTCTCAAGGAGTCTCTTCTTCTTGTCTTCGACCATCTGCAGGAACTTCTTGGCATCCATCCCAGCGAAACAGACAAAAGCTCAAAACCTGCAGGGCCGTGAAATGATGCAAGGAAGTGCATCTCATAGAAGAGAGAAAACACTGTTAGTTTACTGAACATTTATGATTATCCAGCATGCTAGAGAAGAAGTGTGTAAATCAAATAAGTAGAGCAATAGCTTTTAGACAACTCAAACAAAGATATTTTAGCAACCAAGTGCCATATAATATCAGGCATTTCAAAGCATAGTGAAGCTAATCCTTACAACCAACAAATACTGGACAGAGCGTGGCATGTCTAAGCAAAGATTAACACCAGAGTAGCACTAAACTGATACATGGCATCCGCTTAACACCAAAACAGTAGCTTAAAGGTTCCAAACTGCTAAACATTCAGAGCATACAGAAATATGTGAGCCAGATTTTGTTCTGCGTCTCTAGTAACAATTGACAATAATAACAAGTAACCTATATGTTCTGCGTCTCTAGTAACAATTGACAATAATAACAAGTAACCTATATGCGATGAAGCTTGTTTAGTAGTTACTGGTCCATAGAATAAGGCTTTCTTCCTATGGCATCAGTTTAAACTTGAACGTGATTCCAGTTCTTAACCTTCAAAGTTCAGAAATCTTGAAGGAAGCTACGAATCTTTTTTCCCCCTATATATATCTTATTCTCGAAGACCACACAGCAGAACTACAATCCAAGCTTTCGGCAGCAGTTCAAACAAACCAAACAAAGCAAGCGCTGACTACCACCAGGCGGCTAGTAGGAATAACTGCAGCTGGCACTACCAGAAGTACAGCGCATGCATGCATGACTCAGCCGCGCATAAGCACTAACAGATCCAATGATTGCAGTAGGTGCAGGCATATTATACACTTTCTTACCTTGTCCTGAAGTTGCAACCACCAGACCAGAGAGAAGTCGCTCCTCCTCTTTCCTCAGCCCCAAATTCGCCTGCAATAACCACAATTCCGGTCAGGGTAAATTCTCAGGTCAGGGTAACCTATCTTCTCAGAAAGACTCTTCTAGGGAAATTCTAATCTCTATCCGCAGTTCCGGATAACAATCCTCGAGGCCACGAAATCTCGCACCAAAACCCCGTGATAATTCACGAGGCGCGACAGATCTAAAGCCGCGGCCGGCCGCGAAACCAGGGTAGAATCGCGACGAACTTCGGCAACGGCGTTTCGAAAATCGAACGCCGAAAGGGCGCAAAGAAGCCCGTCCTCTCAGCCCTGCTCGTCCGAATCTGGACCCCTGCGACGCCCCCGCGGCGCGATCTAGAGCCCTAGCGACCGCGGCGCCGGGAGGGCCTACAATTCCCACGGAAATTGAAGAAATAGCGACCTACTGAGTTTTCATAAGAACGCAGGGGGGACGTCGCGACTCACCGAATTGAACGGGGATGCGCTGGCGATGGCGGCGGCGGCGGCCTGGGTTGCGGTTGCGGCGCCGGCCGGTCGCCGCCTCGGCGAGGGAAGGGGTGGGGATAGGAGGAGGAGTGCGACTTGGCTTTGGGTTTGGGCGTGCCGTTTGGGTTGGGCTAGGGGAGGCGGCTGCCTGCCCGTGGGACGGACCCGGCGATATATGGGTGGAGACGGACACGGTTGGTTTCCGGTGCCACGCTGACTGGTGGGTCCTCACGCGTTTTAAGTCGGCTCACGTCTTTGCTGCTGGAAAAGACCTGCCGCCTTCTGAGCCATTGGATTTGCGTGTTACGAGCCGTCCGATCAGTATGTCATGCTTGTCGTTCCGTAGCAGGATGTTTGCTCAATGAGGCACGTTGCAAACGTAATATGAACCATGTTGCGGTCAACTTCGGTTTGCATGATGTTGCAAACATCTGGGCCTTCATGAACCATAGGTCGCGTGTGGGAGAGAGGGACCGGCTTGCGTAGATGGCATCTGTTGGAAGATACACGAGAGAAAGGTGAGACCAAGAAAGGGACGGCTCGGGGAAGACGACATGCGGTTGGGGGAGGCTTCTAGAGAGGATAAGGTGGAGGGAGAGTTGTGCGGGGGCCACAAGGTATGCGTCGTGCATTGGAGACGGTTAACTAGATGAGTGCTAGTATTTTCCTTTTGGGGGGCACTATGTCTTGTTTTTTTATAGGCCCATAAATCCGCTTTCTCTCATCTCCTATTTGCAGACAATTCATTGATTTTAATGAAAGATGATGGAATGCTAGCACACTAAAGAATGTGTTGCACACTTTCTTTTTTAGATCGGGCCAGATTCTAAGTGTGGCAACGTCTATTTTAGTGCAAACAACACTTTTGAGAAGGGATAAGAAGTGTGGACAGGAGCCATTGTTCCAAGTATTTGGTTAATAGAGTGTGTGTGTGTGTGTTAATTGGGTAATGGAAGGAAAATTTGCTATCGCTAGGAGGTAAAGAAGTCATGCTTAGAGCAATGGCTCGAGATGTGTCGGCTTTCACCATGAGTGTTTTTAAACTGCCAAAGAGTATATGTAAAGACATAGCCGATGCCATTGCAAAGTTGTGGTGGGGTGATGAAAATTCAAAGAAAACCCATTGTCTAGCTCGGTGGAAGATGTGCATACCAAAAGGAAAGGGAGGTATGAGTCTTCACTACTTATACTGTTTCGGTTTAGCGATGCTGGCGTAACAGGTTTGGCGATTGATGGAAGAACTCGTATCACTCTTGTGCAGGAGTCCTTCGTGCCAAATACTCCCGACGTGGGAATTTGCTCAACGTGGCAAAGTACCTTGGCAGGAGTACAATGTTTCAGGAGGGCTTATGTATGGAGAGTTGGAGCTGGTGCTCAATGTCATGTCTGGGATGATGCGCCATGATCCCAGCAAGTGCGACAGAGAAAGTGATGACACCGAGAGATGCAAAATCTTACCTCATAGATGAACGAGCTTGTAAACCCAGTGAATTAATAGTGGGATGAGAAGCTAATTCGAGCTATATTTGGCCGATTGACTCAAGCGGAATACTACAAATTCCAATAGCATGATCAGGCAAGGAGGATGTTGTGGCATGAAAGTATACTAGAACGGGAATGTTTCCAACTAAAGATCCATCAAGTTGTTACATTCACGGGCTACAAGCCATCCGATCAATTGTTTAGTGTGGCGCGACGATTGGCAACATAGGCCATATTGCACTCTTCGTTTGCAACATAAACCATACTGCGCTCACTGATCTGGGTCACGTCATCTCGTCGCAGATGGACGCTTGCACCATGGACCATGCGGCAGCCACCTCCAGCTTGCATAATGTTGCGAACACATGGGCCTTTAGTCACCAATCGCAACATGGACCATGTTGCAGACACCTTTAGCAACGACGACGATGACAACACCAAGCATTCAGCTCGACACGGCTCCACGTCTAGCTTGTAACATCCCCGCGGGGAGCGGCAATGCCGTTGTGGGGATGGGAGAAGGAGGTGACAGAGGGAACTCGCAGAGGTGGTGTCGGTCGGCTCCATGCCAATGAGACAAAGAAAGGAGTCTCTCTGGGAAGACGACATGTGGTTGGAAGAGGATTCTAGAGGGTATAAGGTGGAGGGAGAGTTGTGTGGGGCCCACAAGGCATGTGTCGCATGTTGGAGGGGTGCTCTTTGCGGGAGTTTCAACGGCCCCCTAAACACCATGTCTCTGTTCCTTCTCTTTGAGAAATCGACCTCAGAGCTCCACCTCGTCTCCCTCCTTCTCTTTGAGAAATCAACTTACACAAATCCAGTTTTCAGGAAACTTACAAATAGCTCACGCATACATCGAACAACTTATTTTTTGTATCCATGCACAACTTTTTAAAAATCCTGCAATCTGGGGTCTTACCAAGTTATTACATTCGCCAAGATCTTTCGCCCAATGTGAAGTTCATGCTAGGCACATGCTAGTACAACCTTCGCTCATTACTTCCGTATCTAGACTAGACTAAGAGCAACTCCAACGGGGCGACCCATTTCGTCCGCCGCCGTCTGTTTGGATCGGCGCAGACAAAAGAGAAGGCCCAACGCGCCGACCCAAGCCCAATTCGAGTCCGCTTCGCGTCCGCGCCGACGTATTTGCGGCCCAAATTTGCGCCCCAAATGCGTCGGCGCGTACGCGGAACGGACGCCACGCGCGTCTTCTCGGTGTCCGCCGCGTCCCCACCTGGCAGTCGTCCAACTGCCCGCGGTCTTCGTGGTCAGCTTAATTTATAACCTCGGGCCCATGCGTCAGCGACGGCGGTCGTCCTTTTTTAAGCCGACCGTGCGGCGGGGCCGTCCTCATCCGCTTCTAGCCAGCCCCCGTCCCCATCTAGCCACACTCTGCTCCCCCGTCGCCGGCAAACCCTAGCCACCCCAGCGAAGCCAGATGGGGCTCTTCTCCGGCGCCGGCAGTAGCAAGTCCAAGGGCAAGACCCCCGCCATCCCTTTCCCCTCTGAGTTCCTCCCGCCTCCGCCGGTGCCAGCTCGCCGGCCGAGGCAGCACGTCAACGTGCCAGTGCACCAGGCGGAGTGGCACTGGCAGCACGCGTGCCAGCTCGTCGGGCGACTGCGTCGTGCCGTCGGTGGCCCCGCCATCCCCTGTCAAAGCCGAACCGGAGCCGGCCCCCATCGAGCGCTACTCCTGGACGGGAGTAGTGCGCGAGTGGGTCAGCGCGCCGCCAGTCTGGATGGGGGCGACGCCGGCGCAGGAGCGCGGCGTACCTCGAGCAGTGGCGCTAGCGACGGCTGGCCGAGGAGCGTCGCGACGGCGAATACCTCGAGATGCTCGAGCGCGACGCGGAGGACGAGCAGCGCGAGGCCGAGGAGGAGGCGCGCCAGGCCGCGGCGGCACAGCCCGCGGCAGCGGCCGACACCGCCGCCGCCTGGAACACGGCGTTCCCCTGGGCCGGCCCTGCGCCGACGCTCATCGACCTCACGGGCCTCGAGGACGACGACGACGACGCCTAGGGCAGCGCGCCGCCTCGTAGTTTAGTTTGTTTTTAATTTTCATTAATGCAAATGTGGACGCGTGGACTCTCGCCAGCCTTCGTAGCCGGCTTTAATGTTTAATTAATGTTGTTTTTATTTTAAAAATGCTTATATTCTTTTTTTAAGGAAATATTCTTTTTTTTTCTCGCGCCGTCCAAATGGGTCGGGTTAGCGTTGGGCGCATGCACCGACCCAAACGCGGAAGCGGACGTTGATGTCCGCCGGACCGACCCAAACGGACAAAAAACAAACAAAATCACCGTCCGTTTGAGTCGGCCCATTAGAGTTACTTTAAGATTCCATCCACTCCACAGCTCTGCTTCCGGAGCAGGTGGAGCGGACCCGAACAATGTTACTCCGCGGAGTCAGCGGCATGGAGCGGAGCGGGCCGCAGTTATAAATCCCGGAGCGAGAAAACAGCTGCTCCGTAGCTCTCGGAAACGGAGGAGTTAATCAAATTTACGGAAGACTGCCACCGATAAGTGAAACATACCGGTTCGTTCTGTGTGTCTCTCGTACTCGTTGCCTTTCTCATCGTACCGCCCCTCTCCAGCACGGGCCACATGGCAGATTGTTGGGCTTTGGGCCCAACTCTTGAAGAGGAGCCGAGCCAACAAGCCGAACAGTTTTCCTGGCTCGCACGATCGATGAGGAGTTGCAATTCGTACGGAGTAGTCGGAGCGCAGAATTTTGTGGAGCCGGTGGATTACCGAACAGGGCCTAAAACGAGTAATTCGGGGTGGTGGGAGTATTAAATTCGGGCTTTGGTAAGATTTCAGTTTAGACCATTCATGCTCAAACAGTGAAAGATTAGAAAGCAACCAAGTATCCGATATTTATATATAATTAAATATCCTTTTCCAAAGTTCAGAATTTTTTTTTTGAGGATAAGTTCAGATTATTTAAGAAGACGTGGAACCACGGCCGTGCAGAACATATGCATGCGCTCCGACCAGTCCTGCTCTGCCGACACACACTCCACTACTCCGGCTACTGAGCGATCTGAACCAAGATGAGCCATGTTTTCCAGATCGTGTCCCGGCGCATGGTCCTGCCGGAGCCGACGGCTTGGCTGCCGTCGGAGCCAGAGACGCCCTGGGACCTCCGGATGATCACCGTGGAGTACACCCAGACGGGCGTCCTCCTGCCCAAGCCCCCCACCACGGGAGAGCAGGGTCACCACGCCCCTGTCGTCGAACGCCTCACATCGTCCTTCGCGCGCGCACTCGGCCGTTTCTACCCCTACGCCGGCCGCCTCGCCGTCGCGCCGGGCGTGGAAGGTGGGAGCATCTCCGTCTCGCTCCGTTCCAGCATGGAGGGCGCCGAGTTCGTCCACGACGTGGCTCCCGGTGTCACCGTGGCTGATGTTATAACGACGCTGTACACCCCCGGGGCGGTCCGGTCCTTCTTCCCGCTCGACGGGCTGCTCGGCGTGGACGCCGTGGCGGACTCCCACCCTGTCCTGGCCGCGCAGGTTACCGAGCTCGCCGACGGTGTCTTTGTCGCCATGTCGCTCAACCACGCTGTTGGTGACGGGACGGCTTTCTGGCACCTCTTCAACACCTGGTCCGAGATCAGTCGTCGTCAGAGTGACGACACCGCCAGCTCCTCGCCGCTGCCGGTGCACCGGAGGTGGTTCCTTGACGGCTGCCGTGTCCCGATCCCTCTGCCATTCGCCAAACTGGAGGACATTGTCAGCTATGGGCACCCATCATCGGTGCAGCCGCAGGACTGCTTCCTCCATTTCTCCACGGAGAGCGTAAAGAAGCTCAAAGCGAAGGCGAACGCCGAGGCGTCCGGCAGCGGCAGCGCCACCATCTCCTCGTTGCAGGCCCTGCTGGCGCACCTGTGGGTCGCGGTGTGCCGAGCCAGGAGGCTGGCGCCGGACCAGAGCACAACGTACGTCCTCCTCGTCGGATCCCGGGGCCGCGTGACCGGCATCCCAGCGGGCTACGCGGGCAACGCCGTGGCACGCGCCGAGGCGACGTCCACGGCCGGCGAGATCCTGGAGAGGGGGCTGGGCCGGGCCGCGTCGCTACTGAACAAAATGGTGGCGTCGCTCGATGAGGTGAGCGAGAGGGACAGGCTCGCGTCATGGGCGCGTAACCCGAGCTTCGCGTGCGTGTCGGCGCCGCCCTCGGCGCTGGTGGTGACCGGGAACTCGCCACGGTTCGACGTGTACGGGAACGACTTCGGGTGGGGCCAGCCGGTGGCCGTGCGGCGCAGCTCGGCGAACAAGATGGACGGGACTGCGACGGTGTTCGAAGGCGGAGGCGGCGCAGGGAGCATGGCCCTGCAGGCAGCATGGCCCTACTAGGGAGGCTTAAACAGGCTCAAGCCTACCCTCCAAAAACCAATATTTTTTTACTACTACTAGGACTACTTTCATACCAGCGCAATAGTACATCTACCATCGAGTAGCAAGCACACAACGCCACACACGCACAGCGAACCGGCACCACACATGAATGCCCAGCCTCCATCTACTGTAATTACTAGTTCATGTACAGTTAACTAATTTAGTGTTTAATGCAACTTATTTGCAAAAAAGAAGAGTACAAAGATGAGTATGCATGCATGTGAACCTATCCCAACTAATGTGAACCCAGATACCCTTCCCTTAACAGCTAATATGATCGTAATCCCTCCTCCAACTTATATATGGACAACAAGATGGGGAGATAATGGCTATTTTGCAAGATAAATTCAAATTTTGGTTCAAATTTTCATATATTTTTTAAAAATCCTAGAAAAAATATAGTTAAGACTACATGTTTTAAGTAATAATCTGGAAAACTTTGAGCTTATTTTGACAACAACATTAGGATGTCATGGTTATTTTTTTTTCAAAAGAGAGCTTAGTTTCCTCGCCATTGACTTGAGCCTATCCTTCATTTTCTTCCTAGATTCACCACTGCCTGCAGGTGTGCCTCGCCCGGGAGGTGCTCGCGAGGCTGGTGGCCGACGAGGAGTTCATGAGCGCGGTGAGCACGGTCACAGCTTGATCCATCAGGCTTCTTCTTGCTGGCCGTGTTAGGGCGTGGTTGACAGGGACACGTGGAATGTTACGTGCTTGCTTGGAGCAGATCAACAATTGATAGTGACAGATTATACTACATGCCAACTGCTCAAGATAGCAAGATTATATAATGTCAGATTGATCGAGGCAGTTGATCCTGATTGACACGGACACGAGAAAGGTTGCCATGCACCATGTACCTCAATAATGCTGCCTTGTGCTGATTGCGGCTGTCGAGTCATGTTAAGTGCAATGTGGAAGCTCTCCAAACAGAGCTTTCATTGTTCGTCCATATAAGCTAAATTATCTACCTTTTCTAATTCCTATCCATGATGGTTGATTTAAAGCTAGACAAAAAATACATCCGTGTTAACATCCCTATCTATCGAAAAAGACTTCTGCCCGGCTTTATATGTAAGCCCCAAAACCAAACCGATACATGATAATGAGGAGATCCTCCTACAAAGTAGATCAATGAGAAAAACAAGAGAACTGAAGAATCCACACACTAACACAAAGTAACCTAGACTGCTGAGAAGAAACGGAACAACTCCTGCCAGTGAAAACACCAGGCCTAGTTGCAACACTCACACCCAAGTTGTCACTAGAGAGGAGCCCCTGCCATCCCGCTCCGAATGATGGAGCCGGCCCGAGCCTCTGCCTGCAGACATCAAGGACCACGAGTGGTGTTAACGAGGACCCATATAGAAGATAAGTAGGTAAGTGCAACCGTCCCACACCAGTGCCGAAGAAGCTTGAAGACATGATCAGATGGCGGCACGACATGCCACGGAATGCCTCCACGCCGCCTCCTCCTTCCCATGCATGCCAAGGAACGCTGTCGCCGCCACGCAACCACTCCCACAATCACCACACGTGCGGCCGCTAGCAAGCACAATGGTGAGATGACCATGGCCTAGCGTGTCGCAGCGCGTGCCTTTGCCTTCTATTTGGCAAGGGCGGAGCCACCATCGACGGCGACCGACAGGGAGGCCTCCAGCCCGCCATGTTGTTGTCCCTCGGCTACAGGTCATCAAGCCGTGCTCTTGTTACTTCGGAAGGTTTCACCTCAGCCACAGCCAGCGAGCCGCCTGTCTTTTTTTTTTGTCACTGTTCAAAATGTTTGTCGAGTGTCAGAGAACGTGCACTTGGCATAACACCAGCATCATGTGGCATCAGCATTGTTTGCCCCATTCCGCCTACCCCTTTTATTTGTCGAGTGTCATTTTTTTAACTCAGCAGAGACTTTGCCGAGTGCCGACAGATGACACATGGCAAACTCAACTTTTCTGATAGGATGTATGTTGAGTAGGTTTTGCCGAGTGTGCCACCCAGCAAAGCCTTGCTAAGGCAATCGACCTACGCTGTGTACTCGGCATTTAAACTCTTTCTTGAAGTGAGATTATTGTTCGGCCATGTATTCGGCAAATTCAAAGATCGGCTTAGCCAATCTTCACTGTTGAAGCCTTT
The DNA here is from genome assembly GCA_011799875.1 of Thinopyrum elongatum. NCBI lineage: Eukaryota > Viridiplantae > Streptophyta > Magnoliopsida > Poales > Poaceae > Thinopyrum > Thinopyrum elongatum. The sequence goes on from CM022299.1 coordinate 18,427,606, forward strand.
GTTGTAATCAATGAGAGCACCTGCAAATTCAGTTCGGTTCATCTGGTTACTTGTAAGTAACACACAATAACTTTAGAAGACAAATCTCAGTCCTAAACTTGTACTAGGACTTTGGGCAGGTGCATCTTGGGACGGCAGAGTATATATAGAATCCAACAGAAAGTCAGAAGTTCCAATCCACGTGCCATACATGATTTACACATCCATCAGTCATGAGATGATATCTTTGGAGTCCACAGGCAGGTCCAAGAGCCACGGGAGATGAACGTTGGTGAGCTTGGTCCTGCTGGTGATCCCGCGGGACTTCTTCCTGGCCTTCTTGGGCTTCGGCTGCCGGCCATGGAGCTGCTCCGCCGTGCGCCGCTTCATAGTATCGGTGGCCGGCCTTTCGCCGTTCTTGCGAAGCTCCTTCTCGATGTCGATCATCTCCCGCGGCAGCTTGATGTCGTGGAACAGCTTCTTGAGCTCGGCGTCCACCTCCATCCTCGAAGACCTCGGGTCGTCGTTCGGGTACGCGATGATGCCTCCCTCGCCAGGTAGCAGATAGACGTCACCCGAGGATTTCAGGGCCTGCAGATCTTCCAAGACGGCTGGATAGGCGTCATCCACCTCGGACGCCGGGAGGCCGTCGGGGAAGCTCTTGATCAGCGTAAGCAGCTCGCCTTTGCTCGTCACGTCGTGCGTGGGCTTGTAGGAGTATCGTCGCCCGTCGAAGCGCACCTTGGGGTTGTTCCTCAGGCTCTCGGCGAGGGTCCTGTTGGCTTCGATGTCGACGTAGGTCTGTTGGTTGATCTGATGCGGTGTCAGAGCTTCCCTCGTCTTGTCGAGCAGGTCGATCACGTTTTTCATCTGTTGTCCGACGGTGGACGTCCTCACTTCGTTGATCTTCCGTAGCCGCGCCGTGTCATCGGAGAATCTGACGACGGCGGCGGGCGCAGGCGCGGGCGGGGATGGTTTGGACGCCGGACGTGGAGTTGGAGCGGGCTGCCGCTGGGACGGCTTGATGGATGACGATGAGGCTGCTTTGGTGGCGGCCATGGTGGAGAGAGCCGCCTGGTTCCTCTCCTGCAGCAGCCGGAACCTGGCGAGGCTCTCGTTCAGCGCCATTTGGAAGCCTGAACTTGGTCGAAGCGGCGACCGGCCGGCGATGGCCGGGGCAGCACGTACGTATATCGGTGTATGTGCTGATCGAGAGTTTGGAGCACGCGGCTGGGCGGATCGAGGGTTTCACGAACGTAGGTAATGCTGGACGGGGTCCTCCTTATATAGACTCAAAGGGTATCGCGAGTCTAGTTCGGATCGGACTTTGGCTAATCACCGACACGTACGGTTGTGTAGTCGGCTAGCTTAACCATCCAAACCGATTTTAATTAGGGCTGAATATAAGTTCTTTTAGAGATTTTATTAATGCGGACCCCCCCTCCCCCACCCACACACACTTTACTTTGTATGTAGTTCATATTGAAATTTTTAAAAGATTTAATATTTAGGAACGGAGGGGAGTACTTTTGGAATGGCTTCTAGCTAATATGTAGAGAACTATGAACTGTTTGTTTTGAAATTTTACTGAACTTCCGAGGAACTCTTAGACAAGTCTTTTGTTATTGTTAACAGATAGCCTAATTATTGTTTAGATATTGTTGATATCTCTAACAGATCTCGGCCTGATCTTGCTATTCTTCTTGTGCAAGACATGAGCTGTTTGTAAGGCTATTTATAGCAACTATTCCAATCAATGAAATCAGTTGCCCCAAACCGAGATTTCCTCCTGCCGTTCGTAGTTTAGGCTCCTTCATGGTATCAGATACCTAGATCGCATCGCATCCTCTCCAGCTTCCGCCGCCACCTCCCCTCCCGCCGCCATGAGCTCGATCGGCTACTCCTCCGCCTCCTCGGACTCCGACGACGATGTCTTCGAACAGTTTGGCATCCCCGTCGCAACTCAAACCCTTCCCACCCCGCAGCTGCAGGCTCTCCGCATCCGTGACCACGTCCTCGTCACGTTGGATTACGAGAAGGAGAACTACGGCATCTGGAGCCGCCAATTCCTCACCGCCCTCTCCAAGTTCGGGCTTCGGGATCACATCGACGGCTCCCCCGCCCAGGGCACCTCCGACTGGGTGCTCAACGACTTCGCCATCGTCTCGTGGTACGACGCCACGGTCACGGCCTCCACTCTGGCGATCGTGGAGCCGCGCAATGCCACCGCCGTCTCTCTTTGGCGCGCCATTCGCAGCGTCTTCCGCGACAATCGCGACACGCGCGCCATCTACCTCCGCGACGAGTTTCACGGTTTCAATCAAGGCGACCTCTCTGTCGTCGAGTACACCTCCAAGATGAAGGAGATGGCCGACATGCTTGGCGATCTTGGCTCTCGCGTCCGTGATCGCGACCTCGTCCACAACGTCCTCCGCGGCCTCAACGAGCAGCTGCAGCACGCCGTCCCGCACGTGACGCGCGGTCGCCTGCCGTCCTTCATCAAGCTCCGCAACTTCCTGCTCTTGGAAGAGTGGCGCCTCGGCCGCCGTGCTCGCATCGTCGCCCACAATGCACTCCTAGCCCAGGCGCATCTCGCGTTTCAGGCCGCCGGCGCTCCCATGCCGGCCTACACCAACCCTGCTCTGCCTCCCTACTTCAACCCGACGCCAGCGGGCTTCTACAGTGCGGGCGTCCCCCACGCCGGCCCTCCCACCGCTCCCGGTCAGGGCAAGAAGAAAAAGAAGAAGGGGGCCGCTCCCAGCGCCTCGGCTTCGTTCGCCCCTCCCGCCGTGGGCACGCGTTCACCTGCTCCGCACCCGCCTGCACCTGCCCTCGCTGGCACGTTCCAGGCCTGGGCGGGTCCCGGCATCCTCGGGGCCGCTCCTGGCGCACGTCCGCCTACCCCGGCCGCTCCCCACGGCCTCGCCGTCCACGCCGCGCCGGCCGCTCCTCCGGCTGCCCCTCCGCCACAGTGGGATCAGTCGGCCCTCATCGCCGCGCTGAACCAGATGGCCCTTCAAGCGCAAGCGGGACAAGGCAGCGAGTGGGTCCTCGACAGCGGTGCTTCCTCTCACATGGGCTCCGGTTCCGGTATACCACTCTCCCCTCGCCCTCCCAATTTTCCTTCTCATATCATTGTCGGTGATGGCTCCTCTCTTCCTATCACCGGCACTGGTTCCGTTCACTTTCGAACACCCATTCGCCCTCTCTCCCTTCTGAACATTCTTATTTCTCCTAAACTCATCAAAAATCAAGTGTCTGTCCGTGCTTTTACACGTGATAATTTTGTTTCCATTGAATTTGACCCTTTTGGTTTCTCTATCAAGGATTTGGTAACGGGACGGGTTATTCACCGATGTAACTCCACCGGCGACCTCTACCCCTTCGTGCAGACGCCCCAATGCTTCCTCGCCACCGTCTCTGCAACTTTGTGGCATCAGCGGCTTGGACACCCCGGCGTTGAAGCTTTGGCCAATGCATCCAAATATTTCAAATTCAGTTGTAATAAAAGTTTACCCACGCACTGCGATGCATGTCGTTTGGGCAAACACACTAGACTTCCTTTTGCTTCTTCTACCACCAAAACATCTGCTGCTTTTGAGCTTTGTCATTGCGATTTATGGACTAGTCCTGTATTAAGCATCTCAGGTTTTCAATATTATCTTGTTATCTTGGATGACTTTACCCACTTCACTTGGACGTTTCCTATTCGTAATAAGTCTGAAGTTCATCCTCTTCTTGTGGCGTTCTATGCTTATGTTCGCACGCAGTTCTCATCCTCCATTAAAGCTTTTCAGACCGACAATGGACGAGAATTCGACAACACTGCAAACCGTGCTCTTTTTACCGCCAATGGAACTCTTCTTCGCCTCACCTGCCCATACACCTCCCAACAAAATGGCAAGGCCGAACGTATCCTTCGTACACTCAATGATGGTGTCCGCACTCTCCTTATACATGCATCCATGCCATACCCATGGTGGGCTGAGGCTCTCGCCACCTCCACATACCTCCTCAATCGCCGCCCATGCAAAGCCAACGTCATTACCACTCCCTACGAGCTTCTTCACGGTCGTGCCCCCGATTTTAAGTCTCTTCGCGTGTTTGGCTGCCTGTGCTATCCCAATCTTACTGCCACCGCATCTCACAAACTCGCACCCCGTTCTACTCCTTGTGTTTTTCTCGGCTATCCGGACGGACGCAAAGGGTATCGCTGCTATGATCCACTGACTCGGCGCATTATTTTCTCACGGCATGTTACCTTTGAGGAAAAAGTGTTTCCTTTCAGCTCCCTGGACTTCAGCATCGCCTCGGCATCTCCATCACGCGACAGCCACGACGATCCTCCTCCGGCTTACGTCGATCATGTGGTGCCCCCTGCATGCCACAGTGACGGGCCATGCAGCCCGTCCCCGCGCGGATCATCCTCGGGCCGCTCCTCTTCACCATCCACGGCCCGCGGCTCGGCCTCCTCAGCTCACGGCTCCGCGTCTCTGACGCCCGACGCCGGCTCAGCCCGCGGCTCGGATTCTTCGGCCCGCGGCTCGGCTTCCTCGGCACGCGGTTCTGCGTCCCTGCCGCCGGACCTCCGCGCTGCCCGTGGCTCCGCGTCCCTGACGCCCGACGCCGCGCCTTCCAGCTCGGCGCCTGCTTCGTCGCCTTCCCGCCACCACATGGTCACTCGCGCTCGGCATGGCGTCTTCAAGCCGAACCCTCGCTACGGACATGTCGCCACCACGACGGTGTCGCCCCTCCCATCCTTCGTCCGGGAGGCTCTCCGCGACCCCAACTGGCGCCAGGCGATGCAGGAGGAATTCGACGCCCTCTCGTCGAACACCACCTGGACGTTGGTCCCTCGGCCTTCCCACACCAACGTCGTCACCGGCAAATGGGTCTTCCGGCACAAGACACGCGAGGACGGCTCCCTCGAGCGGTACAAGGCTCGCTGGGTCGTTCGTGGTTTTGCCCAACGTCCTGGTGTCGACTATGGCGAAACTTTTTCGCCGGTCGTCAAACCGGCAACGATTCGCACTGTGCTCACCTTTGCGTCCTCCCGTAACTGGCTTGTGCACCAGTTGGACGTGAAGAATGCCTTCCTCAACGGCATCCTCGACGAACAAGTCTACTGCTACCAGCCGGCCGGTTTTGTCGATGCTCATCGCAAGGATCACGTCTGCAAGCTCGTCAAGTCTCTCTATGGCTTGAAGCAAGCGCCGCGCGCGTGGTTTCAGCGCTTCGCCACCTTCGCCGTCACCATTGGCTTCACCGCCTCTCGTTCCGACGCTTCGCTCTTCATACTACGGCGGGGCACTGACGTGGCGTATCTCCTGCTATATGTTGACGACATCGTCTTGACGGCGTCCTCCCCGACACTGCTCCACGATCTCATTGCCAAACTCATGGTCGAGTTCGCAATGAAGGACTTGGGGCCCTTACACTTCTTCCTCGGGATCCGTGTGCGTCGTACGTCTCGTGGCTTCTTCCTTAGTCAGGAGCAGTACGCCGAGGAGATCCTCCAGCGCGCTGGCATGTTGCAGTGTAAGACCGCCACCACGCCTGTCGACACCCTTCCCAAGGTTGCCGCCGACGCTGGTGACCCGGTTGCCGATCCCTCCGAGTACCGAAGCCTCGCCGGTGCCCTTCAGTACTTGACCATGACGCGTCCTGATCTTGCATATGCCATGCAGCAAGTCTGCTTACACATGCACGATCCGCGTGACGGTCATCTTGCCATCATCAAACGTATTCTCCGATACGTCCGCGGCACCACGAGCTCCGGTCTCCTGCTCCACCGCTCCTCTCCACTCGACATCGTCGCTTACTCGGATGCGGACTGGGCAGGCTACCCGGACACACGGCGCTCTACCTCCGGCTACTGTGTTTATCTTGGCGGTGCTCTCGTGAGCTGGTCTTCCAAGCGCCAACCCACTGTCTCGCGCTCGAGCGCCGAGGCTGAGTATCGTGCTGTTGCCAATGCCGTTGCTGATTGTGTATGGCTGAGGCAACTCCTCGACGAGCTCGGTTCACCTCCCTCCAAAGCCACGGTGGTCTTTTGTGATAATATCTCAGCGGTGTACATGTCTACCAATCCAGTTCATCATCGACGAACGAAGCACATTGAGTTAGACATTCATTTTGTGCGCGAGAAAGTGGCTCTCGGTGAACTTCGGGTCGTTCATGTGCCTACTACTCAGCAGCTGGCTGATATCATGACCAAAGGACTCCCTACGGCGTCGTTTCAGTCATTCCGGTCCAGTCTATGCGTTTTGCCTAGCGCCAACGTATCAACTGCGGCGGGGTGTTAACAGATAGCCTAATTATTGTTTAGATATTGTTGATATCTCTAACAGATCTCGGCCTGATCTTGCTATTCTTCTTGTGCAAGACATGAGCTGTTTGTAAGGCTATTTATAGCAATTATTCCAATCAATGAAATCAGTTGCCCCAAACCGAGATTTCCTCCTGCCGTTCGTAGTTTAGGCTCCTTCAGTTACTTTTATTTCTGTGCATTTAAATAGCTTTTCCCCAAGTTTTTTGTTACTTCTATTTCTGTGCATTTAAATAGCTTTTCCCCTGAGAAAGTCGGAATGTTTGAACTAAATTTAAATGGCGGTCATGCGAGGAGGAGAAGGATAATGGTGGGGTGAGAAAGAGGAGGGCGGCGCTGTGAGGACTGAGGACCAGCGAAGGCATGAAGAGGGAGGAGTCGCTGGAAAAGAAGACGACAATCACACCCTAGAGCATATTTTGGACCCAACTCAACTCAAACGAATTAACAAAGTTCAGTTTCAAAAGCTCTATATAGCTCAGCTACATGCATCTAGTTGTTTGTCGAAGCTTAATAACTAGACAAAATAGCACATGGGTTTTGCAACCTCGGCTCAATGGTTTAGCCATGCGGTTGTGCAGTCTGCTAGCTAGGTTCAAAACTACCTCCTAAACCTGAATTCACGTTAAGCCATGCCAACATTAACGAGGCACGCAACAGCCAGTCCTATATGCCGCCCGCAGGTGGCATATAGTCGAGATTTCGCTAAAGCCAGCCTCCAGACGGGCAGGCCCTTTTCACAGATTTTTTCGGTTGTTTCATTTTTTCATTGTTTTCTGTGTGTCGTTTTTTGTTCAGGTTTTTTTCCTTTTCTTTTTTATGTTTCTCATTTTCAGATCTAGGGTTTTCTTCTGTTCTTTATTATTTTTACACATTTCTCTTTTTATATACGTTTTGCAATATATGGTGATTTTTTCCAAATACACACTGAACTATTTTCTTGGTACACACTTAATACTATATATATATAGTGTTACTATTCATCACCCAGGGTGCAGAATAAGTTATTCTTCACCCGAGGTAATCTTACGATTGCTTCCTAAATAAATTACGTTTAGAATATAAATAGTTACATGTATACTGATTCAATATGTAAAATTTGGTATAAAAAACCAAAAATATAGGTTATAACACCAGAAAAATCACATTTTATGTATGTTTTACACTATATTTTTACATTCGTAATTTTACGTAACATAAAATATTTTTTACGGCGAGTACATATTTTCTTACGTTCTCTTTTTATGTATGAAATAAGACAAAATTTACGAAACGTAAAAATACGGTGCATTGATGTCAAAATAGAGAGGGGGTGAAGAATAACTATTACTCACCCAGGATGACGAATAGCGCGACCATATATATATATATATATATATATATATATATATATATATATATATATATATATATTATACAATAAACAACTTTTTAATACACACTATTTTTTAATATAGGGTTAACTTTATTTTTATATATACTGAACTTTTTCATATAGCACTACAGTTTTTTTTAAACTACATTTTTCTATTTTTATAAAATATATCCAGCTCCAAAAAAAAAATTGTGAAAAAACGACAAGAAAAAAAAAGCAACTCCCATGGCAAAGTGGACCGGCCCATTTGGCTTGCCTTTAGCGAAGGCACCCCTAGCTGACGCACAGGGGTTTCTCAGAAAAAAGTTGACGCACAGGGGTGTTTAGCTGCAAAACACTTGAAGGTAAAGGTGCATTTGCCCAGCTTGAAATGTTGGTCCTCATAGTTTGAAGCACCTGCTCTTTGAATGTCACAAGGCTGCGACGGTGTGGAGATTGCTAGGGATTCATGATATTATTAAAAAAAAACATGAGAACATATCTAGCGGGAGAAACAATTTTGGAGCATTTGTTCTGTCTCCCAGAACAGGACGTGCATGTCCTAGGTCTGCAAAACTTGTGAGAAACCATGGCAACTGCTGCTTGGTACCTGTCGTATGAACGAAGTAAACTTACCCACGGTGAACAAACACAAAGTGCGGCATAAATCCACCTAGCGATCATAGGGTTGGCCGCAAACTTTGCTCGCATGCAGTCCAAAAGCAAAAATACGCAAAACTGCTTGGACGAAACACAGGACGGGTTATATGAAATTGAATGTTGATGCCGGCTTCGATGAGGATCAACTAGAAGGGATTGTCGGTGCTATTATCCGTGATCATAATGGGAAGTTTATAGCGGCAGCCAATGAGAAGATGAACGTTTGTTCGGTGCTTTCACTGCAGAAGCGACATCGGTTAGATTTGGGCTAAACTTGGCTAGAACAGTCGGATGTAATAAGCTAGAGTGCAATCCGATAATGCCAAGGTGGTTTTCAGCCTTGCAAGAAGGAAGATCGAGTTCGGGGGCAGGAGCTATCTTTGATGATTGCTACTATATGACTCAGGACTTTAATCATGTTTGGTTTGCGCATTGTAATAGGGAGAGTAATCAAGTTGCCCATGAAATAGCTAAGTTAGCTAGATTTTCTATCCCCCGTACCTAGATGGAGTCACCTCCGGTTGAGGTGGTCTCGTTTATTGTATCTGATACGCTAGCAAGGAGGAGGCAGCTACGCGTGCAATGTGCATGGGGTTTGAATGGGTTCGAACCCTTGTAAAGGTTGCTCTGGCCCTCCTTTTATAGCTCAAGGGGTTACCACAGTGGCAAAAGGGGAATTATATAATGATTAGATAGCAAACAGTGCTATCATACCTAACTCTGCTAGTTAGTGAAGGAATATGCCCTAGAGGCAATAATAAAAGTTGTTATTCTATATTTCCTTATTCATGATAAAGGTTTATTATTCATGCTATAATTGTATTGATCGGAAACTTAAATACATGTGTGAATACATAAACAAATATTGTGTCCCTAGTAAGCCTCTACTAGACTAGCTCGTTGATCAAAGATGGTTAAGATTTCCTAACCATGGACATGTGTTGTCATTTGGTAACGGGATCACATCATTAGGAGAATGATGTGATGGACAAGACCCATCCGTTAGCTTAGCATAATGATCGTTCAGTTTATTGATATTGCTTTCTTCATGTCAAATACATATTCCTTCGACTATGAGATTATGCAACTCCCGGAAACCGGAGGAATACCTTGTGTGCTATCAAACGTCACAACGTAACTGGGTGATTATAAAGATGCTCTACAGGTATCTTCGAAGGTGTTTGTTGAGTTGGCATAGATCGAGATTAGGATTTGTCACTCTGAGTATCGGAGAGGTATCTCTGGCCCTCTCGGTAATACACATCATAAGCTTGCAAGCAAATGACTAAGGAGTTAGTCACAAGGTGATGTATTACGGAATGAGTAAAGAGACTTGCCGATAACGAGATCGAACTAGGTATAGAGATACCGACGATCGAATCTCAGGCAAGTAATATACCGATGGACAAAGGGAATTACGTATGTTGTCATAACGGTTCGACTGATAAAGATCTTCGTAGAATATGTAGGAGCCAATATGGGCATCTAGGTTCCGCTATTGGTTATTGACCGGAGAGGTGTCTCGGTCATGTATACATAGTTCTTGAACCCGTAGGGTCCGCACGCTTAACGTTCGATGTCGATTTGGTATTATATGAGTTATGTGGTTTGGTGACCGAATGTAGTTCGGAGTCCCGGATGTGATCACGGACATGACGAGGAGCTCCGGAATGGTCCGGAGGTAAAGATTGATATATATGATGATGCTATTTGGTCTCCGAAATAGTTTCGGAATGCACCGGAAAGTTATTGGGATGCCGGAAGGGGTTCCGGAGGCACCGGGAGAGTATTGGGCCTTAGTGGGCCAAGTGGAAGGGAACACACCAGCCCACATGGGCTGGTGCGCCCCCTTTAGGGCAGCCGCACCCAATTAGATGGAAGGGGGAGGCGCCACCTCCTCCTACCATATCTCCGGAAGGGAGAAAGGAAGGAGTGGGCCGCCTCCCGCCTTTCCTTCTCCCAAGTGCATTATATGGAAGGGGAGGGGCGCACCACTAGGAAAACCCTAGGGTGGCCGCCGGCCCTATTGGGGCGCCCTAGGGGCTGCCTCCTCCCCTCCCACACCTATATATATGTGGGGAGGGGTGCCAGACAATACACAACTTATTGCATGCCGTGTGTCGGCACCCCTCTGCCTCTAGTTTACTCCTCCGCTCTAGATCGTCGCAGTGCTTAGGCGAAGCCCTGCGGGATTGCTTCACCACCACCGTCACCACGCCGTTATGCTGACGGAACTTATCTGCTACCTCGCCCTGCTTGCTGGATCAAGATGGCGAGGACGACACCGAGCTAAATGTGTGCAGAATGCGGAGGTGCCGTGCGTTCGGTACTTGATCGGGCGGATCACGAAGGTGTACGACTACATCAACTGCGTTGAATAAACGCTTCCACTTACGGTCTACGAGGGTACGTAGACACACTCTCCCCCTCGTTGCTATGCATCTTCATGGATAGATCATTGCGTGTGCGTAGAATTTTTTTTGTTTTTCATTCAACGTTTCCCAACAGTTAGGACAAAGAGCATTTAATGCTTCGCTAGGTGTCATGAGGAGGAGAAGCCCTGGCAAGGATGTTGCACCGCTTACTTAGCTAACTCCTATTATCTTAACACGCTACTTGGACGGGTGTGGATAAAGGTAACTTTCCTTCCAGCATGCTGGCACGTGCCGGAGAACTCCACCTAACTACCTGTGGGCTCGACACCTCACCGATCAGCGACCAGCTGGCTAGTGAGGTGGAGCGCTGGCAGTTGGCGGGGGTTTGCCGGCTACGGAGCTTGCCGGTCCTTCGCCTTGCCGGCTCGGCTTTGCTGGCAAGGGTTGTTTTTGTGGTTGATCCTGAGGCTTGTCTTGGTCTGATGCTTGTCGGATCTTGTCTTGCCGGGCTAATGCTTGCCGGGAAGGTAGCTTGCCGGTATCTTGAGTCTTGATCATTGCCATGGAAGTGATGCTCTCCACGCGGTAGTAGTGCTTGCCGGCAAAATGCTTGCCGGTTGCTGATGTCTATAGTCAATGGCCTATGCTCAGAAGGTTTGTGGGACCCTGGTTTTCACCACACCGTCACCCGGGCTTCAAGCAGCCGCTGCAGGCCCTAGCTCTCTACCGCCATGGTCGGGTTTCCAAAACGACTTAGCTCGCTACCGTCGCCCCCCCCCCCCCCCACCCCGCTTAAGTCCAAACGTTCTGTAGGCCATTTCTGTTCCTAGCTCAGCACAAAAGCCAACGTTCTGATCCACGGATCACGATGGCCACGCGAGATGGGACATACACCCATACGTTCTGGGCCCACGAAACGAGCACTATTGCATACAGTATAGCGGTTGTACACTCCTTTTCCCGATTTTCTCTGCGATGCGTCAGACCGCATTGTTCGGATCGCAACATACAAATGGACGCCAACTATTTCGGGAGCATCTGAGCTCGGGCACCGAATCGCCGCATCCCAAATTAACAAAGTTTTATGGCCATAAGACAACATTGGGCGAAAGATGGGGGTATAAATATTACTTTTTACATCATACTATTCTTAAAAGGTGAAGGGAAAATATTATTATGATTTTAAAAGATAACAATAAATTTACTAATTTTAAACCTAAGGGTATAACTCAATTTTTTAAAATTATTTAGACATACCTTCTGCTCTCCGAACACTAATTCGGCTTCTTCAATGGATCTCTCAAGGATTTTACTTTCTAACGTGAAATTGTTTTGTTTGCGTTAAGAAATGCACATTTATACTAATCAATTTTGCCTGCATGTTAGAGTTTTTCTGTGTTAACATAAGTATTGCTCGAAGTTTCATACATAGTACTATTGTGTATAATTTTTTATTATAGTATAACATCCATTTATACTAATTTTTTTACTTATTCATACTCGACATATAATATGACTTGATTTCTATTATACACAAAATAATACATAATAATAATACAAAATATTATGATACAATGCTGACATTATATGCAAAATAAACTTGTACTAAATATAAAACATATGTTGTGTGAAAAAGTTGTGTTGTTTCCTTCTCAATGCACATGTCCTTCAAAACACTTAGCTATATATACCGACTTCCTCCTGATTAGATAATAATAAATAAAAGGTAAAATCATATTGTCTTCATAGATTAATTGGTGCCACTTTGATCAACTGCAGACGTATCTATTTGCTGGTGTCATGGTGTCTTTAAATATCATGGTAAAGAGGTCTAAGCTGGCAGAGGTTTCTAGAGTGCATGAGTGTCTGTTTTAGGTATAAATAAATAGAAGAATAATTATCAATGTGTGAAATTGGTAATTCCAAAATATATAAAATGTTTAGGGTTTTTTTCCTTGACTCATTAACATTGATCATTTGTTCGTTCTTTTGTAGCCATATGTTTTTCACGTTTGCGGTTTCAACTGTCAGCTAGCATCATAATGCCTAATTTGATAATTCCAAAATATATAAAATGTTTAGGAGTTTTTTTCCTTGACTCATTAACATTGATCATTTGTTAATTCTTTTGTGGCCATATGTTTTTCACGTTTGTGGTTTCAACCGTCAGCTAGCATCATAATGCCTAATTTGCTTTTAGTATTGACACATCATGTGGACATCTCAACTTGCATAAAATGTGGTTAAATCTTTTATCTGTTTTATATGTGGGTTGCATAAGAATGTTTGGCCTATAGTTGCCTAAATAGCACCATTTTCCATTTATAAGTACACAAATTTGTGCATCCAAGTTTCTTCTTGGTTTGATATGCATTTGGGATAAGAATGTGCAATGCAGCCCCCCAAAATAACACCGACTTGCACCTAACTTGCTCAAAAGCAACTCAATTTGTCATAAGTTGTGCATTAACCAATTTGAGTATGGAAATCATGCATGAATTTTCTATATTTATTGAGTGCTAACGACGTTATTTGAATACCTTCCACGCACACAAACAGTGACCCACATATGAGGGGGCTAGGTCAATACCCATATTCACTGCCCAATCCATATTATCGTCTTCATGTTCGGAGCTAGCTGCGTCCATTTTAGTTGGTTTTGTGATTTCCCTTTCTTTTTTCTAGTTTCTTGTTTTAACTTACAAATATAATTTTATAATGAATAATATAAAAGTACGCTGATTTTTTAGAGAGGTAAATACATCACTGGTGCTTGAAGTTGGCAGGATCTTTTAGTTCAAGTATTACCGGTGGTGTATTTACCTTTTTTTAAATACACGATCAACTTTTGTAATACACAGGCAACAAATTATCTCTTTCCTCCTCCACAAGAAAAGCCCCTTCTACTCCCGTCGGCGTCGCTGCTGGTCTGCCCCATCTCCTGCTGGTCCCCCGCCGGCGGGAGGGACCCCATTCTCGTTCTTGTTAGGTTCAGCGTCTGAGGTTGGGGCTGTGTGGCGGCGGCTCTGTCCCTTAGTTGGAGTAATGTCTCCCACGTTTTATCCCCATTCCGATGGTGCCTCTAGCATCGTCGGAGGGCGTGTGGAGGTGTGTCTCCGTCAGATCTCTCAGGATTCGGTCGGTGCTTGTCTTTGGTGGATCTCCTTGGATCCGGTCTTCGTTCGTCTTTGTTTGGATGTTTACAGATTTGATCCTTTTGATCTACGACTTTCTTCATCGGTGATGGTTCCTGCTCTGGTGCATTGGTCCTATGAGGCCTTAGTACGACGACTTTCCGATTATCAACTACAACAAGATTTGTCCGGCTCAAGTGAGGAAGGGGCGATGATGGCGACGCGCCTTCGGCTCGCTTCAGTGCTTGTAGTCGTTGCTAGGTGGTCCGAGACATGGTTGTAATTTTTATTACCTCCATTGTTCTTTGTACTGCCATGTTTAAAGATGAATGGATTGGAAGGTTCTAAAAAAACTTTTGCAATACACTGCAGAACTTTTTTAAATTGACAATGAATATAGTGATGTGAACCGGAAAGGTACGGGTGAAAGCGGAAATCCAACTCGGTGCCCAGGCTCATCTGCTCCCGCTCAGAAAAAAATTCAAAACAAATACTACAAAAATTCAAAAAATTCCAATTTTTTTTCCTGTGGTAGATAATTTGATGCGTGAGGTCCGCTCCAAATTTCAACTCATTTGGACATCTGAGCAGCTCTCGGCAAACAAGACAAATCGGATCAAAACAGTGTGTGAACAATAAACTTTTTTACAGACCTTGAATTTGTCTTTTTTGCCGAGAGCTGCTCAAATGTCCAAATAAGTTGAAATTTGAAGCGGACCTTACGCATCAAATTATCTACCACACAAAAAAATTGGATTTTTTAAAAAAATTTAGTATTTGTTTTGAATTTTTTTCTGAGCAGGGTGCAGATGAGCATGGAAGCAGAAACTCCGCACTCGGGTGAAAGGGCTTATTAAATCCTGCGCAGCCGCCTCCTTGTTTCTCGTTACGGTCATTATTACTTTTTGCTCGGAGTTAGTGCATGGGGAAGCGGGGAGTGGAAGTCGAAAGACTAGAATTCTCCTTGGCTTCTTGGACTACCACACGACCAGGAGTATATATACTGTGTACTCTAGCGATCCAAATGTTCAGGTCCAGTTCCAACTGCCAAACAAAGCTAGTAGGCTTGAAACGGAAGATCTCCAAGATGAGTAGGCGGGTGCCGGGGAAGGAGGAGGCCAGAAACGCGACCGTGGATCTGGTAGGTTTCAACTGCCCCAGATGCTCGCAACCCCTCAAGCCTCCAGTCTACCAGGTTCGTGCCGTGCGTATCGCTGAAAGAAAATCCAACATCGACTGATCGGCATCTTCACCCTCTCGATCCTTGACTTCACGAATTCGTTTCGTTTCAATTTGCGCTGCAGGACACGGCTGGGAGGCTTGTATGCTCTTGTTGCTACGACAAGGTTTACCAAGACGCCGCCCCGGTTTGGTCCGTCGCCGCAGTACAGTCGCTGCTTCACGGTGGAGCGCATGCTGGAGTCGGTCCGGCCGGGTCCCGTGCTCCTTGGCTACATAATTAAAACGTACTGTATGCGTTTCATCTAATAAGCTTTTTTAGCTTTTTAAAAAGGCTGCCGTTCGCATATCATCGCACCATTAATTTGAATTTCAATTTCAAAACTGTAAGTGATATAAATATTTTCATCCTAAAAAAATAGCACACCGGAGCTTGACACAAAAGCAGTTACAGATGAATATACATTTCAAATGATAAATTAAATGTATTATATTACTAGCTAAGTTGTCTTGCATATTATGGAACTTGTGCTTCGTTTCGATGTGCTCGCGCAGGGACTGGCCACGGTTGGCATAGAGGCGGCAGTAGGGGATGGGGCAGTGGCACGGGGCGTGGAGGCAGGATTCTTCATGGATCAGCTTCTTCGTGAACGGGATCGTCGCGGAGCAGCCGAACTCCCGGAACGAGCACGGCGTGGTCATGCCGCCAAGTACGCGCTCCATGATGCTGCAGCGGGTGTTGGCGGGCTCGGCACACAAGCTGCAATTGTACTCCGCATTGGTGCGGCACACTGAGCATGTGATGTGGCCATTTGTGCACTGCAGGCAAAAACAGAGAAACAGAAACATACAGGTTTTACTGAAACTGTGAAACAGGACAAGTGCACAAGCATAACACAACATTGGATTACCACTTGTGTGCCAGTTTTGTGCCATAATATCTACAGTAGTTCTACGATTGTGATGCAAAACATAGCATCTTCACGCATGTAGTGTTCAAGCTTGATAGCGGCCTTTCTAAACTTTGGCTCATACTCAGCTACTACAGTTACATATGGCTTTAATGCTAGCAAAATTTGTAATTCAGAGAGTTGATACTGCATAAGCCTAAGATTGACAATAATACACCAACCATTCTTGACCATGGCAATTGACAAGTCTTGGCAGAAAATGTATGTATGCAGATTGCTCTGGAAGGAAACTTATCAAATGGACTAAAGAACGTCAAAGACATACTGAAATGACATACTGAAATGAGTTGTAACCAACAATACGTCCACATCTTAATTTTATTAAATTTCCTAGTAACATTCAACCAGTTGTACTAAAATCAGAGAGAAGAAAAACAGAATTCTATGAGCAGCATACTGACAAAAACATCATAATTGATGCAAGATTTGCTACAAGTGAACTATCAGTAGCAATTAATACACCAACATCAACAAATAAACATCGATTAATAGCGATCCTTGGGGAAATCCAGACCAGATGCATGTTTTAAAAACTCATAACCCACAACACGGAGCTAAATTGCAAGGTATAACTGAATCTAGTAAAATGGAGTAAGCATTTGACAAGGGAATACTAGTCTGTCAATTACAGGCTGGCTGCTGTTCGGTACATGGAAAAGGGGTGGAGCCAATGGGCTGCAGCAAGCGGAGCACTCCAGCAACTTGTGGTCTAAGTTGACGGCGATCTTCAATGCCGCAGCCTTGGCCTCAGACTCAATCCTAGCCTTCTTTCGGGCGCAGCTCTCCGCCGCCACGGCCCTCTCCGCACCAACCTTCTGCAGATTGCTCATAGGGAAACGCAAAGTTACTGACCAGTAATAGAGATGGCCATATATGACAGTGAAGGAAGCAGAAAAGCAAGTATGGCCGATCCTTCAGTTTCAGAAGTTTCAGATCGAAAATTTGATACAGGGCACCAAAATGTTGAGTTAGAAAACCAAGATAATCTTGGATCAGACCA
Source organism: Thinopyrum elongatum (assembly GCA_011799875.1). Lineage (NCBI taxonomy): Eukaryota > Viridiplantae > Streptophyta > Magnoliopsida > Poales > Poaceae > Thinopyrum > Thinopyrum elongatum. The sequence goes on from CM022299.1 coordinate 18,444,586, forward strand.
TGGCAAACAGCATTCTCGCGATACCATCTGCAAAATAACTCCAAATGCGAGCGCGCCGGCCACACTCAGTTTTCCCCCAAACCCTAAACACCCGGCCGCCGCCGCCGCCGCCGCTCGCCCCCACGGCCAGCAGCGAGCTCCGCGGCTGCCACTTCCACCTCCACCTCGAGCCGTAGGACGTTTGGGCGATCTCCTTTTTATCGAAGATGTTTCTTGCTCTTCTACGGCCTTCTGAGTCGCGGGATCCTAAAAACATGAAAATGGAAATAGGAAAAAATATAGGATTTTTCTAGGGTGGAAAAATATAGGATTGGCATGCCATATTTATCTCAATCCTATGAATTTTTTTTTTGGTTGACTCCATCCAAGGAAAATCAAAGGATTCTTTCTAAAAGGTTTGAGGGGATGCTAATTTTTTTTAATGGAATGTCGTACAAAATAATCCTTGGAAAAAAAAACCTATTGGGTTCAATTCTATGAATCAAACGGTCAATATAAGAAAAAAAAAATCTAAGGATTCTCATCCTCCAAAATTTCTATAAAAATCTTTTGAATCAAAGGAGCCCCGTAGTCCTAACTAGTGATCATGGACATGAAACACATGTCCAATTTAATAGTATCTTGAGGAGCTTATCCCGTCACCTCCCACTCCCCAAATTATTCCCTATTCTGGTACGTGTGTTGGCTAAAGTTTGTTGTTCGGTAATCAAAGTTATGTCGTGTGCCGGTATGGTTGTGGGCACTTTACATCGGCTCCAGACATATAGTGGAGCCATCATTTCTCCCTTGAAATGGCGTGTCGCACCCTTCGGTCTCAACTTCTCATCACAGCGAGATTCTAGCTCACGACATAGGTGTCACCATTCTGGGCGATGATGGTTCCCAACTGCTTCGGTCGAGCAACATTTGGGTAGCTCGGTGTCGTGCTGCTAGTGGACTGTGTGAACTTTGGAGGAACACATCTTCTCATTGGTGCAGGAACACAATTTCTCCCGAATTTCTTATTTATATAATTGGTCTTTGCCTGATACGATTGAGGGGTGAGAGAGCAACATGGTATGCCATTGTGAAGACTATATGTGCAATTAATGGTGTTTTCAACATTAATTTTAGTATACCCAATAGTTTCTTTCGGGTATCTTATGAAGACGCACTTCTCCGCTTTGGGTTTGAGCTTATCAGGCTGAAGCCTTTTGACATAAGCATCGCATCCCCAAACTTTTAAGAAATGACAGCTTAGGTTTCTTGCCAAACCACAGTTCATATGGTGTCATCTCAACGGATTTAGACGGTGCCCTATTTAACGTGAATGCGGCTGCCTCTAATGCATAACCCCAAAAATGATAGTGGTAAATCGGTAAGAGACATCATAGAACGCACCATATCTAATAAAGTACAGTTACGATGTTCGGACACACCATTACAATGTGGTGTTCCAGGTGGCGTGAGTTGTGAAACTATTCCACATTGTTTTAAATGAAGGCCAAACTCGTAACTCAAGTATTCGCCTCCGCGATCAGATCGTAGAAACTTTATTTTCTTGTTACGATGATTCTCCACTTCACTCTGAAATTCTTTGAACTTTTCAAATGTTTCAGATTTGTGTGTCATTAATTAGATATACCCATACCTACTCAAATCATCTGTGAAGGTCAGAAAATAACGATACCCGCTGCGTGCTTCAACACTCATCGGACCACATACATCGGTATGTATTATTTCCAATAAGTCATTAGCTCGCTCTATTCTTCCGAAGAATGGAGTTTTAGTCATCTTGCCCATGAGGCATGGTTCACAAGTATCAAATGATTCATAATCAAGTGATTCCAAAAGTCCATCCGCATGGAGTTTCTGCATGCGCTTTACACCAATATGACGTAAACGGCAGTGCCACAAGTATGTTGCACTATCATTATCAACTTTGCATCTTTTGGCATCAATATTATGAATATGTGTATCACTACGATCGAGATTCAATAAACCATTCACATTGGGTGTATGACCATAGAAGGTTTTATTCATGTAAACAGAACAACAATTATTCTCTGACTTAAATGAATAACCGTATTGCAATAAATACGATCTAATCATATTCATGCTCAATGCAAACACCAAATAACATTTATTTAGGTTCAACACTAATCCCGAAGGTAGAGGGAGTGTGCGATGGTGATCGTATCAACCTTGGAATCACTTCCAACACACATCGTCGCCTCGCCCTTAACTAGTCTCTGTTTATTCTGCAACTCCTGTTTCGAGTTACTAATCTTAGCAACTGAACCGGTATCAAATACCCAGGGGCTACTACGAAAAACACTAGTAAAGTACACATCAATAACATGTATATCAAATATACCTTTGTTCACTTTGCCATCCTTCTTATCCACCAAGTATTTGGGGCAGTTCTATTTCCAGTGACCATTTCCCTTGCACTAGAAGCACTCAGTTTCAGGCTTGGGTCTAGCTTTGGGCTTCTTCCTGGGAGCGGCAACTTGTTTGCTGTTCTTCTTGAAGTTCCCTTTCTGTCCCTTGCCTTTTTCTTGAAACTAGTGGTTTTGTTAACCATCAACACTTGATGCTCTTTCTTGATTTCTACCTTCGTCGATTTCAGCATCGTGAAGAGCTCGGGAATTGTTTTGTTCATCCCTTGCATATTATAGTTCATCACGAAGTTCTAGTAACTTGATGATAGTGACTAGAGAACTCTTGTCAATCACTATCTTATCTGGAAGATTAACTCCCACTTGATTCAAGCAATTGTAGTACCCAGACATTCTGAGCACATGCTCACTGGCTGAGCTATTCTCCTCCATCTTATAGGCAAAGTACTTGTCATAGGTCTCATACCTCTCAACACGGGCATGAGCCTGAAATACTAATTTTAGCTCTTGGAACATCTCATATGTTCCATGGCGTTCAAAACGTCTTTGCAGCCCAGACACTAAGCCATAAAGCATGGGGCACTAAACTATCAAGTAGTCATCATACCGAACTTGCGAAACGTTCATAACGTCTGCATCTGCTCCTGCAATAGGTCTGTCACCTAGCGGTGCATTAAGGACATAATTCTTCTGTGCAGCAATGAGGATAATCCTCAGATCACGGACCCAGTCCGCATCATTGCTACTATCATCTTTCAACTTAATTTTCTCTAGGAACATATCAAAAAATAGGGGAACTACATTGCGAGCTATTGATCTACAACATAGATTTGCAAATACTATCAGGACTAAGTGCATGATAAATTAAGTTCAATTAAACAAATTACTAAAGAACTCCCACTTAAATAAACATCCCTCAAGTTATCTAAGTGATACGTGATCCAAACCAACTAACCCAAGTCCGATCATCACGTGAGATGGGGCAGTCATCAATGGTGAACATCTCTATGTTGATCATATCTACTATATGACTCACGTTCGACCTTTCGGTCTCCAGTGTTCCTAGACCATGTCTGTACATGCTAGGCTCGTCAAGTTTAACCCAAGTATTCTGCATGTGCGAAACTGTCTTACACCCGTTGTATGTGAACGTAGAGTCTATCACACCCGATCATCACGAGGTGCTTCGAAATGACAAGCTTTAGCAACGGTGCATACTCGGGGAGAACACTTTTATCTTGAAATTTAGTGAAGGGATCATCTTATAATGCTACCGCCATTCTAAGAAAAATAAGATGCATAAAGGATAAACATCACATGCAATCAAAATATGTGACATGATATGGCCGTCATCTTGTACTTTTGATCTCCGTCTCCAAAGCATCGTCATGATCTCCATCGTCACCGGCTCGACACCTTGATCTCCATCGTTGCATCGTGGTCGTCTCGCCAACTATTGCTTCTACAACTATCGCTAATGCATAGTGATAAAGTAAAGCAATTACATGGCGTTTGCATTTCATACAATAAAGAGACAACCATAAGGCTCTTGTCGGTTGCCGATAACTTACAAAACATGATCATCTCATACAATAACGTATATCACATCATGTCTTGACCATATCACATCACAACATGCCCTGCAAAAACAAGTTAGACGTCCTCTACTTTGTTGTTGCAAGTTTTACGTGGCTGCTACGGGCTTCTAGCAAGAACCATTCTTACCTACGGCAAAAACCACAACGGTGATTCATCAAGTTTGCTGTTTTAACCTTCTTCAAGGACCGGCCGCAGTCAAATTCAACTCAACTAAAGTAGGAGAAACATACACCCGCTAGCCACCTTTATGCAAAACTAGTTGCATGTCTGTCGGTGGAACCGGTCTCATGTGCGTGGACATGTAAGGTTGGTCCGGGCCGCTTCATCCCACAATACTGCTGAATCAAAATAAAATGTTGGTGGTAAGCAGTATGACAGTCACCGCCCACAAATCTTTGTGTTCTACTCGTGCATATCATCTATGCATAGACCTGGCTCGGATGCCATTGTTGGGAAAGGTTGCATGGAAAACAAAATTTTTTTCTACGCACACGCAATGATCTATCCATGGAGATGCATAGCAACGAGGGGGAGAGTGTGTCTACGTACCCTCGTAGACCGTAAGCGGAAGCGTTTCACAACGCGGTTGATGTAGTCGAACTTTCTTCGCGATCCAACCGATTAAGTACCGAACGTACGACACCTCCATGTTCAGCACACATTTAGCTCTGTGACATCCGCGTCTTCTTGATCCAGCAAGACAGCAAGGTAGTAGATGAGTTCCGACAGCACGACGGCGTGGTGACGGTGATGTGATCTTCGCAGGGCTTCGCCTAAGCACTACGAAAATATGACCGAGGGAGTAAACGGTGGACGGGGGCGCCGCACACGGCTAAGACAATGTTGTGTTCTTGTGTGGCGCCCCCTCCCCACATATATATAGGGGGGAGGGAGGGAGGAGCAGCCAAAGGTGGCGCCCAAGTAGGAGGAATCCTACTTGGAGTCCCTCCCAAGCCGCGCCCCCTGCCTTATATAGGTGCGGGGGAAAGGCAGGGGAGGGTGGCGCCCCCCCTTTCCTTTCTCCCATGAGAGGGAAAGGCTGGAGGGGCTAGCCCTCCCCCTTTTCCTTCCCTTAGGGCCTGCTGTCCAAAGAAGCGGCGCACCAGGGGCTGGTTTGTCCCCCCTTTGGCCCATTAGGCCCATACACTTACTGGGGGTGTCCGGAACCCCTTCCGGTGACCCGATGACTACCCGGTGCACTCCGAAACTCTTCCGACGTCCGAATACCATCGTCCTATATATAAATCTTTACCTCTCGACCATTTTGAGACTCCTCGTCATGTCCGTGATCTCATCCGGGACTCCGAACAACATTCGGTCACCAAATCATATAACTCATATAACACTATATCGTCAACGAACGTTAAGCGTGCGGACCCTACGGGTTTGAGAACTATGTAGACATGACCGAGAAACCTCTCCGGTCAATAAACAATAGCGGAACCTGGATGCCCATATTGTCTCCTACATATTCTACGAAGATCTTTATTGGTCAAACCTTATGACAACATACGTAATTCCCTTTGTTCATCGGTATGTTACTTGCCCGAGATTCGATCGTCGGTATCTATATACCTAGTTCAATCTCATTACCGGTAAGTCTATTTACTTGTTCCGTAATACATCACCTCGTGACTAACTCCTTAGTCATTTGCTTGCAAGCTTATGATGTGTATTACCGAGAGGGCCCAGAGATACCTCTCCGCTACTTGGAGTGACAAATCCTAATCTCGATCTATGCCAACTCAACAAACACCTTCGGAGATACCTATAGAGCATCTTTATGATCACCCAGTTACGTTGTGACGTTTGATAGAACACAAGGTATTCCTCCGGTATCCGGGAGTTGTGTAATCTCATAGTCGAAGGAATATGTATTTGACATGAAGAAAGCAATAGCAATAAAACTGAACGATCATTATGCTAAGCTTAACAGATGGGTCTTGTCCATCACATCATTCTCCTAATGATGTGATCCCATTATCAAATGACAACACATGTCCATGGTTAGGAAACCTTAACCATCTTTGATCAACGAGCTAGTCTAGTAGAGCCTTACTAGGGACACGATGTTTGTTTTTGTATTCACACATGTATTTAAGTTTCCGATCAATACAATTCTAGCATGAATAATAAACCTTTATCATGAATAAGGAAATATAAAATAACAACTTTGTTATTGCCTTTAGGGCATATTTCCTTCACTGAAGAAGGGCAAGAGCAAGTGGACTGCACGGGGAATGCAAGAGAGCTGCAGACGGAAACGAAGGGAACTTCCTGCAAACACCTGATTTTTCATGCACTTTAAACATGTTATCAGCATGTTCTCATTTGTCTCGATTTTTACTTTAAACACATTATCAACATGTATCAATCCCTTCTAAACCAAACAACTGATTTTTAATCAATCGACAAATAATTATTAATTTTTTACTTATTTATAATTCATTATGTCAATATATATTCTTGACTAGCATATCTTTTATTATGCTAAGAAATAAATCACATAATAAAGCTAATAATATTATGTTAAAATATTAACATCTTATAATTTTAGCTTCTATGGCAAATAATACACTTGTACTAAATTTAAATCATACACCATAGGAGAAGTGGGATGATTAGTTTTGTCTTTGATATAATCCTTCTTTAGGATCCATTGCTAAATGGTTTTTTAGATTAGTAAAAAAAGGTAAAAATTACATGTCTTCACACATTAAATGTGTGTCTAATTACAAGAACTGCAAGCATATATGCATGTGATTTTGCCTATTTTAGTGTATACTTAAATATAATTATAAATAGCTCTAAAGTTGGTAGAGGTTTCTCGAGTACATACGATTATCAAAGGAGCGAGTCATCTTCATAGTCATTTCCTAGAAATCCAATTTACCTTGGTAAGTATATATAACCAATCAGAGCCTAGAATCGTGTCACATCATTTTAGATGGAGGAGAAGAAGGAATCGTGGGGGAATAGATAGAGTTGGGCAGTGTTAGGGCCATTCAATCTAAGTGGATCAGACGGTGGATCATACATGTGTTCTTAACAAATATCCCTAAAAAAGAACACAAATATGATTTTTGAGCATAATTTTGCCAACTTTTTCATGCACTTGCTGTTTTAATATGACAAATGCATTTATTGGCTAGAATATAGGGAAGTAACAACAAAAGATGCCGAATTTTGGCATGTATCATTTAATGGAGTATTTTGAGTGTAGATTTTTTTTCAAGGTCAATGGATTAAGCATTGTGTTGGTGCAATATCTGCCTACCTTGTGTTTTGGAGATTGTTGATAGAAACAGGTATGGACTGATTTGTTTGCTAGTGCATACAGTGAGAAAAAGTCCATACACAACCGAAGAGAATGCTGTCTCCGGTGCTGAGTTCGAGGAACTTCACGGAAGTATATCTGCGCTGAAGAGAGGAATGAGCTATATGTGTTGAAATCATATAGTCGAGAAGATTGATGTGAAGAAATCGACCCCTCGAAAGTTTACTGCTGAAGTGAAGCTTTTGATTCGGTATTGTCGTCCTAAGAAATTGACTGGAGTGATGAAAGTCGAAGACAAAGTGAAGACATAGTATTCATTTTGTTGTTCCTCATTTATTCTTTTGAGTCATAGGCCTCTGTACTATTAAGAGGGGTATAGGTTCTCGATGCTTAGATCTGCTGTGATGCTTAGCCAAAACCTATGAAAGTTGAGAGAGAAATCTCTTTGTGCTCTGAGAAAATACTTGCCAGCAAAATACTATGATCTTCTTCACTGCGAGAGATTTGTTTCGGACCGAGGAGTTAGCATTACTTGTTCCTCAAGTAATGTTACCCTTGCTCCAAAATCCGACCGTTGTGGACGTGTCGGTTGGCTGGACCTCGTGTCCAAAATGGTCATTTCCCATCTGGGAAGGCTGCGGCTATAAATTGCCACCCCGCTCCAACATTGTCCGTTGGCTGCTCCGCTTGAGATTTCTGAGAAGATTGATTTGAGCAACCCCTCTCCGAGTGATTTGAGTTTAAGATCCACCGAGAGAAAATCAAGAGCCCAAACTTAGATAGTGGTTTAGCATTACAGTGGTTCTGAGTAAGAGTTCTTATACATGTTACTCTTGAGAGCTGCGCACTCTCTAGACGGATAGGTTTTGGCTTGAGTGTTGAAGAGTTATTGTCTTCACCGAGCTAGATCTTTAGCAACCAAGAGTGATTGTGGTTCGCGAAGGTCGACCGAAGGTTTGGAGATCGCCAACAAGGATCTACCATGAGTGAAATCAACCTGGGTCTGATCAGCTCTGTGTTGAAGGAGAATAGGGTGAAGAGAGTTTCTCTTCCGTGTTAAGTCACAGCCCCTCCAACCAGACGTAGCCCTTTGGCAGAAGGGTGAATTGGTCTACCAAATCTCTCTATCGCCATCGAGCACCACTGGCTCTATCTACTCTACCGCATTTCCTTCAGAAGTTTATTTTCATGCTCTGTGACGATAGTTTACTTGACCACTTTGTTCTGTTGTCATCATCATGTGTATCTGTGTTCATCCTGCTTCAATCTCATCACCTGTATTCATTCGTTACCATCACTTTCCTCGGATTCACTTGTGAAATCTTTCCACAGTATTTTCCCTAAGTGCATACCGTGTTGTGTTTCATTCTTCTACACCTGTTCGCATGTTGCATTACACTCATTGTTGTTAAACCTATGATTTATCAAGCTCGTATTGTTATCAACGCTTTCATCGATGAATATGGTTCTGACGAAGAAGATTGATTTATTTTACTTCCTTCGATACTCTATTCCGCTGTTGTGATTGGGATAAGTTTCAAAACTTTCGAAAGAAATTTTGAATCTCCCATTCATCCCCCCTCTAGTCGATATACTCTCGATCCTAACAATTGGTATCAGAGCAGGTTCTCCCTGTCTTTGTTTATTAATGGTCTAACGTCCTTGGAGTTTTGAGTATGTCGTATGCAGGTAGATCCTCGCACTCTGAAAGATTTCCTATCTTCGATGGAAATGACTATCTGTACTGGAAGGAACGAATGAGAATCAGAATTCAAGCTATCAACTATGATCTGTGGCAGATTGTGGAAAATGGCTACACCATTCAGCAACAAAATGATCTGACTTCTGATGATAAAGCAAATCTGCAGTTGGATGCTCAAGCAAAATATATCATCTGTGGCAGTCTATCAAAAGACATTTTCTTCCGGTTCCAAAGGCTCAATACTGCAAAGCAAATTTGGGGTGCTATCAACAATGCGCATGAAGAATTTGTTGCCAGATCTGATCCTCACATTCAAATGCTTCATGCTATGTTCATTTGTTTTAGAAGTCTTCGTAAAGAAAGTGCCATGGAACTCACTGATCGATTGACAAACATTGTCGAAAGACTGCATCAACGAGGAGTAACTGATATCATCGATAGAGATGTAGTCAACAAGCTTCTGAGCGCTCTTGATGAATCCTTCGATCCTATTGTAGCTGAACTCAAACAAAGACCTGACTATGAAGAGCTTCACTATGTTGAGATCATGACACTGTTGTCAATTCATGAAGAAAAGATGGAACTAGAAAATACCAATCAAGAATCTTCTTTGGAAAGCGAAGGAGAAATTCTCTCGCACTATGGCAGTTCTAAAGATGTCGAGAATCAACACACCATCACTAGAGAACTTGAAATGCTCACACAAAGGCTAAGTGATCTCAAAAGGCAAAATCTCTGCCTCACGAATGATGACGAGGTTGACGCACCAGAATCGTCAAGAAGAAGATTGCCTCCGAAAGATATGAAGTGTTTCAAGTGCAAATTATACAGTCATCTCATCGCTAATTGCCCTAGTTGGGAAGGAAAACCTAGCAGCAGATGGAAATATCTTCACTGCAGTGGTTTTACGCGAGTAGATCGTCATACTAAGCTCTCGAAGGAAATTACATCTCCCTCATCATCTTCTTCGACGAGACCAGTCACTGACATGAAAGCCAGAGCTACCATAGAATCAGATATGAAGAGGATGTCATGGCTGAATAGAGCATGTGCCGATCTGACTCTGGACTTCGAAGAGGAAGCAACTGACACTGAATCTGAAGAGGAAGAATTCTACAGAAGAATTGGGAGAAGCAATGCATATGTTGCCATTGAATCATCGAAGAAATCCTGTGAATCAAGCACTGATGATGATGATTCAAGCGATGATGAACCAATCACCTTCTGTCTCATGGCAAAATCATCAAAGGATCAGGTATCTGCTAAACACCAAAGATCCTTGAATGAATATTCACCTGAATATATATCCTATGCCAATCTGGTCAAGGTCGCTAAATCCCAACATGATGAACTTGAAATGCTTGAGAGAAATCTTAGGAAAACTGAAGGATTACTGGTCGAAGTGATGGAGAAAAATCAAAAGTTGATCAAAGAGCAAGATGCTTTTTCATCAACTATTGATGATCTTACCAATCGATATGACTCACTTGCAGTTGACTACGAGAGTTTATCATGAACTCCTTAACAGGAATCAAGAACTCGTGTCACTGAAAGAATCTCATAACGAGCTGGTGTTAGAGAAAGCTTCTCTCTTCGCCGAGCAATCTATTCGACTTCCTGATGATTTTGTACCTCCATGCTTAAAATGCATAGAATGTAGCAATGCTGATTCTCATGCTGAAACCTCTAATGTTGTCATAGAGAATATTGCTACTACTGAAGTTGGTACTACTAACCCCTCTGCCGAGGACTTTGCTGCTATCACTGAAGAAAATTACAGTTTAAAGGGCTTACTTGAGACTGGAATGCTAAGGAGCCTAAAAGGGCATCAAACCCTATGTGATATGCTCAAGAAGTCCATATTGCACAAAAATCCCCAAAAGGAAGGATTAGGTTTCGAAAAGAAACTTAATGAGGATGGATCCTATTGGACTCATGAGCAGTATCCTCGAACGACTTGGGTTCGTGCAAAGAGTAAAACCCACAAACCTGAAACTTTGACTGGTTATCTTTCACCCATTCCTATTGATACTGATGAGTCTATGTTGGAACTAACTGCAGGACAGTGATACGTCTCCAACGTATCTATAATTTTTTATTGTTCCATGCTGTTATATTATCATTCTTGGATGTTTTACAATAATTTTATAGCAACTTTATATCATTTTTTGGGACTAACCTATTGACACAGTGCCCAATGCCAGTTGCTATTTTCTGCTTGTTTTTTACTTTGCAGGAAATCAATACAAAACGGAGTCCAAACGCAGCAAAACTTTTTGGAGATTTTTTTTGGACCAGAAGACATCCAGTGGGCCAAAGAAGTACCGAAGAGGGGGCCCGAGGTGAGCACAAGACACCAGGGCGCGCCTGGGCACCCAGGCGCGCCCTAATGGGTTGTGCCCACCTCAATGACCTCCTGCACCGCCTCTTTGCTCTATAAATACTCCAATATTCCAGAAACCCTAGGGGAGTGGACGAAAATCAATTCCAGCCGCTGCAAGTTCCAGAAACCACAGATCCAATCTAGACACCATCACGGAGGGGTTCATCATCCTCATTGGTGCCTCTCCGATGATGCGTGAGTAGTCCATTGTAGACCTACGGGTCCGTAGTTAGTAGCTAGATGGCTTCCTCTCTTTTGATTCTCAATACAATGGTCTCTCGGAGATCTATTTGATGTAACTCTTTTTTGTGGTGTGTTTGTTGGGATCCGATGAACTTTGAGTTTATGATTAGATCTATGTTTTTATCCATGAAAGTTATTTGAGTCTTTTTGATCTCTTATATGCATGATTACTTATAGCCTCGTATTTCTTCTCTGATATTTGGGTTTTGTTTGGCCAACTTGATCTATTTATCTTGCAATGGGAAGAGGTGCTTTGTGATGGGTTCGATCTTATGGTGCTTGATCCCAGTGACAGAAGGGGAACCGACACGTATGTATCGTTGCTATTAAGGATAACAAGATGGGTCTATTTCTACATAAATAGATCTCATCTACATCAAGTCATCGTTCTTATTGCATTACTCCATTTCTCCATGAACTTAATACACTAGATGCATGCTGGATAGCGGTCGATGTCTGGAGTAATAGTAGTAGATGCATGCAGGAGTCGGTCTACTAATCTTGGACGTGATGCCTATATAATGATCATTGCCTGGATATCGTCATGATTATTTGAAGTTCTATCAATTGCCCAACAGTAATTTGTTTACCCACCGTATGCTATTTTTCTCGAGAGAAGCCACTAGTGAAACCTACGGCCCCCGGGTCTATTTTCTCATCATATATTTTCAGATCTATTTGCTATTTGCCTTCGCGATCTATTTTTATTTGCTTTTATTTTCAGATCTATTAATCCAAAAATACAAAAATACCTTGCTGCAATTTTTATTTATTTATTCTATCTCGCGTTCCCGCGAGATCTATTTATCCAATCTACTACAATTTTACCTATCTTTTTACCCCGTGAGGGATTGACAACCCCTCTCTTATGTCGGGTTGCAAGTATTTATTCTTTGTGTGCAGGAGTTGTTTACGTGGTGTTGCGTGGTTCTCCTACTGGTTCGATAACCTTGGTCTCATCACTGAGGGAAATACCTACCGTTGCTGTGCTGCATCATCCCTTCCTCTTTGGGAAAATACCGACGTAGTTCAAGCAAACTTCAAAAGGAATTTCTGGCGCCATTGCCGGGGAGACATCATCAACATCTACCAGGTTCCTAATCACAAATCTCATCTCCTTGCAATTTACATTATTTTCCATTTGCCTCTCATTTTCCTCTCCCCCACTTCACAAAAATTTGCCGTTTTATTCGCCCTCTTTTTCGTTTGCCTTTTTCTCGCCAGATCTCTTGTTTGCATGTGTTGCCATGTGCCTTCTATTTGCTTGCATCTTTGCTTGCTAAAAATCTATTGATATGGATCCTCATCCACTTGCTAATCTTTTTAAAAGATCCAATTATGATGAACCAATTGCTAGTGAATTGAGTTCACTAGATCATCTTTATGAAGTTTTGCTTGAGATTTATGAATCTGAAAATTGTGATGAAGTGTTAAAGGAAGGAATTTATAAAGTGATTCATGATAGCTCCTTGAATGAAAAGCATGATTGCAATGATGTTATTATAAATTCTATTAATGTCAATTGTGCTAATAATATGCAAAACCCCAAGCTTGGGGATGCTAATATTGCTAGGTCTACTACTTATTGCAATGATCATGATTGGGGTGATAATGTTTCTTATGATCTTGTAAATTTATTTAAGCCTCATGATGAATATGATATTAATAATAGTGTTTGCAATAATATTGAAAGTGGGTTTGGAAGAGTGTCAACTTTAGGTAAAAATAATCCCACATATTTGGAGAGTGTTCAATCTTATGAATTTTTTGATAAAAGTGGGCTTGGAGAGGTCATGACTTTATTTGATAACCACACTATTTTGGAAGAGTGTCAACTTTGCATGCATGTGCATCATGAAGAGAATATTTTATGTGATGGTTATATTGTTGAATTTGATTATGATCCTACATGGAATTATTACGAGAGAGGAAAATATGGTTGTAGAAATTTTCATGTTATTAAATTACCTCTCTTGATGTTGAGATTGCTATTGTTTATTTCTCCTTCCGTGCATATGCTAAACATTCCTTGCCTTTATAATTTGTTTGCCTATAAAATTCCTATGCATAGGAATTATGTTAGACTTAAATGTGTTTGTCACATGTTTTATGATGCTCGCTTTGCGTTACAATTATTAACTTTAATGTGAGCATCAATAAAATCTTATGCCTAGCTAGGGGCATAAAACGATAGCGCTCGTTGGGAGGCAACCCAACTTGTATCTTTTGCTTTTTGGTTTTCTTGCTGTTTTCAATAAAATACCCAATTATGCCTCTGGTTAGATGTGTTTTTGTGGTTTAAATTAGTGTGTGTGGCAAGCAAAGCCTTTGGGATGATTTGGGTGATAGTTGATTTGATCTTGTTGGAAAACAGAAACTTTTGCGTCCAGTAAAACAATTTTGAAAATTCACAGCAGCGACAAAAAATTCTGAATTGTTTACACAAGATTGATATACAAATTGCCTCTGTTGTCCTAAATTTTCAGAATTTTTTGAGTTACAAAAGTATGAGAACAATTCGTATCTTTGCAGACTGTTCTGTTTTTGACAAATTCTGTTTTCTTTGCGTTGTGTGCTTGTTTTGATGATTCTATGGTTTCCTTTGAAGAGTTTTTTCCATAGAAAAGTTAGAATACAGTAGATATAATGCAGAACAAAATTTGAAGGGTGTTTCTACAGTAATTAAAGTAAAGATTGGTTTTCTTATACTAACGGATCTCACGAAGGTTTTGTTGAGTTTTGTGTGATTGAAGTTTTCAAGTTTTGGGTGAGATCACAATGGATGAAGGAATAAGGATTAGCAAAAGGCTAAGCTTGGGGATGCCCAAGGCACCCCAAGGTAATATTCAAGAAGTATCAAGCAACTAAGCATGGGGATGCCCCCGAGTGGCATCCCCTCTTTCTTCTAACGACCATCGGTATTTTACTTGGAGCTATATTTTTATTCGTCACATATTATGAGTTTTGCTTGGAGCGTCTTGTATGATATGAGTCTTTTCTTGTTTTGCTTTTTATTTTAAGTCTTGAATCCTTGCTGGACACACCTTTTTGAGAGAGCCAAAAATTATGCTATGCTTGCTCCTATGCTTCACTTAAATTTTTAGAGCCTTGGAATTGCTCTAGTGCTTCACTTATATCTTTTTGAGCATGGTGTGCTTTGTTATTTTTGAAGAAATGCTCTCATGCTTCACTTAGATTTATTTGGGAGTTAGTAAAATTTTGAAGAAATTCTGTCTTGCTTCACTTAAATTAATTTGAGAGAAAGAATTATGATGCTCATGTTCTTCACTTATATTTGTTTGAGCTTAGTAAAAGCAACATATGAAGTTAGTCCCAAAGTGATAGATATCCAAGGAGGATATAATAAAAACTTTCATGAAGATCATTGGACAAAATAAACTTGATTCTTTGTAATAGTTTTGAGATATGATGATAGTGATATGTGAGTCATGTTGATGAGTAATTATGCTTTAGTAAGAATATTGGTGTTAAGGTTTGTGATTCCCTATGCAAGCACGAAAGTCAATAGTTATGCAATGAAATTACATCCTACTTGTGGTGCATTATTCGGTGTTAATTATGCTTAATGCTCGCTTATGAGATTTTTTGTTTCTTGGTTGGACGCTTCTCAATCTTTTGCTAGCCTTCATTTGCATTAAGTATGATCACTACTTGTGCATCCAAAATCCTTTAAACCAGTTTTTGCCATATGAGTCCACTATACCTACCTATATGCGGTATTTCCGTGCCGTTCTAAGCAAATTTGTATGTGCCATCTCTAATTTTCAAAATAAACTTCTCTTTTGTGTGCTCGTACCGCTCGCGAAACGGTAGGGGGTGGCTAATATACTTCCATGCTAGATGTGTTATTCTCACGATGAGTGTTTTCACTTGTCATTGCACGAGAGTACGGCAAAGGTATTAGGGATGCCTAGTCCCGAAATGAAAAATGAATTTACTTTATGTTGTCAAATAACAAATTCCTTGCAAAGTGTTGGTATGGAGGGCACCCATGGATACGGCTAGCCATGGAAAGTGAAAGTATGGTGGAAAAAGGAATAAACTTTATTTTCCGTTTGGGAACCGCCTATGATATATCTAGCATGGAAAGTATTGGGAACTTCTCGATCGTTCTTGTTGGCAGGAAAAGCATGCCTCCCAAAATGTTTTTATCTCAATTTTTTTCGCTTTGTGCTCTGGCACCTCTACAAATCTCTACTTCCCTCTGCGAAGGGCCTTTCTTTTACTTTATGCAATTTTTATTTGAGTCTCCATCTTCTCTTATAAAGCACCAACTAAGGGGCACTATGATCATACTTGAGCATTGGCTGTAGCTAATATGCGAGTGTGTTTCATGAATGGATCAATGATTGATCGTAATGGGCTAGGGATAACTTGCTTTAGTGTTGATATTTTGAAAGACATGGTTGCTTGTTGATATGCTTGAGTATTAAAGTCCTCATGTCAAAACTAGACTATTGCTTTGAACCATATAAAAGTCCAAATGTCCATGCTACAAAGAAAAGAATATGTGATGAACATGTTAGGCAGCATTCCACATCAAAAATTCTGTTTTTATCATTTACCTACTCGAGGACGAGCAGGAATTAAGCTTGGAGATGCTGATACGTCTCCAACGTATCTATAATTTTTTATTGTTGTATGCTGTTATATTATCATTCTTGGATGTTTTACAATCATTTTATAGCAACTTTATATCATTTTTGGGGACTAACCTATTGACATAGTGCCCAGTGCCAGTTGCTGTTTTCTGCTTGTTTTTTACTTCGCAGGAAATCAATACCAAACGGAGTCCAAACGCAGCGAAACTTTTTGGAGATTTTTTTTGGACTAGAAGACATCCAGTGGGCCAAAGAAGTACCGAAGAGGGGGCCCGAGGTGAGCACAAGACACCAGGGCGCGCCCTGATGGGTTGTGCCCACCTCCATGACCTCCTGCACTGCCTCTTTGCTCTATAAATACTCCAATATTCCAGAAACCCTAGGGGAGTCGAGGAAAATCAATTCCAGCAGCCGCAAATTCCAGAAACCACAGATCCAATCTAGACACCATCACGGAGGGGTTCATCATCCTCATTGGTGCCTCTCCGATGATGCGTGAGTAGTCCATTGTAGACCTACGGGTCCGTAGTTAGTAGCTAGATGGCTTCCTCTCTCTCTTTTGATTCTCAATACAACGGTCTCTCGGAGATCTATTTGATGTAACTCTTTTTTGCGGTGTGTTTGTTGGGATCCGATGAACTTTGAGTTTATGATCAGATCTATGTTTTTATCCATAAAACTTATTTGAGTCTTTTTGATCTCTTATATGCATGATTAATTATAGCCTCGTATTTCTTCTCCGATATTTCGGTTTTGTTTGGCCAACTTGATATATTTATCTTGCAATGGGAAGAGGTCCTTTGTGATGGGTTCGATCTTACGGTGCTTGATCCCAGTGACAGAAGGGGAACCGACACGTATGTATCGTTGCTATTAAGGATAACAAGATGGGGTCTATTCCTACATAAATAGATCTCGTCTACATCATGTCATCGTTCTTATTGCATTACTCCGTTTCTCCATGAACTTAATACACTAGATGCATGCTGGATAGCGGTCGATGTGTGGAGTAATAGTAGTAGATGCAGGCAGGACTCGGTCTACTAATCTTGGACGTGATGCCTATATAATGATCATTGCCTGGATATCGTCATGATTATTTGAAGTTCTATCAATTGCCCAACAGTAATTTGTTTACCCACCGTATGCTATTTTTCTCGAGAGAAGCCACTAGTGAAACCTACGGCCCCCGGGTCTATTTTCTCATCATATATTTTCAGATCTATTTGCTATTTGCCTTCGCGATATATTTTTATTTGCTTTTATTTTCAGGTCTATTAATCCAAAAATACAAAAAATACCTTGCTGTAATTTTTATTTATTTATTCTATCTCGCGTTCCCGCGAGATCTATTTATCCAATCTACTACAATTTTACATATCTTTTTACCCGTGAGGGATTGACAACCCCTCTCTTACGTCGGGTTGCAAGTATTTGTTCTTTGTGTGCGGGCGTGGTGTTACATGGTTCTCCTACTGGTTCAATAACCTTGGTCTCATCACTGAGGGAAATACCTACCGTTGTTGTGCTGCATCATCCCTTCCTCTTTGGGGAAATACCGACGTAGTTCAAGCAAACATCAGACAGGTTCACCCAAAAGGCAAATCTGGGTAAAGAAGTGCACTGTTGAAAATCTGTCTGTCACTGCTAACCTGACTGTGCAGGATAATTCTCGACGAGGAAATAGTTATCATTCTCAGTCTACTCGAGTATCATTCTCGGATGATTATCATCCTAACCTGCGTCAGAAGGAGGACATGCGTACATCTTCAAATCATTACATACATGCATTTGGAAATAACTTCAATGCCTATTCATATGATTATCATCAAAGTGCACAGGTGTCTCGCAGGCCTCACCGAAGGAATACCCCCATTCAGTCCAAGCAAATGATATACTCACCACCCACGCAAGTGTGGGTTGTGAAGAAGAACTAATCATCTCATGCAGAAAATTCTCTCAGGGATATCTCTTGTTTTTCATAAGCCCTGAGATCATTTATTGTTGGTGTTTTTCTTTCTGTGTTTTCGTTCGAAGTTTTTCTTTATTTTCTTTCGGTTGGCTTTGTGCCTTGAGTCAGCTTCTTCTCTGTTTTTACTCGGTTCCTTCTTGTCATAAACATGCAACTTGATCTGAAGATGATTTCACTCCGACGTCCTTGGTCGCGAATGAAATCAACTTCGAACTTTCATCTGCTTTGGCGCTTGCGCTTCCTCAAACCCTTCGGCATTCTATTCAGTTACCGAGATTCTCGCAGGAAACGACTGACATGTGCCCACGATCTCACGTTCGTGATCTTGTCCGTTGAATGTGGAACGTCCCGGGTTTCTCGGCCGTAGATCTCGGATGGAGCGGTTTCACCCTCGGGCTATATAAACCCCCTCTCCAGGCTTCTTCCTCCTTAGTTCTTTCTCTGTTCGGCCTCAAACCTCTCCTCTCACTCGCCGTCTGAGCCCGAGCTCGAAGCAGAGTCGACGACGTGCCTTGCTGCGCAACTCCGGCGAAGCCCCGTCACCGTTGGTCTCGCCAGAGCGGTATTTCTTCTCTCCCGCACTGCCGTAGTTGATCTGTATTGCCAGGTTAGGGCGTACAGATCTGGAACTAGCCCTATCCCTCCTCTGTTCTAGGGTTGTTCATCCCGACGCCATTTATCTTGCTTTATTTTCTTGAGGTAGATCTTTAGGCTACACTAAGTAGTGACTTGTACGGTTTGTAGCTGTTCCTCATACCAGTCAGTTGGATCTAGGGATCATGCGTTTTTTTGCCGAAAGATTAGATGAGATGCTTATCTGCCTTTGGTGCTATGCAATTTTGTCGATGATATCTTTCGAATATGCATACCCTGTATTCCTTTGTTTTTTCCATAAAATTATCTTTTTTGAGTCAAAAATGCTTCTGTGCATGTTTGTGACCTCTTTCCTGTTTTTCCTTCGAATTATTGTTTTTCTCTCAGGAGTGGTCATGGTAAATAGTTCGGAAGAGCATTCTGGGTCCGAGGAAGAAATTCCACAGCAGCCGCCTATGGCTGATAAAGCAAACGTGGCTGAAAAAATCAGCTAAGCCGCCAAAAGTACCAAAGAAGAAATACGAGTCAGAATCTGCTGAAGAAGATGATGATATTCCCTCAGCGCACAGTTAGCCAGAGGATGAGCTAGTCACCGACTCCAAAACCCCGTTCTCTGATGGAAATCTCAAGAAGGGTGGTCGCGGTAGAGAGAGGAACACCGCGGTAGAGAGAGAAACACCGCCGCCGCTCGCCCCCACGGCCAGTGGCGAGCTCCGCGTCTGCCACTTCCACCTCCACCAGCGCCGCCTCCCCTTCAAGCCATCGGCACCCTCCTAAGCGGGTCCGCGCGCGGTGAATCGTGGCGGCGGCTGCTGGAGGATAAACTGGACGGGGATTTCATCAGAGAGAGAAATGCGTGGGAGGCATTCACCTTGGCCATGATGGATGGATGGATGATCCGTCGATCGATCTCCCGCTCCGTCCTTCCAAATCCAGCTCCCGTCGAGCTCTCTGCAATTTTCTCGAATGGAGAATGAACTGTCTTCTCCGTGGCCCGTAGTAGGACGTTTGGGAAACCTTTTCTTGCTCTTCTAGGGCCTTTTGATTCGCGGGATTCTAAAAATGTGAAAATGGAAATAGGAAAAACATAGTTTTTTTTAGGATGGAAAAATATAGGATTGGCATGTCATATTTATCTCAATCCTATGAGATTTTTGTTTGTTTGACTCCATCGCACGAAAATCAAAGGATTCTTTCTAAAAGGTTTGAGAGGATGCTAAATTTTTTATGGAATGTCGTACAAAATTATCCTTGAAAAAAAATCCTATTGCTTTCAATTCTATGAATCAAACTGTATATAAGAAGAAGAAAATCTAAGGATTCTCATCTTTAAAGTTTCTATAAAAATCCTTTCAATCAAAGGAGCCCCTTGGTCCTAACTAGTAATCATGGACATGAAATACATGTCCAATTTGATAGTATCTTGAGGAGCTTATCCCGCCGCTTTCCACTCCCGTAACTATTCCTTGTTCTGATACATGTGTTGGCTTAAGTTTGGTTGTTCGGTAATCAAAGTTATGTCGCGTGCAGGTATGGTCATGGGCACTTTACATCGGCTGAAGACATACAATGGAGCCCTCATTTCTCCCATGAAAGGATGTGTCACCCCCTTCGGTCTCAACTTCTCATCACGGCTCACCCTCTTCGGTCTCAACTTCTCATCACGGCGAGATCCTGGCTCATGGCATAGGTGTCACCATCCTGGGCGATGATGCTTCCCAACTGCTTCGGTCGAGCAACATTTGGTAGCTCGGCGTTGTGCTGATGCTGGGTTGTGTGGACTTTGGAGGAACAAATCTTCTCACTGTTCAGGAACACATTTTCTCCCAGTTTTCTTACTTATAGAATTGGTCTTTGTTTGATACGATTTGGGGGGTGAGAGAGCAATTCACCTCGACTAAAATTAGCACTCTTTGTTCATCTCTGGCTATGGTTACTCCTTTGACAAAGCTATGTTTCATGCGGCTTTTTCTGACTAGGATTCATTGGACTGAACCGGTGGTGGCTGAAATTTGTATTCCGATTCTTCCACCTCCGAACTTCTTCTTCCCCCAACACTTTGTAACATGTATCTGTGAGTAATTCAAACGAGAGACTGGGCCGAGTAGCGAGTCCCTAACAGTAAACACTTGGATCTTGTACTTGAAATCCTCCTACTCGATCGGGTCGCTCACGAGCTGGATCATCCACAGCGCGCAGGCCGACGGCATGCTCGGGTCGACCACAAGGAGAAACACCGCCCTGCTGCCGAGGGACACCAGGCACGCCACGTCACCGTTCGGATGTAGGGGGCACGTGTCCCCCGAGAGCCAAAAATCCGCATCCAGCGCCAGTACTCCCCTTTTTTTTCTTTGTTCTGTGCAATTTCTCAGACAGAAGTAGTAATAACGGTTTTGGCCACACCATCATGGAACTAAACGTCAAATGCTGTACTAGAGAGCAACCAAGGGTCAAGCACGCTAGTAGTTGCTTGTGCTAACGTGCCACGCAAACGGCCGGTGATGACCCGTCACTCTCTGGAGGCTGGTACATGAACATCAGGCGGGGAAGATACTTGTCAAACATAACGTGGCATATTCCCATCTCTTTAGGATCACGTCGGACCGCCAGTCCAACACGGGTGCTGGACTCTGACCACCTTGCCGGCGTGTATAAATCGTCTCCCAGCCGCTTCACCGTCACGGACACCGGCCGAGCGGTGGGAAATGGCTTCAGCTCGCCGTTGCACCACCATGGCGACCAACAAACTCGTCATCTTCGTCGTGTTGCTGGTGGTACTAGAGAGGGTACGCTCCGACGATTCTCCGTGCGGCTTCCCGGTGATCTTCAACTTCGGCGACTCCTACTCGGACACCGGAGCCTTCCCGGCCCTCTTCCCGGCGGTGCAGCCGCCCTATGGCCGGACCTTCTTCGGCATGCCGGCCGGGCGGCAAAGTGATGGCCGCCTCACCATCGACTTCATGGGTATTCACATCTATCTACAATATCTCAGGCATAATTAGGATTAAGTTGAGATTTTTTTTGTTCTGAACAAATAATTCAGCTCAAGAGTATTTTTTTAAGAATCAAGAATTTCATTTTGTTTTGTTTCCCTGACACGTACGTATTGCAGCTCAAAGCCTTGGGCTGCGTTACCTGAATGCGTATCTGGATTCACTGGGGAGCAACTTCACGCAGGGAGCCAATTTCGCAAGCGCCGCCGGAACCATCAGACGAGTGAACGGGAGCTTGTGGACCTCCGGGTATAGCCCCATTTCCCTGGACGTGCAGATCTGGCAATTCCAGCAGTTCATCAACAGAAGCCACTTCGTCTACAACAACATAGGTGGAGTCTACCGGGAGATCCTGCCGAACCCCGAGCACTTGGTCTCCAAGTCGCTTTACACCTTGGACATCGGCGCCAACGACCTCGCCATGGGCTACCTAGACAACATGACCACCGAGCAAGTCGAGGCCTACGTCCCCGATCTGATGGAGAGGCTCGCGTCGGCGATCCAGACGGTGTACGACCTCGGCGGGAGGTACTTCTGGGTGCACAACACGGGGACGCTCGGGTGCCTGCCGTACGCCCTGGCGTACCGTCCGGACCTCGCCGCGGAGAAGGACGGCGCCGGCTGCTCCGTCGCGCTCAACGCCGGCCCCCGGTTCTTCAACGCGCGGCTCAAGGAGACCGTGGCCAGGCTCAGGGTGGCTCTCCCGGAGGCCGCCTTCACCTATGTCGACGTGTACACCGCCATGTACAGGCTGATGAGTGAGGCCAAGAAGATCGGTTTTGGGGACCCCCTACGCGTGTGCTGCGGGTACGGCGGCGGCGAGTACAACTACGACAAGGACATCGGATGCGGCGTTAAGGTGGAGGTGAACGGCACGGTCCTGGAGGGGAAGTCGTGCGAGGACCCGTCCAAGAGCGTGAGTTGGGATGGCGTGCACTTGACCGAGGCGGCTTACAAGTTCATCTTCGACCAGATCGTGGAGGGCGTGCTCTCCGACCCGCCGGTGCCTCTGCGGCGGGCCTGCCAAGCGAAAGGGCAATGAGCATGCTGTCCATTAATTAGGCTCCGGAGGATTTTTTTTTTCAAACATCCGTAGTACTCCAAATAAAATCTGTATAAAATCTGGAGTGAGTATATGTACTCCAAATAAAAGCTACAGTGAGTATGTATTTATAAATGATACAAAAAGTTTCTATGAATAATACATATATCTAATGCTATGTGTGGATGGTAACGTGGCGCGGCGAACTTACGCAATAAATAGAATACGTACGATTTGTAATTTGGTTGAAAATCAGATAATATGGTGAAACTACATGACAAACATGTCAGTACACTCTTTTGTCAAAAAAAAACAAACATGTCAGTACACTCGGGTGCGAGCTGTACTAGCTCCTGACCCTAGCCCCACGCTAGCCCCTCCGTGTAGTCAGCCCCTCGCCGGCGGCGACCACTGCGCCCCTAGCGCCGGCCACTCCGGCCGCGTCAGCCACCCCTCTCCATGTGGTGGACACCCGCTAAACATAGCCACCACACCGTCCCATTTCGTTTCGGGTTCCGATCATGGCGCTTCCAGACCTCAACTTTCAGGCTTGGTTTGATTTTGAAGACAATTTGTGCTCGAGCTTTGGTGTTCCAGTAAATTTCGTGGAGGGTTAGCAGAGCCTTCGGGAATTTTTTTTGGTGGCTTAATTTTCTAGAACAAAGATTTGTCTCATTGTTGACTCAGTTGGGTTGATCCTTAATCTTGCTTCAGAGGCAATGCTATTCGTTTCAAAAATGCTATTCGTTTCGAAGTGTCTTTCCTCAGAAACTGGTGTTTCAAGTTCTTTATCTCCTCAAAAGATGTGGGTTTATCCATCTATAATGGTGGATATATTGCAAATACCACGTTCAATCTTCATTTCTATCTTGGGTTAAATGGTGGCCCAAGTTTTTAAAAGGAATTTGAACTATATTGCTTGGAACGGGAGGCTAAATGGACCACGGTCTCCAAATCGAAGAAACATGGTAAACCTTTTCACTAGTAGAAAACATGGCTTTGATCCAGGCCGTGTCAGCCCATTAATCCCGGTTCACTCACGAACCGGGACCCATGGGGGCATCGGTCCCGGTTCATGAGGCCAGGGGGCCGGCCGGGCCTCGTGGGCCATTGGTCCAGTTCGTCTGGCCCCATTGGTCCCGGTTGCAGACACGAACCGGGACCCATTGGTCCCGGTTCGTGTCTGGAACCGGGACCAAATGGGGTCCTTTAGCCCCGGTTCTAGCCACAAACCGGGACCAAAGAGATGCCTATATATACCCCGCGAGCAGAGCAGTGGAGTGCTCTATTTTTTTGGCCGGCCGTGGGAGAGCTTTGTGGTGCTCTAGCTCATCTCCTATGCACATGAGGTGTTCGATGAAATGCCCGAGCCACACTTAAGCTTTCTCCTCTCGAAGCACCTTGTCCAAGCTCCATTTTCCTCAAGATTTGTCTAGGTTTGGCGGTCCGTCCTGTCCCGTCCCCGTCCTCACCGCCGTCGATCGCCTGCGCCGATCTCGTCGCCGGCACCACCGTGGTGAGCCTCTTGTTCTTATCTTCTTTCTAAAAGAAAAAAGTTCTTACTTGTATGATTTAGATAGATACTTGTGTAATTTTCTTACTTTTATTATTGTTTGTTATTATATAGTGCGATGGTTTTGGTATCCGCCTCCGTCGGCCCTCGTCCTGTCTATGATTCGGATGTGGTATATATATTATCTTTTATAACTATTAGTTTCATTTAGTGTTTATGACAATTATGCCGACCAACGTGACATAGATTTTTTTATCTAGGAGGTATGTGAACCGGAAATTCCAACCGACCCTATTGTCGAGAGGTTAAATTTAGTTGAAGAAGAAAACAATTACTTGAAGGAAAAATTGAAAAAAATTGAGGAGGAGAAGATGATATTGGAGTTGCATGTTGCGGATGTCGTCGATGATCACAAGATCAAGATGGATGCAATGCGCTTCAAGATTAGAAAGTATAGAAAATATGCCATTCATACTGAGGCTTGGTATCATTATGCCGTTGGATCAATTGTTACCTTAGTTGCGATTATGATCGCATTTGTTGTTGCATTGAAATGTTTTAGATAGTTTCAATGTATGGTTTAATTAGATGCTCTGGAGAGCTATATGTTTTCAATGAGAACTATGTATGTACTTTGGTTTTAATGTGATGATGAACTTATATTAATTAATTTGGTCACTTCTGTATTCATGATATTCTGTAATGGTTTTTGACACACTTAATTATATATAATGCACGCAGATGAACCGGCAATGGATCTACGGTGACAGACGCACCTCCGAGTACATTAAGGGCGTGCATAATTTTCTCGAAGTGGCTGAGGCAAACAAGCAGAATGGTTTTATGTGTTGTCCATGCCCCATATGTGGGAATACGAAGTCTTACTCTGACTCGAAAATCCTTCACACCCACCTGCTTTATAAGGGTTTCATGCCACACTATAATGTTTGGACCAAGCACGGAGAAAGAGGGGTTATGATGAAAGACAGCGAAGAAGAAGAGGATAATGACAACTATGTGCCCCCTGAATACGGTGATGCTGCAACGGGGGAAGCTGGAGATCAAGAGGAACCAGACGATGTGCCCGATGATGATCTTCGCCGGGTCATTGTTGATGCAAAGAGACAATGCGAAAGTGAAAAAAAGAAGTTGAAGTTCGATCGCATGTTAGAGGATCACAAAAAAGGGTTGTACCCCAATTGCGAAGATGGCAACACAAAGCTCGGTACCACACTGGAATTGCTGCAGTGGAAGGCAGAGAATGGTGTACCTGACAAAGGATTTGAGAAGCTACTGAAAATATTGAAGAAGAAGCTTCCAAAGGATAACGAATTGCCCGACAGTACATACGCAGCAAAGAAGGTTGTATGCCCTCTAGGATTGGAGGTGCAGAAGATACATGCATGCCCTAATGACTGCATCCTCTACCGCGGTGCGTACGAGGATTTGAACGCATGCCCGGTATGCGGTGCATTGCGGTATAAGATCAGACGAGATGACCCTGGTGATGTTGACGGCGAGCGCCCCAGGAAGAGGGTTCCTGCCAAGGTGATGTGGTATGCTCATATAATACCACGGTTCAAACGTCTGTTCAGAAACAAAGAGCATACCAAGTTGATGCGATGGCACAGGGAGGACTGTAAGAAAGACGGGAAGTTGAGAGCACCCGCTGACGGGTCGCAGTGGAGAAAAATCGAGAGAAAGTACTGGGAGGACTTTGCAGGTGACGCAAGGAATGTATAGTTTGGTTTAAGCGCAGATGGCATTAATCCTTTTGGGGAGCAGAGGAGCAATCACAGCACCTGGCCCGTGACTCTATGTATCTATAACCTTCCTCCTTGGCTGTGCACGAAGCGGAAGTTCATTATGATGCCAGTTCTCATCCAAGGCCCTAAGCAACCCGGCAACGACATTGATGTGTACCTAAGGCCAGTAGTTGAAGAACTTTTACAGCTGTGGAATGGAAACGATGTACGTGTGTGGGATGAGCACAAACAGCAGGAATTTGACCTGCATGCGTTGCTGTTTGTAACCATCAATGATTGGCCTGCTCTCAGTAACCTTTCAGGAGAGACAAACAAGGGATACCACGCATGCACGCACTGTTTAGATGAAACCGAAAGTATATACCTGGACAAATGCAGGAAGAATATGTACCTGGGGCATCGTCGATTTCTTCCGACCAACCATCAATGTCGAAAGGAAGGCAAGCATTTCAAAGGCGAGGCAGATCATCGGAAGAAGCCCGCCATCCGTACCTGTGATCACATACTTGCTATGGTCAATGATTTACAAGTAATCTTTGGAAAGGGTCCCGGCGAACTATCTGTTCTGAATGATGCTGAGGGACGCGCACCCATGTGGAAGAAGAAATCTATATTTTGGGACCTACCCTACTGGAAAGACCTAGAGGTCCGCTCTTCAATCGATGTGATGCACGTGACGAAGAATCTTTGCGTGAACCTGCTAGGCTTCTTGGGCATGTATGGGAAGACAAAAGATACACCGGAGGCACGGGAGGACCAGCAACGTGTGCACGAAAAAGACGGCATGCCTCCAAAGCAATATGAAGGTCCTGCCAGCTATGCTCTTACCAAAGAAGAGAAGGAAATCTTCTTTGAATGCCTGCTCAGTATGAAGGTCCGTCTGGCTTCTCGTCGAATATAAAGAGAATAATAAATATGCCAGAGAAAAAGTTTCAGAACCTAAAGTCTCATGACTGTCACGTGATTATGACGCAACTCCTTCTGGTTGCATTGAGGGGGCTTCTACCAGAAAACGTTCGATTAGCCATTACATGTGAAGAAATGAAATGCCTTTTGTAACAGATGAGTTTCCGTCCGAAACCCTGATACTTCGAAAAAGATTGTCCATTTTGTACACGAAGTGCATCCAGCTTTTGCCGTAACCCTCTCAACTTTTTAGCACATGCTATGTGGGTGAAATCATGATACCATGCCAACTTTCAACCTTTTCAGAGTTCATTTGAAGTGCTTTTCAATTTCAGGGTCATTTAGTTCAAAAAAATCAGTAAATGCATGAAAAATACCAAATGAAGTCAGAAAAGGTTGAAAATTGATGATGTGGCTTTGAATGGTGCATTTTGAACACACAAAAAGTCTGGAGTTCAAATAAGTTCAAAAAAATGAAATCCCTTTGTAACAGATGAGTTTTCGTCCGAAACCCTGATACTTCGAA
This sequence comes from Thinopyrum elongatum, assembly GCA_011799875.1. Classification (NCBI taxonomy): domain Eukaryota; kingdom Viridiplantae; phylum Streptophyta; class Magnoliopsida; order Poales; family Poaceae; genus Thinopyrum; species Thinopyrum elongatum. Next base: position 18,472,105 of record CM022299.1, read on the forward strand.
AGAGATTGTCCATTTTGTACACGAAGTGCATCTAGTTTTTGCCGTAACCCTCTCAACTTTTTAGCACATGCTATGTGGGTGAAATGATGATACCATGCCAACTTTCAACCTTTTCAGAGTTCATTTGTAGTGCTTTTCAATTTCAGGATCATTTAGCTCAAAGAATGAACTAATAGCAAAAAGAATGAACTAATAGTAAAAAGAATGAACTAAAAATAATCAATTAAAATTTTCTGTTATGATCAACTAAAAAAAATTATAATATTGTTCAATAGCAAAAAGAATCAACTAAAAAGCTTTTATAAAACTCTAATAGCAAAAGGAATCAACTAAAAAGCTTTTATAAACCTCTAGTATTTTTGAAACTAAAATTATATAAAATTTATGCAACTAAAATTATCAAAGTATTTTCTGTTCAAAACTTAATACAAAAAGAATTTTCATAAGAAATTTTTTGTTAGAAACTTTAATAGAAACTAAAATAACAAAATCTATTTTTGATTAAAACAGACATTTAAAGTAACCTAAAAATTACCAAATTGAATATAATGATAAAACACAGTAATATTAAATAGCAGGAAAAAGAATCACTCAAAAATCTATTTTTATAGTAAAGTTATTCACAAACTAGTAATTCACACAAATTTAAAAGAATTCAAATTTAAACTATTCAAATTTGAAAACTAATGGCACTAACAGAAAGTTTATAATTTTTGTGACCTAAAAGCAAAAAGAATCACTGAAAAACTGTAAGTATTTAGTTAGTACAAAAAAAAGCATAAAAGAAAACAAAAAACTGAAAAAAAAATTAAAAAAAATGCCGCCTACTGGGCTCTACGGCCTGAATACGACTAGAAATCCATTGGGCCAGGATTCAGGCCCGCAGCAGGCCCAGTAGGCCCACAGGCAGAGGAGTGTGCGATTAGACCCGTAAGCCTGCAGTTGACAGGAGCTCGAGAGGGTCAGCGCAACAGCGCTTATAAACAACTCTCGAGCCCTCTCAGCTAGCGAGGTGGGACTAAACTGTTGGCCTCGGGCAGCAGCACAAGGCCATTGGTCCCGGTTCGTGCCACCAACTGGGACCAAAGGGTTGGGTATATAACCAACACTTGTGAAAATTTTCATTTTCATCTCGCAGTTGCCGCCCCCGACGACGCCGACCTCCTCGACACCGCCAGGCTGCCCCGACGCCGTCGCCGTCGCCCGTGCCCCTGCCCCGCCCCCGAACCCACGCCGACGCCATCCGCCGCCCACGCCGTCGCCGTCCGCCGCCCCCGAGCGCGCCCGGCCGCGCCCCTGCGCCCCGGCCCGCCCCCACCGTCGCCGTCGTCGCCGCCCCCGAGCGCGCCTGGCCACGCCCCTGCCCCGGCCCGCCCCCATCGTCGCCGTCGCCGACGCCCTCGCCGCCCCCGCCGTCGCCCTCGCCGGCCGCCCCCGCTGTGAGCCGCCGCCGCCCGTTTTTTTTTTCATTTTTTATATGATGATATTTTTGTTCATATATATATAATGTATATATGTATGTGTGTGGCTATATGTATGTATGGATGTTCATATATATATATGTATTAATTTTTTTGTTCATATATGTTTTTTTATATGTGTATTAATTTTTTTGTTCATAGCATTTTTTTTTCATATATGTATTTTTTGTTCATAGCATTTTTTTTCCATGTATATATGTATGTGGCTATGTATGTATAGATGGATATCATTTTTTTTCATGTATGTATGTCGTTGTCGATATACCCCCTCCCCGATAACTTCGACATGAGGGGGGGGGGGGTCGATATACCCCCTCCCCGATAATATTTTTTTCTAAGTTACTAAGGTAAAATGTTCACCCCCCCCCCCCCTCTCGATATACCGGGCGACCAACTCTCGGGGCCACCCAAACCACTAGAAGAAAACTCCGGTAACTTTGACATGAGGGGGGACGTCGATTAAACCCCCTCTCGCCCGAACAAGTCTATGTATCATTTTATATCGCGGTGGACATATATCAAAGTTTGATCATATGTCAAGGTTTGAATTTTGACATATGCAACATTTGATCATATATCAAAGTTTGATCATATGTCAAAGTTTGAATTTTGACATATGCAACATTTGATCATATGTCAAAGTTTGAATTTTGACATGTGCAACAATATTTGATCATATGTCAAAGTTTGACTTTTGCCATAGATTTATCAAGAATGCCCCCATTATGGATGTGCACAAGTTGATCCAAATTTTTTTGATCTCATATATATATATATATATATTCTTCTATATGTCATGTTGTTTGTCAAAGTATTGAAGAAATCCATGGCTTCATCATTAGTCAGAAGTAACAGGCGTATGATGCTACGAAGCTCTTCAAAGTTGTTTTGGAACGGAGTTCCGGATAGAATAATTCGCTTTTTGGTACGAATTTCAGCAAAGGCCTTCCAAATAGCGATATTCGGAAGGCTCTTGCTGAACTTCGTACCAAAAAACTAATTATCCTATCCGGGACTCCGTTCCAAAACAATTTTGGAGAGCTTCGTACCATTATGTGCCTATTACTTCCGGCTAATGATGAAGCCATGGTTTTCTTGAATCCTTTGACACTGACAACGAAACATATAGAAGGGTAGATGAGATCAGGAAAAATATGGACAATTTTCTGCACATCTAGAATGGCGCCATTTTGTTAAATCCCTTGTTTGACATTCATGAGAGAGGCGGTCCGGACGTTGGACATTCATGAGAGAACTCCGGTAACTCTTCAACATGAGGGGGGACGTCGATCAACCCCCTCTCGCCCGACCAAACCCTAGAAGCGTCGAGGCCACCCCAAACCCTAGAAGCGTCGAAGCCACCCAAATTTACCAAGTTAAAAGAGCGTTGTCGAGGCCACCCCAAACCCTAGAAGCGTTGTCGAGGCCACCCCAAACCATAGAAGCGTCGAGACCACTAATTAATATTCCTTGTTGTGATTAGCTAGCTAGGTCTATGTTTGCCACTAATATATCCATCTCTCATGTTTGTATATTAATTGCCATGTTGTAATATTTGCAGAAACTATGGATCAAAGAGACTTAGAACAAGAAGAGTTGTTGGGGGACATAATCCGCGACGGACATGATGTCTTGTCGTTTCTCAACAACACCGATGGTCTAGAAGGAGAGGATGAAGGCTCCGGTGATCGAACACTGGAGGAGGAAAGACATGATCATGATGTCTTCGGTGACCGAATGCCGGTGGAAGAAGGAGACCGTGATGACGGCTCCGGTGACCGAACGGAGGAGGGAGCTGTTGCAAAGTCCGGCGAGGTATATATATTAATTAAGCATGTGCTGACTAGCTAATTGATGCATTAATTGTTTTGGTATGTACATATATTAACCCTTCTTTCTTCTGTTATAACCCTCCGGATCGAGCCAAACTTCTGTAACGAGACGAGGCCCGAAGAAAAGGTTGCGCCAGGATGAAAGGTTCACGATCACAACAATCGCGGACAATGGCCAACCGATTGAACCGAGGCGGACCAAGGAAGCATTTTCTGCTCAGTGCGGAGCTATTGTTAGGGACAGCATCCCGATCAGCATCCAGCTATGGAATAAGCATAAGAACGAAGACCCTCAAGTTTCTTATGTCACCGATAGACAGAAAGATGATCTTTGGACCTCGCTGAAGGCAAATTTCACCCTACCACCAGAGGAGGATCCGAATAAGCCAGTTATAGAGCCACTGGTCAAGGCATGTGCTCTTAAGAAGATGGCAGATCTATTCAGTAGGTAGAAGAATGAGTTGAAATCAACGTTTGTCGACAAAGGGAACACTCCAGAATTCATCGGCCGATTTGAGAAGATAAGAGATCACTGGCCCGCATTTGTGGCCTACAAGATATCGGACAAGAGTAACAAAATGTCAGAGATAAACAAGATAAATGCTGCAAAGAAGCTGTATCACCATCGCACGGGGTCAGGCGGCTAGCTCAAAGCCCGGCCGTTGTGGGACAAAGCTGAGAATGACCTGATTGCTAAAGGGGTCGAACCAGAGACATTGAACTGGCCAGACCGTTCAAGGACTTGGTTCTTCGGGGTTGGGGGAACTTTGGACCCTAAAACAGGAAAGTGCCGTTGGACGGACGAGCAACTTACAATACCCGTCAAGAAGCTTCAGAAGTATATCGCCGCAGCGCAGGCAGGGAAATTCATTCCTGACAGAGAGAAGGACGAGCTGACTGAGGCCCTCGGGAATCCTGAGCACCCTGGACGAACACGAGGCACGCCAGGCTCCGTTGCGTGGAAGGTTGGGTTTCCCGGCGCAGGCGGTTACAAAACCCGGGAGAGGAAGAGGAAACAGGAGCTGAGCGAAATGCAGAAGCTCAATGCAAGAGTACTAAAGCTAGAGGAACAAGTTGAGAGCCAGCGAGCTGCCGACCAACCATCTCAGCGGCACGAATCTACCCCAGAAGCTACCCCGCCATCTCAGCGGAGAAGCAGCGTGGCTTCCACGGAGCTCGTTCAGCAGCCTGACTTCACGGCTCCTAGCTACCCTGTGGATGCTATCACGGAGGCTCAACATTGCCAGCTTATGACGAAATGTCGGAACCTCACCTTGAAGGCAGCAGTCGGCTCTGTTGCACCTCCTCAACCTGACGGAACTTTTCACTACTGTCCGATTCCACATGGCTATGCTGTTGTGACGATGGATGAAGTAATGGAGGGATTTGACGAGCTCGAGCTTGACCACCCTACAGGTGAAGGGGAGACTCAGCTGGTTTATGCTCTGAGGACTACATGTCTATGGCGGAAGGAGTACATCAAGCTTTCGAACTGGACGCCTCCGCCTCCTCCTCCTCCGGCGAGTCAGAGCACTCCTCCTCCTCCTCCTCCGGCGCGTGAGGGCACTCCTTCTCTGCCTCCTCCGGCGCGTGAGGGCACTCCGCCTCCTCCTCCGCCTCCTCCGGCGTGTCGGAGCACTCCGCCTCCTCCTCCGCCTCGTCAGCAACGGCGGAAGAGAGCCGCCGCCGCTCCGGCGGCTAGCAGTACAAGCAGAGGCGGGAAGCAATTCAAATACGGTCCATCTCTCAAGCCTCTGGAAAAGTTACCATATGAGACGACCGACGAGGAAACCGCGAAAATCAGTGCTGCCGAAGTGCATGAACATTTTGCACGGAAACCTCAACCTCCGAAGGAGACGATAGATCCGGTGAAACGGAAGCGCACTATCGATGCCCTGAAGAGACCCCCACCATCTCCGCCGCAATCCAACTATGAGCGCATTATTGAAAGGACATATAAGGAAGCGGAGCGGTCGGGAAGTACTTGCATGCATGCAAGGTTAGCATAACGAAGAAGTGGGAAAAAATTCCCCAGCTCGGCGAACAGGCAAACCAATCGTGCCCTCCGCTCAAGGTGTCTAGCGATATCGTCGCTAATCAGCCGGGGATGGTGCCCGGTACCAATCCTGCTGATTACCTAAGCGATGATGTAGAGTTTGAAATAATGAAGGTGGAAGAATTCAGATACCAGTACGGGCAGCCTCTCGTCAAACCTGATCATCCTACTCTAACAACGATGATGCGAAGATTCCATGAATGGTACATGAAAACCTGCAGCGAGTCTGGGAAGGATACTTTGACGCTGAGAATTAAAGAGGAGCACGACCTCGTTGGAATGGATCTGTTGTCTGTTGAATTTGACGAGTTATTCCAGTTATACAATCAAAAGGCCCTCGACAAAACACTCGTGACTTGCTACTGTCTGTAAGTACTACTTCTGTAATTAAGTCTCTATATATAGCTCAGCTCTTTCATTGCATGTATATATAATTATCATCACTATATTATGTAGATTGAAGATCGTCGAATGCAGAAATGCAAAAATCTACGACATTGGGTTCATTAACCCAAATATCATACATGAATGGACGGTTCAAAAGAATGTCACAGAAACCGAGGACAACTTGCTACAATCGTTGCTTAAAAATCAAAATAAAGAGAAAATACTCTTTCCTCACAACTTCAAGTGAGTGTTACTGTCTTGTGCATATTCGGTTTCCCTTATTACTCGAGGTTATAGTAATGTAATTGATGAGTTATGCAGGTTCCATTTTATTCTGCTAGAGATTAAGCTTGAGCGGGGAGTAGTAACCGTCTTAGACTCGAGACGAAAAAATCCCCAGGAGTATGCGGACATAACTGAAATGCTCCAGAAGTAAGTTCAATCGATCATTATCGCACCATATCGGCAACTTTGTTCATTTCCTGATATCAAGTAATTATTTTCTTTGTCTGGCATGGTTTGGAAAGAGTTCACCGCAATTGCTCCGGGACTGCCGAGGGAGCTACGATTTACACACCTGAAAGTAAGTACTACTGGCTAGTTCCGCGCATCTCCCATTGATTCTATCTAGTTTCATCAATACCATTTATCATGCTTGATTATCAGTTTGATTGAACTCTATTTCTCGCAAAGTGCTTGTGGCAGGAAGCGGGGAATGATTTTTGTGGATACTACGTTTGCGAGTTCATCTACAACGCGACGGCCTCTCGGCGGGGCTACTCTGAAAAATAATATGAAGTACGTAAACAATAATATTCACAATTTTACTTTATTACCATCATTTGTGTTGAGTTTTATTCATATATATGTATTGACCCCCTTCTTTAAATTAGATGTGGCAGATGTGGGATGAACTCCTACCACATGAGGAATTGGCGGGATTCTTTCTTGACCACGTCATACATAAAGCCAGAGATTACCATGTGGATATAGACTTTAGATGTTAGGAATTGTAAGAGATCTTATATTGTATATATGTAGCTAGTAGCGTCGGATAGATATATGAAAACTTGTTGTTCGACCAATATCTCGGAGAAAGAGATGTCACTTCTCTCTGTATATGTTCATGACGATCTTGTGTACTTAATGGTTCCTTCATTTGCTTACTAGCTAGCGTGTCGAGTTCTCTCTATACGTATAGTAGCTAGCGTCAACCAAGCACAGAGATAAAGAGAGGTCACTTCTCTCTATTAGCTAGCTAACACAATATGAAACCCCCCCCCCCCCCCCCTTTCAAAAACAAAAAAACAAAAACCCCAGCTCCTGCCAGATGCTGACGCGTGAATGACTTTTGGTCCCGGTTGGTAAAGGTCCTCCTGCCTGGGCGCCCCGCAGCGGCCACGTGGAGCCCCTTCTGTCCCGGTTCGTAAGCGAACCGGGACTAAAGATTTTGGGCTTTAGTCCCGGTTCCAGAACCGGGGCTAATGGGCCTCTGAAACCGGGACAAATGGGCCGTTTTCCGCTAGTGTTTGCAGATGCGGTTCGTTCTCCTCAGTTTTTTTGTGAATTTTTATCGTGATTATTCAAAGAGATTTTCCTTGGATCATTGTCAATCTTGGTATTCTTCAGTTTTTAATTTGCCGGAATTACCAAATAATATGGTATAACGGAAGAGCCTTCAAAGAGAATTAACAAGACGGGATCTCAGAAGGTTCAATATTTCAAATCAGGCAATAAAGGTCTTCCTGGCCCGACATGAGATCAAAGCCATTTTGTGTGTGATGTCTAATGGTGGGCCATTTTGGCCTGAATGACATAATAAGATCCGATGCAGGATTTAGGAGATGGGCACATGTGGCAAGTTCCCGCTGGTTTAAGAAAGCTCCACCTAATCCCCTGCTTAACACTCTCGGGAGGGAATTTCTAACTAGCCATCAACGGGCAAGTTACCTTCCCAACAACAGTGGCAAGTAAAGGAATCGATTAATCCACTGCCTTCATTGGAAGATGGTAGATCTATGCTGACATCAGTACCGTGAGAAAGGGAATTTGGTTGGCGGCCTCTACGTCTTCTCCTTCACTTCCTTCTCCTCTATTGTTTCCCCTCCTCAAAGTGCCGTTGTTATTATTGCTCTGCCCTCCACCGCCGAGGTTTTATGCTCTCCTTCGACAATGACAACATTACTTTTCAACCCTGCGCCTATCCTACCACCAGGGCACCAAGTGATTCAAGTGGATAGACGTCCCTCTCATGTGTGGTCAATCAGTCCCCACCTCCATGCATTAATGTTGACCTCAACATCATCACCTTTGTCCCTATGCCACAAGGTGAAGTTCACTTGCACAATGGCAGAGAGATTCTCACTGAGTTTTTGTAATGGAAGGGACTAGGGTTTAGTGAAACTAACCCCTATTCGCTTATGTTAGGATGAACACACATTTTGATCTTGATGAGTTGGTCAGGACTAGCCATCATCAATTTGATGACATCTCGATTGTTTTCGAAAAACATGATGAAGGCCTTAATTGGAGAAGATTACATCTTAACAGAGAGGCATGGTTGATGCTTGTTGGTTTCCATCAGGACCTTAAAAAATTTCAGATATTGCTAATGCAGTCAGACGTTTTGGCAAGCTTTTGGTCTGGGACAAACTTAAGAGCACTAAGGCTGGAGTCATTGTTAAGGTCAGAGTGGATGAACTCAGAAACATCCCTTTGAGCATTATACAGTCTAAAACTGATGATTTTCTTGGGGAATCATGGGTTGTTCCTATAGAGATTCTTCAGCAGACCATGCTAGGTGGGGGACCTCCAGATGAAGACCAATTTCCACCTAATGAAAACCCTCACCCATTGCCAGATATTGAGCACTTCCATCCCTATCATAATGTTCACTTGGTGGGCCCCTTTCCTAATCATGCTCCTCAGACAACCTCAAATGTCAATCCACTTGCTGAACTGGAACATCCTATTGAAGATGATCCTAACTGGGGCCATTGGGCCATGCCTCCCTTGCCTCAGCAACCTCTGATTGATCAAGAGCTCCATCAAGGATATTTTTTGGAATTATTAAATGACTAAATTGGGCCTCTGAATGTCTATGTTGTTCAAGTTCCCTTGCAGCAGCTTGATGAAAATAGTGGTTTAACTCACTGCCCCTTCATTCATATGTAATACTAGTCTGCTTTATCGGTTTGAAAGCTTTGCATCAGTGTAGCCCCTTATAGTGAGATCTTCCTCCCCTCCACAGACGAGAAGCCATCACGAGTTCTTCCCAAATACTTGAGGAATAACAATTCATAAAGAAAACACATGTCATTGGCTGTTATCGAACTTGAGGGCTGAGAACCTGTATAATTCCTCGTGTCGTGGGTTTGATTTGTTTGCATGTGATTCAACTAAATTACAAATCTAAGGTATTCTACTTATTGCGTAAGTTCAACGCTTGACTTTACCGTCGACACATATCATTTAGATATATTTATTATTCATAGATTTTTTTACATGCCTTATAAGTAGATACTCACTGCAGGTTTTATTTGGAGTACGGATACTCACTGCAGATTTTATTTGTAACAACAGTACGGGTGTATAGAAAAAATCCTAGCTACATCCGCAGCCTAATTAACGAGCGTCATGCTCATTGCCGTTTGCCCTGGCAGGCCCGCCGCAGAGGCACGGGCGGGTCAGAGAGCGCGCCATCCACGATCTGGTCGAAGACGAACTTGTTGGCCGCCTCGGTGAAATGCACGCCGTCCCAGCTCACGCTCTTAGACGGGTCCTCGCACGACTTCCCCGCCAGCACCGACGTGCCGTTCACCTGCACCTTACCGCCGCACCGGATGTCCCTGTCGAAGTTGTACTCGCCGCCACCGTATCCGCAGCACACGCGCAGGGGGTCCCCGAAACCGAGCTTCTTGGCCTGGCTTATGAGCCTGTACTTGGCTGCGTACACGTCGACGTAGGTGAAGGCGGCGCCGGGGAGCGTCGCCCTGAGCCTCGCCACTGTCTCGTTGAGCCGCGCGTTGAAGAACTGGGCGCCCTCGTTGAGTGCGACGGAGCAGCCGGCGCCATCCTTCTCCGCGGTGAGGTCCGGGCGGAAGACCAAGGCGTACGGCAGGCACCCGAGCGGCGCCGTGTTGTGCACCCAGAAGTACCTCCCCCCGAGGTCGTACACGGTCTGGATCGCCGACGAGATCCTCTCCATCAGGTCGGGGACGTAGGCCGCGACTTGGTCCGTGGTCATGTTGTCGAAGTAGCCGACGGTGAGGTCGTTCTGGCCGATGTCCAAGGTGTAAAGCGCCTTGGAGATCAAGTGCTCGGGGTTCGGCAGGATTTCCCGGTAGATTCCACCTGCAGACAGTTTAACCTTCCAGTCAAAAATTGCTGAAAATATATCGATTTCTGCATGGTAACGCTCGATTTGAGTTTCATTTTCACCGAACCTATGTTGTTGTAGACGAACTGGCTCCTGTTGATGAACTGCTGTAATTGCGAGATCTGCACGTCCAGGGAAATGGGGCTGTAGCCGCTGGTCCACAAGCTCCCGTTCACTCGTCTGATGGTTCCAGCGGCACTTGCAAAGTTGGCTCCCTGCGTGAAGTTGCTCCCTAGTGAATCCAGATACGCACTCAGGTAACGCAGCCCCAGGTTTTCAGCTGCAGTACGTACGTGTCAGGGAAACAAAACAAAATAAAATTCTCCAGTTTAGAGTTGTTTGCTCAGCGCTTGAGATGTTGTAGAGAGACGTACGTACCCATGAAGTCGATGGTGAGGCGGCCGTCGCTTTGCCGCCCGGCCGGCATTCCGAAGAAGGTCCGGCCGTAGGGTGGCTGCACTGCCGGGAAGAGTGCCGGGAAGGCTCCGGTGTCCGAGTTGGAGTCACCGAGGTTGAAGATGGCCGGGAAGCTGCACGGGGATTCATCAGAGCGCGCCCCCGCAGAGAGCTTTAGCACCACCAGCAACACCACAGACATGAGTAGTTTGGTCACCATGCTAGTGCAGCGATGAGCTGAAGCCATTTCCGCCGCTCGTCCGGTGTCCGTGACGGTGAAGCTGCAGCGAAAATGTCCATGATTTATACACGCCGGCCGGCAAGTCAAGTCCAGCATCCAGAATATTAAGTACCACATGCATTACCGTTGGACTTGTCCGGTGTTCCCTTTTTTTCTTTTTGAGAATGGGAGTGGTCAGGATTCATACACGCCGGCATCGGCAGGTCGTCGGAGTCCAGCACCCGTGTTGGACTGGTGCGCCGACGTGATCCTAAAGAGATCGATGGGCAGCAGTTTCTCGGGTAGCTGCGTTTTGTTGACAAGTATCTCCTGCCTGGTGTTCGTTCATGCCCCACACGCGTTATATCCAGAGAGTGCCGGGACTATCATGCCACGTTAGGACAAGCAACTAGCATGATTGACCCTTGATTGCTCTATATCTCTAGTATTTCACGTTTTCGTGATGATCTCGCCAAAACCGTTATTACTTCTATCTGAGAAATTGTGCAGAACAAAGAAAAAAGGACCCCAATAGCCAAGCGAACGTTCTCTAGAACATGGCTTTTGCGAACGTTTTTATGAGCGTTTGTGAACTTTTTTTTTTTTTGACAAGATCATCGAAAGTGCATGGCAACTTCTTTAGGGTCAGAAGGCAACTTCTGCAAAAGAAGGGATTGTGCTGTGAAAAATAAAGGAGTACTAACACCTGCGAGTTCTAACCTGAGATGGATTGATGCAATTGATGTCCGTCTTCTTTTTTAGATCGCCTGAGAGCCGCCGGAAGAATAAAGTCTAATTTTCATACTCCGAGCTCAACATTATTGTGTGCAATTCCAATCTAGGCATAGTGGCTACCTATATCTGAGTCACGTCGGGAAAGGTTCTGCAGCGAGATAATATCATCCTCTGATTAAGCATATCATGTAAAAAATATTGATTTTTTCATAAAATAATTGTGAAAGCTTCTTTACATATTTTATGAGCCTATTTAAGATTTCCTAAACTTTGCTGAAGTATGAACCCTAAAATAAATCACTAACCTAAAACCTTAGAAACATGATAAATTTCAAAGTGATCTAAATCACTTTTATATCCATAATATGACACACGTAAGACTTATATATTTTTTAGCATCTAATTTCTTTGAACCCTCATATCTGGCGAACGTTCACTGGGAGGTATGACATTTACAACGTTCTAGATGGCAGGTTTAGTTGTATGGGTTGACAGTTTCTTCGGATACGCATGGCAAATTCTTCAGAGAAGGGCATTGTTCTTTTAAAACTGCAACCATTTGATCTCGCGAAGCAACTAAAACTGTCAAGAAAAAAAGTTCGCTTGCCATCCAGCCGACGTTCGTCCGATAACATTTCCGATTTCTTTTGCACGGGAAAGTGACAGATCTTTTGATTCGAGAGTCTAGACTTCATCACCGACATGCTCGGCAAACTTTGTCTCCCTTCGGCCACTTGCCCCCCATCTCTCCTCCCTTCAGCTGTCGGCCTCCCCTGCTTCCATTGCTAAGACATGGAATACAACGGCGAGGAGAACCACGGCTCAACACATCGGAGCCGGAGGACGAGGTCAACAAACGCGAGGACATTTACGAGGAGGCCACAATGTGTCGACAAGCACGGAGAACAACTATAGCCTTCTGTTTAGATTTTGTGTATAGGATGTTTGGATGCAAGGAAATCAAAATTCTTGTGCATTTTGTGTGTGTGATTCTAAAAATCTTGTGATGTTTCTTTATGAGAAAGAAAATAGAATGATGAAATCTTAAAAACAGTAGGAGGGTATGATATTATTGTCATTAACACGAATACGATGCTTTTGTCAAAAATATCGGAAGTACTATGTTCCAATGGTTGTGTCATTGAAGAGCACTGGGAGGATACCTATGAGTCCTGTTTACCCGGTGAGTGACGGGTGTCGGAAAAAATGGGACCCAAGGGTGGGTGCGAGTACGAGTGCTGGTGTGGGTGAGCTCAACCTACACCCGTCAGACTTGGGTGCCATCCTAGACTGTGGGATTTGCTTCATAAGCCACCTGAACGCCAAGAGGGAGAAGGTCCGATCGTGTACGCTCTATGGGTACAATTGTGAAAGAGAGTTTGTTTATCAACTTATTCCGCTGCGTTGAACATCTCTCGGTATGTTACCCTAACCCATGATGCACTACTGCAGCGAGTTTCAAGGTTCATGCGGTAGAATGCTCACACGCACATCAGCAGCAGGCGGACTAGAAAAAGCTTGTCTCTTCTTTCCCCTTGCTACAGGAGAGAGAAGGCGACTTCCTTTTCGCGCTTGGCGACCGGCGTGCCCGTGCTGCCCTTCGGCGGCTCCTCTCCCCTGTCGACCCTCGTGGTCGCCGGCGGGAGGGGGGTCGCCGGAATCGGCGCGTGGCTTTGTATAGCAGTAGCTTAGGCTAGTTTGCTTAGGGCTTCGATCGCTGTTCATCTCGGCTCCGGCGGCGATGACGGCGGTGGCGAATAATTCGGCGTCAGATCCACCCCCGTCGTGGTGGTTCCGGCTTCGTTTTCCTGGTGGGTTCGCTGTGACGGTGGTGGCGAGCCCGCGGAGGATTTTGCTCCTCCTGTTTTGGCGTCCCAACGGCTCGTGTTCCGGTGCCGTTGTGGATCAGGGGAGGCTGTACAGGAGCTGGCCGGCGGGCGCCGTCTTCGACGGCGAGGATGGTTTGTGCTGGCGGAGGTCGTCCTTGGCGTCCTTGTGGGCGGTTTCGCTGCAGATCCCTCTCCGACGGTGTGGCCTTCGTCGTTGTCGGTGGTGGATCTGGGAGCTTCGTTGCTCGTTGCCTTGGTCCTCTTCCTCGGCTGGGCTGAGCGTGTTGGTTTCCTGGCGGTGGCGGGGATGTCGCCGTCTTGGATTTTGCTTTTCCCCGCTCCGCTCTGGCCTTCGTGTTGTGTTCTCCGGCAGCATCAAGGCCGACGGGGAGATCTATACAGGAGTCCTGCCGGCGAGTCTGGAATGGCACTGGCACGGCTGTGGGCTCGTGGTAAGAGGCTGGGCGGCCTCGTCTCGTTCTTCTCGTTGGCAACAATGGAAGACGACGGTGCCGTGCTCGTCGGAGTTGTGGGGTGTGCCCCCACCGGTGCTCTCTATCTCCTATGTGCCCTGCCTGTCAGGGAGGGCCTCAGGTGGACGCCACAAAGCAGCTGTTCTGCTAGGGGCTTCGTCGGAGCTTGGGTTTGACGGATTCTTGCTGTTCTTCGCGTTGGCGGAAGAACAGCGGGAGGTTGCAGCGAGCGGCGGTGCTGGCGATGGCAGGGACCTTGGAGGATTTTCCTTGTATTTTTCCTTTTCCGGGGTGTTTTCTGCAATTGTTCCGGGCTCTCGGCTTTGCTGGATGTTTCCAGCGTGTGTTGGTGTGTTCGAGTTCTGTACCTTGTTCTTTCTGAAATGAGCATGCCTTTGTTCTCAAAAAAAAAAAAGGTTCATGCGGTAGATTTATTTTTATTTTGTACTACCTTTGTAAACAAATATTTGTTTACAGAGAGAGTACTTAGCACAGCCTACTGTATATCCCAACATATCCATCGTCAAGTAGCTTTAAATATTTATAAAACTGCTCATAAGCCATAATCAATTTAGAAAAATGTACTATTCAAAAACATGTGTTTCTTCAATATTGATAAGAGTGTTTATTTTAAAGAAATTTTTTTTTTGCAAGGACTCATTTTTTCTTAGATATCATAATAAACAAACACGTCCTAGATTCCTAGAAGATTTGTGTGGTAAGAAAAAACTTATTTCATAAAAAATATAGGCCATTTTGAAAAAATATTGGAATAATAACAGTTTAAAATTTATAACTAAAGTAGTGTATTAAAATATCAGTGCTATTGACCCTCAAAAAAAATATCAGTGCTATTCTCGCAAAAAAATAAAATATCAGTGCTATTCAAATAGAGGAAAAATAATTGTGCATGAGGACTGAATTCTTTAAGAAAAATCCAGTCGACTAAACATGGTAAGGTCCCCTTCTTTTTATCCTCCCTTCTTTTCAATTCGAAGGGTGGTACTAAACACGAGTTCCTTCTATTGCAATTTGGGGGCTGCTAGGGATCAGTTCTAAGATCAGTCGGCTGGCCAGCCGTTGATTTGGGCAGCGTGATCTCCTAAACCATACCAACCATACCATCACAGTATGTCCATGTCCACTTGATCCATTGGACCACAACATCACAATACGTCCTTGTCTCCACAGCAGTCATGTCAGCCGCCGGTGTGAGCAAGGCAGGTTCTCGCTTCCGTGGAAGCACGCATAGCTCCGGCGAGAACCCCAGCTAGCCGACTTGCAGCACCAACTTTTGCATGCACCACCCACATTGCTCAGGTTGCAGCAGCCACGCCGCCTGTCGTCTCACAGCAACGTCGGCGAGCTTGCCATAGACAGGCCATGGCCACAGCACTGACATGCTCCGGGATTGCCGCACCGGCAACGACACTGCTGCGACCATCCCTTGAAGCATGGACGATGCTCCGGCGGTCCGACGATGCCCCATTGCAACACCGGTGATGCTCCGGCGGCCTGACAATACTCCGTTGCAGCGCCGATGATGATCCAGTGGCCCGGCAACGCTCCATTGCAGCGCCGACGATGCTTCAGTTGCCCGACAATGCTCCATTGCAGCGCCGATGATGATCCGGTAGCCAGATGGCGCTCCATTGCAGCGCCGACAATGCTTCAGCTGCCCGTCGATGCTCCATTGCAGCGCTGATGATGATCCGGTGGCCCGACAATGGCCCATTGCAACACCGGTGATGCTCCGGTGGCCCGACAATGGCCCAGTGCAACACCGGCGATGTTCCGGTGGCCCGACGATGCTCTATTGCAGCGCCGACTATGCTCCGGCAGCCCGACAATGCCCCATTGCAACACTGGTGATGCTTCGGCGCCCGACGATACTCCGTTGCAGCGCCGGCGATGCTTGGACTGACCAGCGATGCTCCGTAGCAGCGCCGACGATGCTCCGGTGGCCCGGCGATGCTCCATTACAGCGTCGACGATGCTCCAGCGGCCAGACGACGCTCCATTGCAGCAGCCAACTCACGCAAGCAGGAGAGGCCGAGTTGCAGCCCACTGGTGCTCCGCCGTCCCAGCATCGCCGTCCACCGACGCGGCATAGCAGCGAGACACCTTGTAGCGCTGTCGCTGGCTGGCTGGCTGGCTCTTAGCAACGCCGTTGAAGTGCAGCCCTCCGCAACACCATGCAGCTGAGTGCAGCAAGCCACGATAGTGTTCAGAAAAAAAAACACGATACCCTGTGGGGGCCAGCCACGCATGCAAAGACGCACAACGTGCTTTCTGCGCTCTACCACGCACGACTGAACAAACCGATCTACTAATCGGACGGCGCAGCGGGCGGTTTAGAGCATCTCCACTCGTCCCCTCAACAGGCCCCTCAGGGCGGTTTTTTTAGCGTCGGCGGTGAAAAATCGGCCCAGCTGCCGATTTCATCCGGCCGAAGCAGAGAAAACCAAGGGCGCCAATGGCAAGACCACCGAGCGTGTCGAACGCCGAGTGGAGGGCGGAAGTTCAGCGCCGGGAGGCTGTCACCACCGACCGGCGGAACAGGCTCATCGCCAAGAAGGACAGGGACGCGGCAGCGGCGGCGGAGCAGGGAGAGGCGTCTCGCGCGGGAATGATGAATCCGCCCGGCCACTGCCCACAAGCTACGTGGGGGAGCCAACAGAGCGTCGCATCGCCGGCCAACTTCTCGCCGCCGCCGCCGCCTTGGGGGTACGCACCCTCGCCTGGCTACTCCGACAGCGACGCGCATGGCGGTTTCAACCCCAACACCACCTTCCCGCATGGCGCGCCGCAGTGTTCCTCCCCCTCCGGCTTCAACCCCGACCCGCGCACTCCCTCCCCCACGTTCAACGCTGGTTTCACCACCCAGTACAGCTACTCGCCGCCGGCGTACTCCTCAGCCTCACCTGCGTCGCCTCTGCGCCGAGGTGCCCTACCCTTCGTACCTAGCTTGGTGCCACAGTTTAGCCACACCGCCGCCGACATGGACGAGATCATCACGAGTGGCTCGGTCGCCGCTGCGTCCTGCCCGGGGTTCGGCGCGCAAGGCGAAACGATGGACACCGCCGTCAACATGGACGACGAGCTCGAGCTCGACGACGCCGAGGCGGAGGAGGAGAAAGGACAGTCGGAGGAGGCGAAACCGGAACCAGCGCCAAAAGCGAGAAAGAAGAAGCGGGCGCTGAACGCCAGGCCGGGCAAACCTCGCATCAAGTGGACGTCCAAGGAAGAAGAGTGCCTCGCCGAAGCGTGGAAGACCGTCAGCATCGACCCAATCACCGGTGCGAATCAGAACGCCGACTCGTACTGGAGAAGAATCAAGACGGCGTTCGACGAGCGCAAGCTGGTCGACCCCGACTTCGCCACCATCCACATGGACCGTTGCGAATCACTGGGCGGCGATCCAGAAGGCCCGCAACAAGTGGCATGGGATCGTCGAGGAGGTCACTGCTCGCCCGGAAAGCGGCGCCAACATCGAGGGTCAGGTATGTCCATAGTTCGCCGGCCCCAGTTCGTTGCGCGTCGCCGTGTACTCTACCGAGACGTTTTGTCCTCGGCTGTGCAGATGGTTCGAATGTTCAACATGTTCCGCCAAGACAACGGCGACCAAGAGTTCAAGTTCCTTCACGTGTTCTCCAGGATCGAGACATGCAAGAAGTGGAGGGAGGTCCGGCGCACTCTCGCCAAGGCCAAGGAGACCTACAAGCCGGACGCGCCTACCCCGGCGGCGGCAGAAGGGCGCCCTGACGGCAACAAGAGAGCCAAAACAGCGAGGGTCGCGGCCCCGTTACCGAATGGCTACAATCTTCGATCGAGCAGTGCATCGCCGACGCCAAGAACAGCGCCGCCAAGAGGGAGGAGAAATCCGACGCGCGCTGGGTGGCGTTGATGACGAAGCAGGACGACAAGCTCCACCTTCTCAAGACCAACGCCGCTGCGAAGAAGAGGAACACTGATCTGGCGTTCTTAATGGCGGCAGACTTGTCGACGATGGACGAGCAGGTGAAGGCGTGGTACCTCGTGGAGCGCGGCCTCATCTTGAACCAGATGCCCGGGCCGGTGGCGACCACGACGACGACGCCCATGTAACACCCCCTTGTAATAAGCTCTGTGACACTCTGTTAAACTTGTCAAGTCATGATCATTTGCAGTGCCAAGTCATATGGGTTAATTATCTAATTCAAATTCAAATATGAAAATCAACTTAAATTCAAAAATGAAATATAAAGTTGGTCAAACTCTGTTGGGAAAATATTCATTAAATGGAAAATAATCCAGGAACCTTTCTAAAATCTACATCAAAATAGTTGGAGTTATATAAATAACTCAAACAAATTGAAACAGCATCCAAACAGAATATTTAAATTCATTTCAAATCGTTTCGATGGCAAATGAAATCCAAATCTGTCCAAACAAGTTTTTGGTGAAGGATACTATTGCATTGCAATATTTGGGCCAACTTACACATTTTTCAAAAGAGCACAAGTGGCCTAATCATTTTGAAACAGAAAAAGAATAAAAGAAAATGAAGAAGAGAAATAAGAAAAGGAGAAAGTCCACTGTTGGTTGGGCCTAAGTGCACAGTGTGCAGGCCCAGTCCAACAGCAGCCCACCTAGCTCTCTCTCCTCCCCGTGTCGACGCCGCCGTGGACGAGCACGCGCTCACCGCTCCGGCGCCGACACCTCGACACCGCGGCTGGCCAGGAGGGGATAAGGTCGAGCTGGTGCTTCCCCCTGGCCACTCTATCCACTCCCCCGTCCTCTTCCCTCGCTCGCCTCGCCTTCTCTCCCCTCCAGATCCAACTCCAGCCGAGCGCCGCCGTCGCCGCGCTTCGCCACCGTCGTGGCCAGCGGCCTCCTCGCGTCGGCTGCCTGCGTCAGGGAGGACCTCCGTGCACCGCCTCGTCTACAGGTGGCCTCCGCTGGAGCAGGGAACCACTACAGCAGCAGAATCAACGCCGCCTCCTCCGTTCGGTCGCCGCCGTCTTCTTTGTCTCCGGCAACTCCTCTGCAGCTACTAAACCTCGCACCGGCCGCCGTGTGCCCCTACGTGAGCACTGCTGCCTTCTCCCTCTCTCCCCTAGATCTTTTCGTGGCCGTAGCCGTCTCGCCGCACTGCCGTGCTCCTGCCACCGCCTGCAGCTTCGCCGTCGCGGCCACGCTTGCCGTCGAGCTCAACCGAGCTCGGTTTTGGGTCTAGCCCGTCCGCGCGAGTCCAACGCGCCTTGCTACGCTGTTAGCCGAACCCTCTAGCCCCAGTTGCCTCTGCGACAGAACGCCGGCGTCCGCCGCAGCTCGAAGCAGGCGAGATTCCGGTCACCTCCGGCCAGGAGACCACCGCCGTTGGGTGCGCGCTGCACTGCCCGTTCAAAAACACCCAAGCGCGCCCGAAATCGAGCCCCGTAGCCGTTTTCCGTCGAACTCCGGCGATGCGCCGCCGCAGTATTGGTCGCCGGAGCTAGCTCCGTCGCCGACGCCGACGTGGCTCGCGGGCCCCACCCCTCAGCGTCAATGCCAGTGGGCCCTGGGGGCCCCAGTTGACTGGGTTGACCCAGTCAACGTGCTGACTGGGCAACCCCAGTCGCTGACGTGTGGGCCCCGCGGCTAAATAACCTAATTAAACATTTAATTAAATAAAATTAATTAGCTTAGCCTAATGTCTCACTGACAAGTGAGGCCCACCCCTCTAATCACTCTGTTAACTGAAATAATCCACTGTTAGTCTTAACAGAGACTGACATGTGGGTCCCACTAGACCCACATGTCATGTTTGACTGGTCAGCGACGCTGTTGACCGCTGATGTCACTGTGACGCAATGCTGACGTCATAATTCATTTTTCTGTTAATAAAATAAATTCCAGAAATTCAAATAATCTTCAAAAATTCATAACTTTTAAACCGTAGCTCAGATCAAAAAAGTTTAAACATGAAAGTTGCTCAGAACGACGAGACGAGTCTGATCGTGCCGTCCGTTTCTTTGTCAGAACCCCCTACGTGGAAGAACTCGTAATTCCGGACCCGAATCCGGCAGATGAATAGTGCACCCGCACCGGTAAATAAATTCCAGAAAAATTCTAAAAATAACTAAAATGATTTAGATGCATATTTAGGCAACCCTGCACTGCATCATAGCATAGCACACACTGTGTGGCATATGTTTGCATTAAGTTTACCTGTTTCCTCCCCCTCTTCTCTCTCGGTAGATCCCGACGCAGACGTAGCTCCCGAGGCAGACGCAGCTCCGGAGTACGACTAAGTCCCCGACGACACCCCTGAAGACCTTGCCCTTGCCCCAGAGCAAACAGGCAAGCACCCCCATTTTGAGCATTCCGATATCGCCTACTCTGTTCCCTCTTATGCTTGCATTAGTTGTAAACTGCTGTTGTTGCTATCCTATTTCTGTTGCATAGCCTTCTTATTTGTAACCTACTGTTGATACATGCCTGATATCCTAAACTGCTTAGCATAGGATGGGTAGAGCCTGACAGAGACCCACTTGTCCCGACTGCCCCGCTGGATACTCAGAAGACCCGTTCTACGGGATCGAAGATCAGACCCGGGCACCGCATGTCACTTCCCCCTAAGTTGCCCGACACTACTGGGTTACTATCAAGTGCCGAGGGTGAGCACGTTAGATGTTAACCTTGTAGGTTAGTTACTCGGTCGTGGTAAGCGAGGGTGAATCCTCCTACACCACCCCCGATACCGACGCCGTCGCGCAACTCCTCAAGTGTGGACCTCGAGGGTGATTCCTCCTTCGTTCACCTTGACTATAACATCAGGTGGGATTCCATCGAGGGTGATTCCTCAGGATTCCCCTTGGTGTTAGACACACAATTACTATTAATATTATGTCTTGTACTGAACCATGATACTAAAGACGGGTCGGCCCTGAGGGGTACCCGCGCGAGCTGATAAGCGAAGTGATGTGGAGTCGGGTTGACCTGGATGGTGCCCGTGAGATAACACGAGGCGTGGCCGGACATTCTTAGCCCTTGCCGCAAGTCCTCGAGACGGGGCGACGGGGTCACATCGATCGTGAGTCTCTGCTCGTTTCCGCGCGATCCTAAACCACTAAACGGTTTGGATATTTGATCCGAGGGGCCTCTGGCCCGATAGCACTAACCATCACGTGGACATAGTATGGGCGTTCTGCGTCGTATACTTCAGCCGGAGCTTAATAGACGTCAGCGACTGAGCGGCGCGCGCTGAATTGGACTGGTAAAGCAACTGCGCTTGTATAAGGGGTTGCTAGGTCTGCTTTCAGCCGCCCACGCAACGCGCAGGAGTTCCCGGGGCGAAGGCCCGAGACCCCTGGGGGCATAGGTTAGTCCGGCGTGCTGACCTCTCTGTTAGGTATTCGGTCGGGTTGCGGCGTGTTGCTTAGCCGAGGCCGGGCATGACCCAGTAAAGTGTGCCCGGCCAGAGTTAAGCTAGCGTGGTGGGTAACTTGGTGCACCCCTGCAGGGAAGAAACTTCTATCGATAGCCTGTCCTACGGTAACGGACACTCGGAGTTGTATCCCGATCGGTACAACTAGAACATGTGATGAGAACTAGATAGTACGGCTCTGGGATTGCTTTCTCACAGGGAGTCGAGAAAGGATCTCAGGCTGAGGTTGATGATACTACATTACTACTTTACATTATGTTGATCTGCTCTCTTCTGTTGCTGCAAGACTGCTGAAGATTGTTGAAGATGCTAGTCTTCGATAGGACTAGGCTTTCCCCCTCTATTCTGGTATTTCTGCAGCCTAGTCCACTGATACAGCCCCCTTTTGAAAATGTTGCATATGTAGTGTAGATCCTTGCTTGCTGAGTACTTCGGATGAGTACTCACGTTTGCTTTATTTTCTTTTTCCCCCATTTTCCATTTGATGCCACCAGACGTCGGAGCCCCGGAGCCAGATGCCCCAGTCGACGACCACTACTACTACCCGCCTGGCGAGTACTACTACTACGAGATGCCCCCTGACGACCAGGAGTAGGATCGGAGGGTCCAAGGCAGGAGGCCTACGCCTTTCGATCGTACCGTTTATTTTTACCCCGCCTTCTAAAGGCTTATCTCTCTCTGTATTATATCTGTACCCAGATATCTGATGCTTCCGCTGACGCTTGTATGCCATCGAGCTATGTATTCGAGCCCTCGAGGCCCTGGCTTGTAATATTAAAGCTTGTATGACTTTATTTAAGTTTTAGAGTTGTGTTGTGATATCTTCAAGTGAGTCCTTAGGCTTGATCGTGCGCATTTGTGTGTATGATTAGTGCACGATTAAGCCGGGGGCGTCACAGCCCAGCCCGAGCGTCGACGCCACGCCGAGCCCGACTACGCCTACACCCACGCCGATGCCGAGCCTGAGCCCGACTACGCCCACGCCGACCCCGGCCAGTCCCGCCGCAGAGCAGCCTGCCGGTTGATGCGTTTCATGTCGATTCCTTCCTTTTGATCGCCGAACTATTGGGTGTGTTTGATCGCCGAACTGTGACATGCTGATCGCCGACTTATGATACTTGTGGCTTTTTTTTGGCAGCGGGAAAGACCAAGTTTGAATTTGTTGGCACCTGGGGGCCGAAACCTAGGGGCACGGCTGAAAACTCGCTCGCCCCCAGGACGAAAAAAGCGCCGGCGCAAGCGCCTAAAGGCATTTGCGGGATGTGTTGAGGGCCAAACGGGTGGAGTTGCTCTTACGTGTCGTCAAAATCAGTCGGTAGAATATAAATGTTTCCCTTGCAATTTGCAACTGAAACAGGAAACATGAATTGCCACGGGGCCCACGGAAACAGAAAACGTCACTAGTCAGGCGTCAATCCCATCCCCACTTGATTCAATCAGGCTGACTGCTTTTGCTAACGTGCCACCTAATTTCCTCAACAACTGCCAGCTGCTGCAATCGAAATGCATGGTGAATGCCATAATAATGAAAACCTGCCATTTCTGTAGATAAACCATGGACCTGCATCACCCAGGCGTATACTTGTCAAAGAAATGTTGTCAAACGTTGACAACAGGAGTTTCACGTTTCTAGCCTTGTCCATATTATGTTTCATAAAGACAATTATGTTATCGGCATATTGCATAATAGAGAGGCCACCGTCCACTAGATATGGCACTACTCGTGTAATCTGACCTTCTTGTTTGGCGCGCTTAAAGAAATGGACGTAGTAGTTAATCTTCTTCTGCCAGGAAATTAAAACCTTTCGGAACACCAGTCCAAGACGGGTGCTGGACTCTGACGACCTGCTGGCCGGCGTGTACAAAATCCTGTCTCCCTGCTGCTTCGCCGTCACGGCCACCAATCCGAGCAGTGGGAAATGGCTTCAGCTCGTCGTCACACCATGCCAACCAAACTCATCATGCCGATATCCTTGGTGCTGGTGGCGCTCTCCGGATCTATCTGCGGGAGCGCTCGGATGATTCTAGCTTTCCGGCCATCTTCAACTTCGGCGACTCCAACTCGGCCCTCTTCTTAGCAATTTTTTCGCTGAACAAGCAACTCAAAATTGTAGACTTCTTATATTGTTTTCCTGACACGTACTGCAGCTCAAAATCTGGGCTACGTTACCTCAGTGCGTATCTGGCGTGGGGGCCTGGCCGGCGGCGCGGGGATCCGGAGGGGGCTCGTCTGGGCTCCTGCAGGAGCTGGCCTGCGGCGGCCTTGCTCTGGCCTCAAGCGATGCGGGGCCAACAACGGCTGCGGTGGAAGGGTGGCGGCGCCTGGCGCGGGGGCGGGTGCTCCGGCGGATCCGAGCTTCCGTCGGGGGGCCACGGGTGGCGAGCGCGGGCTAGCCTTGCATCCTACTGGCTCTGGCGGCTCTAGCGGCCGGGCTGGCTGGGGCCCGAGGTCAGTGGCCGGCGGCCTGTGCTGGTGCTGCGGATTATCCTCGCGGGCGCGGAGGCGGGGTTGTGGTTAGTTGGTGGAGGCCTTGACTTGGACGGCGGTGATTTGGCGTCACGCAGGAAGTCGATGGTGGGACGGGGTTGCCGAAGCGGCTGCTAGGTGACCGGAGTTGCCCGTTGCCATCTGCAGCCCCCATTTGTTGGGTTGGGGCCCGCCTTGCCGGGTGCGGCTTCCGGCAGTAGGCTGGAGGTGTGGATGGGCCGCCGGGCAGGAGTTTGACTCGGTCGCTCGTTGCTCCTTGTGTGAGGTTAGGTCGCCTCCGACTACGCCAAGGTGCGAGCTTGTGGTTTGGTTGGGGAGGCGTCTTCTCGTTATAGCGTCGGGGATGGTCTACGTCGGTGGTGGGCTGGACAACGGTGTGTCGATGAGCTGATCGGTGCCGCAAGTTGTGGTTTTGGAGTCGTCTGAGTTGGTTGCTCAACGATGGCCGTCGGCAGTTACAGAGTCATGTCCCCTCCAGTCCACCGGGATTGGAGGGGATTGCAGGCGTGGGTGCCCCTACGGTGGTGGCGTTAGCCCCCGCTCCGTGGCTGACGTCGGGCTTCTCCTTCCGCAGTTTGGGCACTGTGAAGCGGGCGGTGCACGTTGTCTTGCGGCTTGGATGCTGGGGTTGTGGGAAGGTGGTCCACCTGGTAGCTCTCCGGCAGGCTCCATGGTGGTGATGGTGGCTATTCCTTTTGGTCGTGTGGGCGGCGAGATGGACGGCGGTGGGTTGCTCGGGCGAGCTATGCCCGATGGCTTTGCCTCGATCCGGAACTGGGGATCTGGACTTGTCACACTCCTCTTGCAGACCTCGTGGTGGCGCGGGAGAGCTACCGAGCGAAAGCTATGCGCCTTGGCGCCGGCGACGGCGACGCTGGCGGGCGCCGTTATCTTCCTGAAGACATTGTCGTGCTGCTCCTCTCCGTGCCCAGATTCCGGGTGAAAACCTTTGTCTGATGGACTCGACAGCGGCGGCGTTTGGCGTCGCTCCCCTCCCGAGGGCGTTGTTGTGGAGCTTAGGTGTGCTAAGTCGTATTGTGGCACTGTTCTTAGGTTTCCCTGCTGTATCTTTCGGTAGCGTAGTTTTTTTTTTTTGGCAGCGTAGTTGCTGTACTTTATCTTCAGATCGGATGTGTAAAAGGACTTCCTCACCATCTTGTATCGTTCGGCCGTATACTTTGGTTGGTGTTGCTTTATTTATAACGCGGGGCGAAAGCCTGTTTCGAGAGCCATCAGACGAGCCAACGGGAGCCGGTTCGTCTACAACAACATAGGTACGCTGGAAATGGAACTTAAATCGAACGTCACCATGCAAAAATGCCTATATTTTCAGCAATTTTTCACTGGAAGCTTAATCTGTCTGCAGGCGGAGTCTACCAGGAGATCGTGTCAAACCCCGAGCACTTGATATCCATTTCGCTTTACACCTTCGACATGGGCCAGAACGACCTTACCGCTTGCTACTTTAACAACACTAGTAATCATGCACGTGCAACGCACGTCTCAACTAATATTACAACCAAATGCGAGATTTCACATATATAGAAAAGTTATTCTAATAACGCTAAAAATATATTACAAATCAACTATAATTTAAATGAGTTTAAAAAATGCTATAGTTTAGTGGCGTACATATAAATACACAAGCTAATATCTCAGTATTTCTTAATATGCGCATGCTTTCAAAATGTAGGAAAAGCATAGAAGGTGCACTATATATGTCTAGACTGTTATAGATTATACTTGCGGTTGCAGAGGATATTCTATAATCAAGGGAATATTTAACCAAATTGCAATAATTATATATGGCAACCATAATACTTGAGCTTTTCATTGTTCAAAGACACACACATTTCAAATGTTGCACATACGCAGCTCAAATGTGGACAACAAAACAAAATCTCAACCTCCAATGGAAATCTCAAGCTGCTTTTTCCCTAAGGTATAGAGAAAGACTGGGTCGTTAGAGAGAATTGCTCTCTTCTATCACCCTATTCTACGCTATGAGAAAACTAGTGTACAAGATTTGTATGAGCTGATGACGCCATTTGTCATGCGGAAAGGAAAGATAAAAGAAAACACACATTAACATGACATTTTGAGAAACATTGTCTTCCCCATTTCATTACCAAAATAACATTTTGAGAAAGATATCATCTCTACCTACGATTTTTTTCTGTACATCAACAATAAACACGATCAATTTTTTTTTATCGAAATGTACATGGTTAGCAAATCATTCCATTCATTACTTTCTCCATCGAAGGAATTTTCCTTCATATAAAATATTTCCCTTGGCCCCTATTGTAGAAAACTTACACTGAAGTATCAATTTTAATATGTAAGGCGCAATGCTATGTTGATGCATACGACATAATTATTAAATGAATAAAGAACTTTGAGAACTCGCATATGATTGTTTAGGACTACTATGGTGACTTGTCCTTGACATATTTCTCGTCTGTCCATTCTGACAATTTTATGAAACGATTGAAGTTCCTCTTCTTAGATAGTAACTTGTTAAACCTTAAAAGTTTGTACAGAGAAGCTGGAGAACATAAACTTGAGCTTTGCTGCTTCTTGCACATGATCCTTCGTTAAGAAATATGCATGAAAAAACCACAAAACTTCAAGCAATTCACCGGACAAAAGAGTCTTCTGGAAAGTGAAGAATTTTAGACATATCAGAACATGAGGGAACAAGCATTACTTACTTGCTCTGATGTTTCCTCATCTGTACTGTCTTGGCGAACAATGTATTGATGACTCCAACTCAAACCCCAGAAAGTAATAAAGCGAGAAACTAAATTCAGTTGTGTACAGGAGCAGAGCATACAATATGAACATACTCATAACTACCTTGAGATCCTTAGATCTCCAAGAATCCTACATATCCTCTTGACGTCATTTGATTTCTCATGGGATGTTTTTTTGTCACCCCCTATGTTTGTATTCTTCTCAGCATCTAAATCAAGTTCAGCCACAAAGACATCTCTTGCTGCATTAGATCTCTCTCTAGCATCCTTGTCCTTGAGCTCTTCCAAATAGCTCTAGATCACCACGCCATAACTGTTGTTAAGAAATGAACAAGACCACAAAGCAATAAAACAGTGGGTGTACAAGGATGTAACATACAAACTCGCAAGAAGGACTTCAGGAGGGGCAGAAGAATTGATCGATTATCAGCGAAAGCGGCAGGTTCAGCTGGAAATTCAGTTGTTGCATCAGAGCTACAGTTCGTACAATCCTAGTGGCTATCTTGCAAATCTGTAAGTGGAGCAGTAAGAGAACCT
The DNA here is from genome assembly GCA_011799875.1 of Thinopyrum elongatum. NCBI lineage: Eukaryota > Viridiplantae > Streptophyta > Magnoliopsida > Poales > Poaceae > Thinopyrum > Thinopyrum elongatum. The sequence goes on from CM022299.1 coordinate 18,499,084, forward strand.
ATACCTTCGTTGCACATTGAAGATCACATAAATGACATAATTGCAGTGCCGGAACAATTGAGCTCCGTAGCTACTTGTTTCTTCGGCTCGAAAACAACAGTCGGCACCACTGAATCGCTTGGATTTGTAAAATCATACAACCACCAACCATTACTTTTGCCCCATCAAAGTTACACAGGCATACCTGAAGTCCTGAACCAGCTCTGCTCGTACTCAACATCTTGGTGCCCCACACCGGACGGCCACCTTCTCCCACGCTTCTGCCGGGGGTCTCCCTCCACCACACAATCTCTATCTCCTGCTCCCTCAACTCCCACTATCACAGCATCCGTCCATCCCCGATGGCTTGGCAATCGGAGGAGGCGGAGAGGCGGCCTGTGATAGGTGTACGCGACACTATCGGTGAGGTCGGAGATGCTGGAGAGTGGAGACCCCTGCAGCTCGAGAAAGCTGGAGATAGCGGCGACGACCAGGTTCTCCTGGTGCACGCATGGTCGAGGTAAGCGTAGGCATGGTCCATACCTATGCAAGCCGCCTGAGGGGTCTCACCGCTGCCGGCGGCGGCTGGGGCCGGTAGATCGACCTCTTCGCTGTCCTGCGAGGGCGCGTCGGTGTCCGCACCATCCGGGACGAAGAGCCCGATCTTGGGGAGGTCCTCAGTGGCAGTGGCGACTTGGGTTGTGAGACCTCTGTAGAGGGCGCTGGAATGGGGAAATCAGGATGGATCGACGAGGGAAGTGTCAGACGATGTTTATACGTAGCTTCTGTGTATATCCTGTATCTTGTATTTGTACACTTTGTGTACCCTTATATATATGAGATAGCCACACCCGTATTGGGTGTCGAGCAGTTTCCAAATTACCTAGTGTTTACATGGTATCAGAGCTGATGACTCTTGCCTTGCTAACAGGCATCACAAACTGCATCAACATGTTTATTAGACACGACTGGAAGCACATGACGATGAAGTACATGGCAAACGATGGGAGTGGCAGGATGACCAAGGCCTGCATGCCAATGGGATGGAGACACACGAACACCACTGAAAGCACTAGGAGCTGGTGGCAGATCAAGTGCATAGAGACCATTATTGCGCAATCGACCTCTAAGAAGTACGTCCCTCGTGTCCCGGTCCTTAACAAAAAAATGAAAAGGATGAAATTCAGCAAGAACATTATTATCACGAGTAAGTTTAGGTCTTGATCGATCGCTTCCGCGTCTCTCCCGATCGCTCCCGATGGCCTCTGTCCCAGCTGCCGCCGCCCAGGCCGCTGCCACTCCGGCCACTCCGCAGCCTCCCGGCTTCCACGACGCGGCTGCGCAGCCGGTGCCCTACAGTGTCGCCGATTCGTTCTAGTCTTTTAGTTTGACCCAGCCGCCGCTGCTTGCATACGGGGCTTCAGGCCCGATCCAGCCAACGATCCATCCGTCGCTGCATGCATACGTTGGAGTCGGCCTGATCCAGCCGCCGCTGCATGCGTCTGGTTCTGGCCAGATCCAGCCGCCGCTGCATGCATACGGGGCGCACGGGTCTGGCGCCCCACACGCGGCCAACTCCTGGTGGGGCTACCACCAGTCTCACGGCGTTCCGCCACAGGCCGCGGTCAACTCCCTTGGCGCTGCAGCAACACCGCCACCCCACGGCGCCGCCACGGCCAATCCGTGGCCAACTCCAACCGCGCTGCCGGCATCCCCGGGCTCCTCTGCTCCGCTGGCGTATGCCTACTCGACGACCTAGGCGACCGCGCCTCCTCATGGCGCGCCCGCTTCGTACGGTGCGCCTTACGGCGGGCCATCGACGGAGCTGGTGGCTTCGTTCGTGGTACCGAGTGGTCCTTCACCCCCTGGCTTTTATGCGCCGCCGCTGTCTTCGGATCATGGTGTATATCATGCACCGTTCTACTTTGCGCATCTCATCCCGGTGAAGTTGACGACGGATAACTATCTGTCTTGGCGTGCTCAGGTCTTGCCACTTCTCCGTAGTCGCTACTTGGAGGGATTTGTTGATGGCACTCTACCATGCCCACTGCCATACCACCCGGGGCATCATACATGGGTGGCTCAGGATCAGGCCATTCTCTCTGCCATCCGGTCCTCTCTTACGGAGGGGGTCTCGTCACTGATCATCTTCGCCGCTACGTCTCGGGACGCGTGGATGGCTCTTCATACCAGTTTTGCTTCGCAGTCTCAGGCGCGGGCTCATGCTATTCGCACTGCGCTTGGGGAGGTGAAGCTTCATGATCTCACCGTCACCGACTACTTCAATAAGGTGACGGGTATGGCTGACACACTTGCCTCCATTGGCAAGGCACTTGGTCCGGAGGAGTTCACCTCTTATGTTCTCAATGGACTCAGTGACGACTATGACAATTTGGTGGAGAATATCAATGGTCGTGACACTCCCATCCAGTCGCGTGAGTTGTATGCACGTCTTCTTGCCACAGAACAGCGCATCCAGGCTCGTCGCTCTATGCCGACTTTTCCTCCTGCCAACGTTGCAACGCGTGGGAAGGGCAAGCCCTACAAGCCACCAACTGGTGGCAAACCTCCGCCGACCGCTCCTAATTCGCGGAATACCACTACCTCCACGGGAGGTCGAGTCCGTGCCTGCTGCCCTTCATGTGGGGCGCAGGTCCCCTGCCAGCTGTGTGGACTTGATGGTCACCTTGCCTCCCGTTGTCATCGTCGCTTCAAGCAGGATTTCTTGGGGATCGGGAACAATGGCAAGGGTAATGAGAAGCAGGCTACCCTGGCGAGTCATGAGCAGGGGCATACTCCTTCCTATCCAGTTGATGCATCTTGGTACATGGATACAGGAGCTACCAATCACCTGACGAGCGAGATGGGCAAGCTCTCTACACAGGAGCCGTACCGTGGACACAGTCAGGTTCGCACCGCTAATGGGGAAGGTATGCACATCTCACATATTGGTCAGGCATCACTTCTTACCCGTCGATCTACACAATTACGTCTTCTTAATGTCCTTCATGTTCCCTCTGTTTCACGTAGTTTGCTTTCAATTCCTAAACTTACTCGTGATAAGAATGTTCTTGCTGAATTTCATCATTTTCATTTTTTTGTTAAGGACCGGGACACGAGGGACGTACTTCTTAGAGGTCGACTGCGCAATAATGGTTTCTATTCACTTGATCTGCCACCAGCTTCTAGCGCTTTCAGTGGTGTTCGTGTGTCTCCATCCCATTGGCATGCGCGCCTTGGTCATCCTGCCACTCCCATCGTTCGCCATGTACTTCATCGTCATGAGCTTCCAGTCGTGTCTAATAAACATATTGATGCAGTTTGTGATGCCTGTCAGCAAGGCAAGAGTCATCAGCTTCCTTTTTCTGAGTCAAGTCGTGTAGTCAATAAACCGCTTGAACTTGTGTTTTCGGATGTATGGGCCATGCCCAAACCTCTGTTAGTGGTCATAATTACTATGTCATTTTTATTGATGCTTACAGTCGGTTCACTTGGCTTTATCTTCTTAAACGCAAGTCTGATGTGTTTAATGTTTTCTTACAATTCCAAGCACAAGTTGAGCGTCTGCTCAGTCATAAAATCATTCATGTGCAATCCGATTTGGGGGGGGGGGGAGGGTTGAGTATGACAACCTCAATGCATTCTTTAATAAGCTTGGAATTACACATCGTGTGTCTTGTCTTCATACACATCAGCAAAACGGTGTAGCTGAGCGTAAGCATCGCCATATAGTTGAGACTAGTCTTGCTTTGCTTGCACATGCCTCCATCCTTTCCGGTTTTGGAGTGATGCATTTTCCACCGCGTGGTTTCTCATTAACAGACTCCCTACACGACTCCGTCAGATGAAAACACCGCTTGAACTCTTGCTGAATGAAATTCCTGATTATACGTTTCTTAAGGTCTTTGGGTGTGCGTGTTGGCCACATCTTCGTCCATATAACCAACGCAAGTTCGAGTTTCGGTCTAAACAGTGCGTGTTTCTTGGTTATAGTTCTCTTCATAAAGGGTATAAGTGTCTTCATGTTCCCTCTAACCGCGTCTACATCTCTCGTGATGTGGTGTTTGATGAGAATATTTTTCCTTTTTCCGCACTTCCGGTCACCACTCCCACTGCACCTGAGAAATCTGTTTTACCTTTGCCTGGTCAATTTGTTGATGCTGCATATACCCCCTTGTTGCTACCTAACCATGGTGCAGGTACTGGGCGAGGAGCACGCCTCGAGCTTCTGGATGAGCAGCCGCCCGTGTACCCTCGGACGCCTGCCAAGCCCGCTCGTGGCGCCTCTCCATCACCTAGCTCACCGACGGGGCTGGCCGAGCCGGGCCCTGTCACCCCGGTCCAGCATGGGGTTGGCCATGTGTTGGTCGAGCCGGTCGAGCTGGCCGAGCCAGCCTCACCCGAGCCAGCCTCTACCGCGGGGGCCGAGCCGGCGTCCACACCCGCGTTGGCCGAGCCGGCGTCCACGCCTTCCTCGCCAGGCCGGTTGCCTGGCACGACTGGCTCTGCGTCTGGCTCTGTGCCTTCACCGACTTCGTCTCCGATGCCACCTCCGCCACCTACCGCTATTCTGCGTCCTCGTACGCGCAGTCAGAGTGGTATTGTTCGGCCGTAGGAGCGCACTGACGGCACGGTTGCGTGGATTGCGGCGTGTATGGCACAAACAGGTGCTGACCCCACTGCTGAGCCTCGGCATTTTCAGGCGGCTCTTCGGATTCCTCATTGGCGTAGTGCCATGGAGCAGGAGTTTCAGGCACTACAGAGGAACGATACTTGGCGATTGGTTCCTCCTGTGTCTGGTGTCAACGTCATTGACTCCAAGTGGGTGTTTAAGATAAAGAAGCATGCTGATGATTCTATTGAGCGATACAAGGCACGGTTGGTGGCCAAAGGTTTTAAACAACGGTATGGTCTTGATTATGAGGATACCTTCAGTCCAGTTGTCAAACCTACCACCATTCGTCTGCTTCTGTCCTTAGTTGTTGCCAAAGGGTGGTCTCTGCGTCAGCTTGATGTTCAGAATGCTTTTCTCCATGGGGTCTTGGAGGAAGAGGTTTACATGCGGCAACCTCTAGGTTTTGCTGATCCTGCTCGTCCACATCATTTGTGTTGTCTTGTTAAGGCGCTTTATAGACTTAAGCATGCTCCTCGTGCATGGCATGCCCGACTTGGCTCGGTTCTTCGATGTCTTGGTTTTGCTCCGTCCATTGCTGACACGTCTCTGTTCCTGTTCCATCGTCCTAAGGTTACCATGTACCTGCTGGTTTATGTTGATGACATTATTCTTATCAGCTCCTCAGTGACTGCCGCTGATCGTCTGCTGTCTGCTCTGGGTGGTCATTTTACTATCAAGGATCTGGGTGCTCTCCATTACTTCCTTGGTCTGGAGGTTTCACGGTCCCCTGCTGGCCTGACTCTCACTCAGCATAAGTATTCCTTGGACTTGCTGCGACGTGCTGGTATGTTGCAATGCAAGCATGCCACCACCCCTATGTCTGCGACTGATCAGCTATCAGCCTTGGATGGTGCCTTACTTCCTTCAGATGATGCTACAGAGTACCGCAGTATTGTTGGTGGCTTGCAGTACTTGACTATCACACGGCCAGACATCTCCAATGCGGTCAACCGTGTGTGCCAGTATCTTCATGCTCTCCGGACTTCACACTGGTCAGCTGTGAAGCGTATACTGTGTTATCTCTCTCATACTGTTTCCTATGGCTTGCATCTTCAGTCTACCTCCTCGAGTGGTCTATCCGCGTTCTCTGATGCAGACTGGGCTGGGATCCTGGATGATCGGCGATCAACGGGGGCCTATGCTGTCTTCTTTGGTGCCAACTTGATCGCCTGGAGTGCGCGCAAGCAGGCCACAGTATTTCGGAGTAGCACTGAAGCAGAGTACAAGGCGGTTGCCAATGCCACAGCTGAGCTTATTTGGGTACAGTCTCTGTTGAGAGAGTTGGGAGTCTCTCAAGAGCATCCACCGGTTCTTTGGTGTGACAATATTGGTGCGACGTATCTTTCATCTAATCCAGTTTTTCATGCTCGTACCAAGCACATCGAAGTTGACTATCACTTTATGAAGGAACGTGTTGCACAGAAGTTTCTTCATATCAAGTTCATCTCCTCCAAAGATCAACTTACTGACATCTTCACGAAGCCACTTCCACAACGTCAGTTTGAAGGTTGTAGGCGCAATCTTAACTTGCTTTGTATTTCAGGCCACAGTTAAGATTGAGGGAGGGTGTTAGACGATGTTTATACGTAACTTCTGTGTATACCATGTATCTTGTATTTGTACATTTTGTGTACCCTTATATATATGAGATAGCCACACCCGTATTGGGTGTCGAGCAGTTTCCAAAATACCTAGCGTTTACAGGAAGCGGTGAGAATGTCTGGCGAGGGGGCGGGCAGTTCGGCGAGGAGCGAGGCGGCGAACGGGCAAGGGGTGTGCGAGCGAGGGCAGGGGCCGTGCGCTCGAGGTCTGGGCGTGGGGGCGTGCGCGTGGGGGGCGTCGTCGAGCAATGAGCGGTTTTTTCCTCAAGGGGCGATTGCACGTGGGCGTGGGCGTGGGCAAGAGTTGCGTCAGTGCTAATTGCAATTAGCACTAAAAATCAGAGCATTGTTAGTGGCTTAATGCGTGGCTTGTAGCGATTAAACATCGAAGGATTAAGGGCCATTAGATATTGTTGATGGATGAGTATGATTGTTTGGATCTGCTTCTTCTCTTCCTATAATTTTTATAGGGGTAGTAGATTACTATGGAGAAAGTCGTGCGAGGACCCATCCAGAAGCGTGAGCTGGGACAGGGTGCACGTCACGGAGGCGACCAACGGGTTCATCTTCGACCAGATCGTGGACGGCGCACTCTCCGACCCGGCCGTGCCTCTACGGCGGGCCTGCCAGTGTAAAGGGCAATGAGCATGCTGCTGTTCGTTACGCCGCGTGGTATAGGATTTTGTCTGCTGGGTGCAAAACGAGAGAGAATAACCGGCCAATCTGCTAGGCATTCGTACTTCAAATAAAATGGGAAATCTATCTATCTATGAATAATATTAAAAAAATGTGTGAAGTGCTATTTCAGAAAAGTTTGTGGGGCTTCGATTTAGTTATTTTGTAAGGAGCTTCATTTAGAGCCCGTGTACTCTTGAATATTCAATAAAAGAAAAAGATGTGTCTAGTTTATAAGAAAAGAATGTGTGGAGAGTCCTCGGTGCTTGCAGACCTACTGTTGGATAACTCATCGTCGGCGCCTCTTCTACGAAATGTTCTCTGGGGTGATCTTATTACCACCACTGGCTACTCCATGCGAGAGAGTTCAATTCCCCGTTAGATCCGCTCAAGCAATATCTGCGATGGTTACAAACTTCTAGAAGGTGAAGAAGAAGAACAGTGCTTATGTTGTTACTAGACATGGGTGTATGGGGGATTGAGATCCAGTGACTTGCTAGTCACCAGTCACCAGTGAACAGTACGGTGACTTGCCCCCCTCTCCACACCGTCTGATCTAAAATCGGCAGACAGATGCACGTGAACAGTACAAGATCTACAGTGTTCGATCTACAGTACCACATCCACAGTACCGGACTACAGTGCCCGTCTACAGTGTTTCCCTGCTGCATTGTTTAATCTGGCCCGCCCCCCTGCACCCAACGGTGGGCTATCCGCCAGTTACGGCGTGACTGGCCAGAGGCCAGTCACTTGATCCCTGTCCGTGTATGGGTGTACTCGATTGAGTGCAAAACTGGGGGAACTGATGCAGTTCTCAGAGATGATCAGGGCTACTTGTGGCCGCTTCCAACCGAAGCACTAGTCATTGTCAATGACGCGATGATGCCGGAGGCGGTTGTGTGAAGGGCATGCTCTAGCCAATGCAACCAAAATACCGATCTGATGAAAGAGACTATGCAATACATTTATACATCAACACTCCTCCTCACGTGTGGCTCCCTCAGGCCTAAACGTGGACCGAAAGTGGGTTGCAATTTAATTGCGCCAGTCGGGTCTTGAACTCAACATCTCTTGGCTCTGATACCATGTAGAAGTGCATGCTCTAGCCAATGCAACCAAAAGACCGATCTGATGGAACAGACTATGCAATACATTTATACGTCAACAGGTTGCTCTGTGCGACGGCCTTTCTCTAGGAAATTATCTGGGGTGCAACAGGCTGGTGGTGAACTCCGATTGCATGGAAGCTGTGGTGATCATGAAAAACGATGGACATTCACTAGAGCTTGGGCGGCGATCTACGATGATTGTTTCTTCTTTTGTGATATCTCTTTTGATTTTTGTCCTAGAAAAGCCAATATGGTGGCACATGTTCTAGCCTTTTTGTTTGACAAGATAAACCTCCTGAATGTCTTGTGTCTGTCAACTGTCATGTCAGACGAACGTTTTGCTTTATGAATAAAAATCATCATGAAGGCTTTGCCTAAAATAAATGAAAAGAAACAAGCGTGGTTAATGAATTGATAAGAAACTTACCCATCACTACATCAGGCTCTTCATAGAGCACCTCCACATTGACATGGTTGACATGTCCCTTGCAGGAATGTTACTAGCACGAATCTCTTTGAGGTTGGGCGGTGGATGATTGACCGGCAGGTACCGATGACTTTACAAATGACTTTGGCCATTGGGAGGGGTGTTGCGTGTGGCAATTCGCAAGGACCGAGTAGCAAGGAATTGCATCCAATAACAACATCTAGCAGTGTATTTAGACTCTGGAACAAAGACAGTTAACTGTTATTTAGAAACACCCTTTTGAAAAATAGTCACACTCCGTGTTGAATGGTCAAGATATCGTCTTTCGTGGCCATTGACTTTGTCACATCAATATTCTATCCTTACCCATTACGCATTTACGCTTACTCATCATGTGTTATCCGGTATCAATAACAGTTTTGTGAAGTCTCAGTCGACTGAGACTTCGTTATGTCTCAATATGTTATATTCATTTGATCTTGCATGAAGATTCGTATATTTTTTTTTCTTTTTTCTTGTTATACACGATGTCATTTGACTGAGACTTGTTAAGTGTGAGTCGACTGAGACCCTTGCCTTACCAATACCTCATTTTTTTTCCGAGAAAATTTCCGATTTATTCATCTTCAATCATGACGGTACAACGAACACAAGAAATAATAAAAATTACATCCAGATTCGTAGACCACCTAGCGACGACTATAAGCACTGAAGCGAGCCGAAGGCGCGCCGCCGTCATCGCCCATCCCTTGCCGGAGCCGGACAAAACTTGTAGTAGTAGACAGTCGGGAAGTCTTCGTACCAGAACAGTAACCGGCGCCGATAAAGAGTAGCGTAGATCGGAACGATCCAACCTGAAGAAACACAAACGTAGACGAACTACGATCAGATCCGAGCAAATCCACCAAAGACCGATCCGTCAGAGACACACCTCCACACGCCCACCAATACCCAGTTGCCGGCCGGCTCTCATTGATGTACCCAGTACGTCCTATATATCTCTGTGCGTCGCTCTTCTCTCGGTATCTCATCGCGTCCGTCTCGTTTGCAGGTAGTAGCTACTACTCAAGCCATAGCCATGGCGGCAACCAGTCAAAGGAGCACGGGACCTTCGTGCTTCAACTTCCTAAAGGAAGGCCTCCTCCTCCCGACCCGCAACCGGAGGCTCTTCACAGAGGTCTGCGCCATCATCATCGCCACCACCGCGCTCCTCCTCCTCGCCAACGAGCTCGCCGTCCAGCCCCTCGTGGACGAGATCCAGCTCGACGCCAAGGCGCTAAACGGCACCGACCCCGGCAGCCTCGACTACGCCAAGCTCGTGCAGGAGATCCAGAATGACACCAGGGAGCTCCTGGTCATGGGCGCTGGGTACCTCCTGCTCGCCGTCGTCGTCAGCTCCGCCGTCCGGATCATCCTCCTCTTCGCCGCCGTCTCGACGTACTCCTCCGGCGAGCAGCAGCGTACTGCCTCTTTCGGCGCGCTCCTCGGGAAAGCCAGGGCGGGGCTCAAAGGCCCGCTGCTGACGCTCGGCTTCGTCTACGTCGTGGAGATCGTGTACGTCGTGCTGCTGGCCTTCATGGGCGCGCTTCTCGGTGTCCTCATCGTGAAGCGGTACTTGGTGGCGCTCCTCCTGGCGTCGCTGTTATTCCTTGCCGCGGCCATCTGCTTCGTGTACTTCGCTTTCGTCTGCTCGCTCAGCGTCGTCGTGGCGGTGGCCGAGCCCGGCTGCCACGGCGTGGCGGCGTTTCTCAAGGCGTGGAGGCTGGCCAAGGGGAAGAGGAGGCAGGTTGTGCTATACGTCGCCGTCACCGGTGCCCTCGCTGCTGTCTTATCGCCGGTGCAGACGCTGGCGAGGACATGCCCGGGTAACAGCGTCGTGCTCGGGTTGCTCCTAGGTTTTCTGTACGCGGTTCTGATGGCGCTCGTGCAGTTGTTCGCCATCTGCACCATGACCGCCTTCTACTACGAGCGCAGGGACAACAGCGAGAGCCAGCTGGGGGCTACTACTCGATACGCAAAGTTATCAACTGAAGAAGCAAGCGCTGCTTGATCATTCATTCTACTTGCGCAGTAGCTAAACAACAAGGTTGAACTATAGAAATAATTTCAGCTGTGCAGTAGCTTACAAAGTTGAGCCTGGTTGCCTTTTTTCTTCTTATAAAGTTGTGTTTGGTAGGGAGTAAGGATGTTATTATGGAATGAAGGTTGAGATATTTCTTATGATTTCGCCAATTAGGTTGTTTTGTTGGACGTTTTCTCTATGTGTTTAATTTATTTATTTCTTGCTAATGGCAAGATTGCAGTGTGTTGTAAATACTGTTGTGTACATTCTGGTACCATTTCTGGTGTACCAACTCAGAATGGAGAAGTGATCCCTACTGAACTTTTTGACACAATGAACTTTGCAAGTGGTGAAACCATGAGACAAAAATAATGGAAGTTGTGTTATTACAAAACAAAACCAGTGGGGAAGGAGCCCCGCGGCAATTTAGAGCATCTCCAACAGGCGCGCAGTAGCGCGGCGCGCTAAAAAAGTTTTGCAGCACCGAAATAGCGTTTTTGCGCGCGGGAGCGACGAAGAGGTATTCGAGATGCACAAAAACACGGCGCCCAATGCGGCGGTCCCACCTGCAGCAGCCCGCGCGCACAATCCATCGCTCCAAATTTGCAGCCCGCGCGCACTTCAGTGCGCTAAAGTTTTTTGTGCGCGCTCTATTTTATAGCGTCTGCTGGAGTGCTGTTTTTTGTCTCTGGCACACAAAAACGATGGTTTTTAGCGCATGAGGCATTTTTGGGGCGCCTGTTGGAGATGCTCTTAAAAGGGAAGAAGGTGTGGGACACTGAACTCAATCCGCAAAGTAATATTCCCTCCATCCCGGTTTGTAAGGCAGGCACAGGTTTTAGGTCTTCAAGTTGCCTAACGAAATGTTTGTAATATGCAACCAAATTAGATGTTTAGAAACTTCATTCGACGGGGAGTCCAATGATGCACTTTGGTGACATATAACACACATTTAACGACAACACACTACAAGAATTCTGTTAATCCATGACAGTTTGAATCTGTCACAGGCCTGTGCAAAACTGTCGTGGAAGGGCATACGTGACGGATTTAAAATCCGTCATGTATATCGCGTCATAATTTGACCACTGCACATTCCATGACGGATCATCCAAAACCGTCATGGACCATGACGGTTCTTGACTGTCATGGATGGCACTTAACTGACATACTCATAACGGCGTTAACTTACCCGCCACATCATCATCTGACATGGATTTGACGTGGCAGCCCATGTAGTAATCAGCCCATCTAAAAATTTGGCCCACTAAATTTCAGCTCGGTCCAAAAGTGGCTGCCCATAATAATTTCAGGTAAGGCCCACTAATTCCAGTCCAATACATTAGCCCATCTCTCATTTCTCTTGGTCCATGGAAATTTCAATCCAATAAGAATTTGACAGAAAATATATGCTCATGTCATTAAAAAAAAGAAAATTACAAAAATACACCAAAAGTATACCAGTACAGGAGCAAAAAGAAGACCCAGAAAACATTAATTTTACAAGCACGTCTCAAAGAACACTATGCTACTCTACAGCCAGTACAACCCAAATCAAGCGAGGCCAGCTCTCGTCAAACATCAACTAGGGGTCATCCCACATTTCTGGCAGAACGCATGTCTTCGTTGTTGAAAATGCTCCCATAAACCAATATCTGCCACACGATGAAAATTATGCCACATTATAAAATATTATAGCAAGTAGGTAAAACGAGAAGTAGCTAACTACATGTTATCAGGTTATCAGGTTCTATATTTTTTCACTCCCTCGGTTCTATATTTTTTCACTCCCTGGATGCAAAGTAGTGCAACAAATTTAATCAAACATGTGAAAAGAAACAACTAGCGACAACAAAAAGGAATGATGAACATACATAGATCAACAGAGTTGATAGGGAGAAAACAACTAAACTCCGTTGTGCTTATTTGACATAAAAAGTTCCACTACACTAAACTCGAGAAGACATGCAGCCCAGCTAGATATTCAGTGATGAAAAGTGCTAGGCGCATATCAATTAGATAATACTAGTCAACAACACATGCTTCTCCACGGGCTAGCTATTTCGCAAAAACATATCATAATAATATACTGGACAACAATGATATTACAACACTAATTAAGCTTGAAAAGGTATTCCTATGTAATCTATGAACATGACGTCCATCAATTGCTATAAGAATAATTATGCAATCTAAAACTAATGCTCATCCCCCGCAAAAAAAGAAAAACTAAAGCTCATGCGTAAACGTACTCAGAACCAGGTTGCATTAACAACAGAAGTATTATGAAAAAGTCGTTCAAAGGCGTGATATTACAATTGTACGGCGTCAAAGTCGAGCCATAGTAAGAACTCACATAAACCTGAATGCAACAACTTCTCAGATTTTGCTCCTATATGAAGTGAACCCAACAGAAACAATATGCATGTAAATTTTGACCAGTTGTAGTGGGGTCAAAGTCATTTGCAGGGAGCCATTAGCTATATGAACTGTAGATGCCAAAGATGTGAAACACATTAACAATTCAAGTTAATTACTCCATTTCGCAAAACATACAGGACAAAACTGGAGTTATGAGCAGAACCAGTGCATTTACATGATGCAAAATGCAGTATATGTTTTATTCTAGAACAAACAAAATACATTTAGAAACATAATGAAGGAGTATTACGGAGAGATTAGGATGCAAAAATTTAAGGAATGTACCCAAAATATCCAAAGATATAATTTCCTAACAAAAAGAGGCCATATTTTGACTCTCCACTGCGACATACGTGAAAAATACAACAATGTCGAGCGTTTAAATTTCAATGACAGAAAGGTGCATGTCCATTGGTGGAGTCATGCTCCCCTTCTAAATGAGTAATAATTATTAGTAAAAAATCAGCCTCTAAGCGACGGTTATCATAACCTGCCAACTGGTGTCCGAGTTATCTTAAAAACAAGTCAGACTATATTGTATTGCTGTTGGGTCCCTATTATCTCTCAATTAGGCATCTAAATGAACTATTTAGTTGAGTTGTGCCGCTCCTGTATACACAGTTTTTTGTAAGAGAGTTTCTGCAGTTTAAGAGAACACATGGTGCACATCATGATATACAACTACAATAAAAAAGCCACAAACTCCTACCTTCAACTGTTATGTAGGAAATGAACAGAAAGCTGACATAAATCTCTCAATTCGAAATAAAAGATGGGGAAAGACTGTAAAGCTGGGAGTGGGAGAGTGAAGGGAAATGACTATACACCACCTAAGCACCATTTATCCAGAAACGATAGCACAACACTTGCCATGTAGCTGATACATGAATTAAAGGAAAGAAAATATATTCCATAAAGAGAAGCAAATGGGTAGCTTTGCCTTTTCGCATCATCTTTTAGAAAAAATAAAATTGGGACACCGAAAAATAGCATGGGAAAAGGCTGTTGGCATACTATATAACAACAGTCCCAATGGCAATATGGGGGGTGGGGGGAGCTTAATGCACTGTCTTGTTCTAAAAAAGATAAAAATTAGGGCCGAACACATGGAATAAGTAACTCAATTCATGGATATGTTCTTGCTTGGTCATTTTTCACCTATTGTTCATCAGAAAGGAGTTCGTCCACAATAAACAGCTTGGTAGCTTTATAGGAGGACATCTGACCTCGCACTACCAAATATAACTGAAAATGTTCAAAACCATGGCATTCATGATGTAAACATGGAAGTAAAATAAAAATCTTATTCTTATATATGTTAAGCTTTTCAAGAGATGTAAATTTTGGATAAAAACACGAAGAATTAATTTTAAACAAAAACCAAGCATCTTATAACTCTAAGCAGCAGAGATACTGAAAAGTGCAGTTTGTCAAGATGACAAAGGGAGAGACATGGTGCTTGCATTGCGATGGCATACTGTCGATTCCTCTAATATATTTCTAATGTGGTATATATGAATTGGAACGATATTTTGAACATACCAGCATACTGCAGACAACATAGATATACGTACATATATGGCTCTGTCAGAAACTGGAACAAAATAACACCAGATCCAATCCTGAACTTCTGATGGTTCTGATATTGATTCTGCATTAACTCCTCCTGCTCAAGAACAAAGTCGATGCACATAAATATCAGAATCGTTCCCGAGTGATTCATGTACCTTAAAAATAAATAATAACTTTTGGAGCTAGAGGACAGGAGGCAGGGGCCAAGGGGGTGCTGGACTTGCTGACGTCCTGCACGCCGCTGGATGGGTCGAGAAGGGGGTTCAGCGGCGGGGTGTGCTTATGCTGTACCGGCGCTCCTCCTTAGAGGTCGACGATGACGAGGAGCACCGGCGTTCGCCGGCATCGTCGTCGAGCAGGACAAGGCTCGTCGTGCCCGCCCTGGTCCCGGACCGGCGACTGCAGGGTGCGTCGCGTCCGTGGATCCTGCGGGAGGAGATCCTCCGCGCGCCGCCCTGCTCGAGGTGGACCATAAGGAGGCGAGGGCGCGCGTGGGGGCGCCGTAGACGACGAAGAAGAGCCGCCAGAGGCCGCCGGAGATGCGCCGGAGTCTAAAACCCTAGCACGGGAGTGGATTTTGGGCGAGCGGTAGAAGCCAGGAGGGGGAAATCTTGACGGAGGGGAGGATGGACCGGAGCGAGGCGAGCTCGATGGTGTGCTCCGCGCCGGCGATAGCCGCTGCAATCGCCGGAATCGGGCGCGGGCAGCTGTGGCGGCTGAGGGAAGGGAGGAGAGAATGGGGATTAGGGTTAGCTCGGTGTGGATCGTGGGCTTTAAGTAGTCTGGCTCGAAATTTTTGCCGCCGGCCTCGTGGGCGACTTAAAATTTTACATGTCCGCGCGCGATCTGGAAAGTTCGCGCATTCTCTTTAATTTTAACTTTTTATAATATATATAAACCATTGGCTACATCCAACTAACATATGGGACAAATAAAGAGTCACACAGGACACGTCAGCAGCAGCCATCGGTGACAGTCCGGATGATGTATAAAGAAAGAAAAGACTAAGCACTAGCAAGTCAAACTGTGACGATTTCCGTGACGGCCAGTGATGTCCATCATAAAGGGGCTACCTTTTTGGGATGGCAGTCACATCTTGCTGATCCATGACGCTTTCCATGACGGATAATAGATACTGTCATTGTCTGTGACGATTCCTGAGAACGTCACCAGAAATCCGTCACGTATTAACAGGTTTCTTGTAGTGACAAGTCCACCAAAACAATGTAAAAAAGAAGGAAAATCCTCGTGGATCTTCTCAATGCCATGGCAAAAGACCAGTGGGTCTCGGGCATTTCTAGGAAATTAAAAGAGATTAAAATGCCACTGAAAGTTTCATGTGTTTCATCAATTTGATCAACATGTCACAGCGAAAAGAATGCTATCATGTTAATCATACACTGCAACTCAGCACATGACATTCGCAACTAAAAATGGATCCAACAAGTATTTTCTCTATGGAGCAGCAAGACAATCTCCCACACGGTTATTTTTCAAGAAACTGTTGCCAACTAAGTGGCAAAATTGCTGGTCATGTTCATTGTGCATACAAAAAAAAAATTTGAAGCTAAATGATACAATTATTAGTATGTTCTTCATAGACCAGGTCTCAGTTTAAGCTGATAGATAGAAATTCTGGAGCAAATTATTGATGACAAGTAAGAGCATTCCCTTCCCAATAACATCCTGTCTTCTTTGCCGACCAACGTCAGTTCCAGCCAACATAAACTCCCATTCCGGTAACATCCTTATACTTGAAACCTGTCAGTTTTGAACAATCACCGATAGGTATGTGTTATAAAACAGCATTTTGTGCGAAGCAAAAGGAGAGCGCAAATTATGCACTTTGTTAGATAGTGAGGGTAAAACTGAGCAGTCAATTGAACATAACGCAAAATACTGTATGAACAGAAATTTGCCGCTGATCATCGCAAATACGATCACTTATATACCACCAAACAGATGCTAAAAAAATTGCTGGCTATAAACAGTAGCGACAGATAATAAGAAAATTACCACCCCTTCTTAAATTAGAGGTGCATTCTGCTGTGTATATGGTATCAATGAAACACCCTGTCAATGTATCATATATTTAACATGCCATGAAAAATGTTGCAAAGTAACAAACAGACACTCAAAAACAAAGAATCAAGAAATCAAACCGTATAAGCTTACACATCGATTAGAAACCAAGCAAAGGTAAATATGTAATTACTATGTGCAAGAATCATACCTAGCTATTTGTGGATCTTATGAAAACTTGGAGTGATCCATACAGGAATCGGCCAATTCAACCATGGTTGGGGAGACACCACACCACTGGCACTTATCTTATAAGAATCCTCCAGATTCAGTATTCCAACATCCCGACGATTATCTTTGGCATCAATCAGCCAGTACTCATCGTCGTCGGTGAAATAGACATGGTTTGGCAGCAGCCCTGGGTAGTCCTTTGTGGGAAGGCAACAAGTATAGTTGTGCCCGATGAACAACGCCTCATCCCCCAAATTCCGCACACGAACCATCTGTTGCTTGCTAAAGTCAGCCCTGTATATCTCAACACCAACTGTGTGCCTCTCTTCTTGCTCCCCACTTGTTGTCTCCCTCGTGACCCTCCATATTTGCAGTACACCGCCGGACGACGCCTTGGATAGGTACCCATTATATGCCACGAATGGCGAGGTGTCCTTCAAAATCATGTCCCGGGTGGCGCGAGAACCTTCAATGGCGTAGCAATGGATACCGCCGAGGAGATTCATCGCGTAGAGCGCACCGTCGTCGGCGAATATGCAGTCGGAGTACCGCGGCGGTTCACGGGGTGACGAGGGGATCCAGTGCCACTTGTCGTCGCCGACCCTCGCGAACGAGAAATACCTATAGGGATTGTGAATCACCACGGCAGTGCAATCCCCCAACGCGGGATCGCCGGACAGCACGACCTTGAGATACAGGACTCCCCGGAGCTCGTCCACCCCATAGGGCTGCGGCTCGTCGCCGTGGCGAGAAAGGTCGTACCTTTCGAGGTTGCCGTCGCGGTCGAAGACGGGGCTCACCTGCTCGATGGTGGCGACGGAGGGGAGCGCGACCTGCTCGCCGGTGGCGGGGTTGAAGAGGTGGAGCTCGGAGCGGGCGTCGGCGGTGACGAGCCACCCGTGCGAGGAGCCGACCGTGCGAGGAGCCGACGATGTTGCGCTCCCCGATGGGAGGGTCCGGGAGGCGCGCCCTGTAGGCCTTCTTGTCGGCGAGGCTGAAGAGCTCGGCGGTGTTGGGGCCGGAGGCGGCGGTGGTGTAGAGGAGGCAGGGGGTTTGGGGGCGGCGGTAGATCCCGAGGCGACGGAGGGCGCAGGCGGTGGCGCGCCAGGCCGCGCAGACTGCGGCGGCGCGGAAGAGGTCCGGGAACTCGAGCTCGCCGAGGACGGTGGTGAGAACGTCTGGCGGCAGATTGGACCAGTCCGGGCCGGCCGCCGTCGATTCCTCCATTGGACAGGGGCGCACGCGATGCAGGGGAGCAAATCGCTGACGGTTCCCTGCTTCCCCATACAGATAAAAAAGAATTAAAGAAACTGAATTTCTTTTACAACAAACAATTTTAAGTACCACATTCCGAATACAAAATCTTCGGGAAGAAAAAACATTCCTAATACTCTGGGTGAAAAAAACAAAATTGATATTTCAAAAGATTATTTTTGAAAGCATTTGAAGTGTTGAATTGCTTTTTTTCTCTCCAGACCTCCATGAATGTGATTTCCCCAAGAAAAATTTGCGCGCAGAAAGAATCTAAGTAATGTTTGTTGTCAACAATAAAATATTTTATATTTTATTTTACTTTTTATAGAGGAGCATTTGAGCTTGGGATTAGGAAACACTATCGTAGATTTTTTTCTCTTTTTTCCTTTTTTTCTTTTATTGCGAACAGAAAAGAATAAGACAGGAACGCAAGTTAAAAGATGAGAGCAAACGAACGAGATAGAAACACAAATGGCGTATTGTGACTCTCAAAAGATCAAACATGACATTGAAATGAAATGGTGCAAATCAGTCACATAATAGTAAAACTCGCTTGACCCGGCTGGTGGAGCTAAATCCGACAGATCTCAGATAGAGGGTCCCGAACTAGGCGTCTAGATACAATGGTAATAAGTATACAAGATTTTACCCATGTTCAGACTCTACGAAGAGATAAAATCATATGCCATGTTTGTGTTTATTTTCTTTTGATGGAGTACAAAGTACAGATGATCTCCCCTGAGATTGTTGTGTGTGTCCTCTACGAGCCTTATCCCTTGGTTTATATAGATACCGAGAGGGTTTGGGGTTACAACACCTTAGTTGGCTATGTATCAGGAAACTGAGTCTCCGACGAATTCTACACCTTGGAGTACACGACAAGTCTTCGAGAGCCTTTCGTGTTATGCATCACGGGCCGCCTGACGTGGCCCACTCCTGAACCGACATGGGGGTCCTCGGCCCGGCCCCCCAGGCCGGGAGACGACGTGGTGAGAGACCACATAGCCAGGAAACCATCACAGGCCACTCAAACCCTAGCCGCCACCGCACCTACTTCACCTCTCATGGCCACTAGGGCACGCTACCGGGCAAAGCCCGTACAACGCCGATAGCGGTGGCGAGGTCCTGATTAGGGGGTGTGTTGGGGAACGTAGCATGCAATTTCAAAAAAAATCCTACGCTCACGCAAGATCTATCTAGGAGATGCATAGCAACGAGAGGGGGAGAGTATGTCCACGTACCCTCGTAGACCGAAAGCAGAAGCGTTTAGTAACGCGGTTGATGTAGTCGAACGTCTTCGCGATCCAACCGATCCAAGTTCCGAACGTACGGCACCTCCACATTCAGCACACGTTCAGCTCGATGACGTCCCTCGAGCTCTTGATCCAGTCGAGGACGAGGGAGAGTTCCGTCAGCACGACGGCGTGGCGACGGTGATGATGAAGTTACCGGCGCAGGGCTTCGCCTAAGAACTACGATGATATGACCGAGGTGTGTAACTGTGGAGGGGGGCATCGCACATGGCTAAGACAAATCTTGGTGTGCCTTTGGGGTGCCCCCTGCCCACGTATATAAAGGAGGGAGGGAGAGAGGCCGGCCCTCCTAGGGGCGCGCCAAGTGTATGGAGTCCTACTAGGACTTCCAAGTCCTAGTAGGAATCCCTTTCCCTTTTCAGAGTAGGAGAGAAGGAAAGAGGGAAAGAGGGAGGGAGTAGGAAAGGGCAAGGGGGGCGCCGCCCCCTTCCCCTAGTCCAATTCGGACCCATGGGGGGGGGTGCGCCACCTCCCCTTTGGCCTGCCTGCATTTTTCCCGTATGGCCCAATAAGGCTCATTACTTCTCCCGGTGAATTCCCGTAACTCCCCGGTACTCCGAAAAATATCCGAATCACTCGGAACCTTTCCGATGTCCGAGTATAGCCTTCCAATATATGAATCTTTACCTCTCGACCATTTCGAGACTCCTCGTCATGTCCATGATCTCATCCGGGACTCCGAACAAACTTCGGTCATCAAATCACATGACTCATAATACAAATCGTCATCGAACGTTAAGCGTGCGGACCCTATGGGTTCGAGAACTATGTAGACATGACCGAGACACATCTCCGGTCAATAACCAATAGCGAAACCTGGATGCTCATATTGGTTTCTACATATTCTACGAAGATCTTTATCGGTCAAACCGCAATGACAACATACGTCATTCCCTTTGTCATCGGTATGTTACTTGCCCGAGATTCGATCGTCGGTATCATCATACCTAGTTCAATCTCGTTACCGGCAAGTCTCTTTACTCGTTCCGTAATGCATCATCCCGTAACTAACTCATTAGTCACATTGCTTGCAAGGCTTATCATGATGTGCATTACCGAGAGGGTCCAGAGATACCTCTCCGATACTCGGAGTGACAAATCCTAATCTCGATCTATGCCAACCCAAAAAACACCTTTGGAGACACCTGTAGAGCATATTTATAATCACCCAGTTACGTTGTGACGTTTGATAGCACACAAGGTGTTCCTTCGGTATTCGGGAGTTGCATAATCTCATAGTCAGAGGAATATGTATAAGTCATGAAGAAAGCAATAGCAATAAAACTTAATGATCATTATGCTAAGCTAACGGATGGGTCTTGTCCATCACATCATTCTCCTAATGATGTGATCCCGTTTATCAAATGACAACACATGTCTATGGTTAGGAAACTTAACCATCATTGATTAACGAGCTAGTCTAGTAGAGGCTTACTAGGGACTCGGTGTTTTGTCTATGTATTCACACATGTATCAAGTTTCCGGTTAATACAATTCTAGCATGAATAATAAACATTTATCATGATATAAGGAAATATAAATAACAACTTTATTATTGCCTCTAGGGCATATTTCCTTCAGTCTCCCACTTGCACTAGAGTCAATAATCTAGTTCACATCGCCATGTGATTAACACGAATAGTTCACATCACCATGTGATTAACACTCATAGTTCACATCGCCATGTGACCAACACCCAAAGGGTTTACTAGAGTCAGTAATCTAGTTCACATCGCCATGTGATTAACACCCAAAGAGTACTAAGGTGTGATCATATTTTGCTTGTGAGAGCAGTTTAGTGAACGGGTCTGTCATATTCAGATCCGTATGTATTTTGCAAATTTCTATGTCTACAATGCTCTGCATGGAGCTACTCTAGCTAATTGCTCCCACTTTCAATATGTATCCAGATTGAGACTCAGAGTCATCCAGAACGGTGTTAAAGCTTGTATCGACGTAACTCTTTACGATGAACTCTTTATCACCTCCATAACCGAGAAATATTTCCTTAGTCCTCTAAGGATAATTTTGACCGCTGCTCAGTGATCTACTCCTGGATCACTATTGTACCTCTTTGCCATACTCATGGCAAGGTACACAATAGGTCTGGTATACAGCATGACATACTTTATAGAACTTATGGCTGAGGCATAGGGAATGACTTTCATTCTCTCTCTATCTTCTGCCGTGGTCGGGTTTTTAAGTCTTACTCAACTTCACACCTTGCAACACAGGCAAGAACCCTTTCTTTGACTGATCCATTTTGAACTTCTTCAAAATTCTTGTCAAGGTATGTGCTTTGTGAAAGTCCTATTAAGCGTCTCGATCTATCCCTATAGATCTTGATGCTCAATACTTAAGCAGCTTCATCGAGGTCTTTCTTTGAAAAACTCCTTGCAAACACTCCTTTATGCTTTCCAGAAAATTCTACATCATTTCCAATCAACAATATGTCATTCACATATACTTATCAGAAAGGTTGTAGTGCTCCCACTCACTTTCTTGTAAAACTATATGCTTTGATCAACTAATCAAATCATATATTCCAACTCTGAGATGTTTGCACCAGTCCATAGATGGATCGCTGGAGTTTGCACACTTTGTCAGCACCTTTAGGATCGACAAAACCTTCTGGTTGCATCAAATACAACTATTCTTTAAAAAATCCATTAAGGAATGCAGTTTTGACATCCATTTGACAGATTTCATAAAATGTGGCAATTGCTAACATGATTCAGACAGACTTAAGTATCGCTATGAGTGAGAAAATCTCATTATAGTCAACACCTTGAACTTGTCGAAAACCTTTTGTGACAAGTCGAGCTTTGTAGATAGTAACACTACCATCAGCGTCCGTCTTCCTCTTGAAGATCCATTTATTCTTAATGGATTGCCGATCATCGGGCAAGTCCACCAAAGTCCACACTTTGTTCTCATACATGGATCCTATCTCAGATTTCATGGCCTCAAGCCATTTTGCGGAATCTGGGCTCATCATCGCTTCCTCATAGTTCGTAGGTTCGTCATGGTCTAGTAACATGACTTCCAGAACAGGATTACCGTACCACTCTGGTGCGGAACGTACTCTGGTTGACCTACCAGGTTCGGTAGTAACTTGATCTGAAGTTTCATGATCATCATCATTAGTTTCCTCACTAATTAGTGTAGGCATCACTGGAACTGATTTCTACGATGAACTGCTTTCCAATTCAAGAGAAGGTACAATTACCTTATCAAGTTCTACTTTCCTCCCACTCACTTCTTTCGAGAGAAACTCATTCTCTAGAAAGGATCCATTCTTAGCAACAAATATCTTGCCTTCGGATCTGTGATAGAAGGTGTACCCAACAGTTTCTTTTGGGTATCCTATAAAGACGCATTTCTCCGATTTGGGTTCGAGCTTATCAGGCTGAAGCTTTTTCACATAAGCATTGCAACCCCAAACTTTAAGAAACGACAGCTTAGTTTTCTTACCAAACCACAGTTCATACAGTGTCGTCTCGACGGATTTAGATGGTGCCCTATTTAACGTGAATGCAGCTGTCTGTAATGCATAACCCCAAAACGATAGTGGAAAATCGGTAAGAGACATCATAGATCGCACCATATCTAATAAAGTACGGTTACGACGTTCGGACACACCATTACGCTGTGGTGTTCCAGGTGGCGTGAGTTGCGAAACTATTCCACATTGTTTCAAATGAAGACCAAACTCATAACTCAAATATTCACCTCCACGATCAGATCGTAGAAACTTTATTTTCTTGTTACGATGATTTTCTACTTCACTCTGAAATTCTTTGAACTTTTCAAATGTTTCAGACTTATGTTTCATTAAGTAGATATACCCATATCTGCTCAAATCATCTGTGAAGGTCAGAAAATAACGATACCCGCCGCGAGCCTCAACACTCATTGGACCGCATACATTGGTATGTATTATTTCCAATAAGTCAGTGGCTCGCTTCATTATTTCGGAGAACGGAGTCTTAGTCATCTTGCCCATGAGGCATGGTTTGCAAGCATCAACTGATTCATAATCAAGTGATTCCAAAAATCCATCCGCATGGAGTTTCTTCATGCGCTTTATACCAATATGACCTAAACGGCAGTGCCACAAGTATGTTGCACTATCATTATCAACTTTGCATCTTTTGGCATCAATATTATGAATATGTATATCACTACGATCGAGATTCAATAAACCATTTATATTGAGTGTATGACCATAGAAGATTTTATTCATGTAAACAGAACAACAATTATTCTTTGACTTAAATGAATAACCGTATTGCAATAAACATGATTCAATCATATTCATGCTCAACGCAAACACCAAATAATATTTATTTAGGTCCAACACTAATCCCGAAGGTATAGGGAGTGTGCGATGGTGATCTTATCAACCTTGGAATCACTTCCAACACACATCATCACCTCGTCATTAACTAGTCTCTGTTCATTTTGCAACTCCTGTTTTGAGTTACTAATGTTAGCAACTGAACCAGTATTAAATACCCAGGGGCTATTATGAACACTAGTAAAATACACATCAATAACATGTATATCAAATATACCTTTGTTCAATTTGCCATTCTTCTTATCCACCAAGTATTTGGGGCAGTTCCGCTTCCAGTGACCATTTCCTTTGCAGTAGAAGCACTCAGTTTCAGGCTTAGGTCCATCTTTGAGCTTCTTCACGGGAGTGACAACTTGCTTGTCATTCTTCTTGAAGTTCTCTTTCTTTCCCTCGCCCTTTTTCTTAAAACTAGTGGTCTTGTCAACCATCAACACTTGATGCTATTTCTTGATTTCTATCTTCGCCGATTTCAGCATCGCGAAGAGCTTGAGAATCGTTTTCGTCATCCCTTGCATATTATAGTTCATCATGAAGTTCTAGTAACTTGGTGATAGTGATTAGAGAACTCTGTCAATCACTATCTTATCTGGAAGATTAACTCCCACTTGATTCAAGCGATTGTAGTATCCAGACATTCTGAGCACATGCTCATTAGCTGAGCTATTCTCCTCCATCTTGTAGGCAAAGTACTTGTCAGGAGTCTCATACCTCTCGACACGGGCATGAGTCTGAAATACTGATTTCAGCTCTTGGAAGATCTCATATGCTCCGTGGCGTTCAAAACATTTTTTGAAGTCCCGGCTCTAAGCCGTAAATCATGGCGCACTAAACTATCAAGTAGTCATCATATCAAGCTTTGCTAAACATTCATAACGTTTGCATCTGCTCCTGCAATAGGTATATCACCTAGCGGTGCATCAAGGACATAATTCTTCTGTGCAGCAACGAGGATAATCCTCAAGTTACGGACCCAGTCCGTGTAGTTGCTACCATCATCTTTCAACTTAGCTTTCTCTAGGAACATATCAAAAATAAAACAGGGGAGCTATACGCGAGCTATTGATCTACAACATAATTTGAAAATACCACCAGGACTAAGTTCATGATAAATTAAAGTTCAATTAATCATATTACTTAAGAACTCCCACTTAGATAGACATCCCTCTAGTCATCTAAATGATCACGTGATCCATATCAACTAAACCATGTCCGATCATCACGTGAGATGGAGTAGTTTTCAATGGTGAACATCTCTATGTTGATCATATCTACTATATGATTCACGTTCGACCTTTCGGTCTTAGTGTTCCGAGGCCATATCTGCATATGCTAGGCTCGTCAAGTTTAACCCGAGTATTCCGCATGTGCAAAACTGTCTTGCACCCGTTGTATTTGAACGTAGAGCCTATCACACCCGATCATCACGTGGTGTCTCAGCACGAAGAACTTTCGCAACGGTGCATACTCAGGGAGAACACTTATACCTTCAAATTTAGTGAAGGATCATCTTATAATGCTACCGCCGTACTAAGCAAAATAAGATACATAAAAGATAAACATCACATGCAATCAAAATATGTGACATGATATGGCCATCATCATCTTGTGCCTTTGATCTCCATCTCCAAAGCACCGTCATGATCTCCATCGTCACCGGCTTGACACCTTGATCTCCATCGTAGCGTCGTTGTCGTCTCGCCAACTATTGCTTCTACAACTATCGCTAACGCATAGAGATAAAGTAAAGCAATTACATGACGATTGCATTTCATACAATAAAGCGACAACCATAAGGCTCCTGCCAGTTACCGATAACTTTTACAAAACATGATCATCTCATACAACAATGTATATCACATCATGTCTTGACCATATCACATCACAACATGCCCTGCAAAAACAAGTTAGACGTCCTCTACTTTGTTGTTGCAAGTTTTACGTGGCTGCTACGGGCTTCTAACAAGAACCGTTCTTACCAACGCATCAAAACCACAAAGATTTTTCGTCAAGTGTGCTGTTTTAACCTTCAACAAGGATCGGCCGTAGTCAAACTCGATTCAACTAAAGTTGGAGAAACAGACACCCGCCAGCCACCTTTGTGCAAAGCACGTCGGTAGAACCAGTCTCATGAACGTGGTCATGTAATGTCGGTCCGGGCCGCTTCATGCAACAATACCGCCGAATCAAAGTAAGACGTTGGTGGTAAGCAGTATGACTATTATCGCCCACAACTCTTTGTGTTCTACTCGTGCATATCATCTACGCATAGACCTGGCTCGGATGCCACTGTTGGGGAACGTAGCATGCAATTTCAAAAAAATTCCTACGCTCACGCAAGATCTATCTAGGAGATGCATAGCAACGAGAGGGGGAGAGTATGTCCATGTACCCTCGTAGACCGAAAGCGGAAGCGTTTAGTAACGCGGTTGATGTAGTCGAACGTCTTCGCGATCCAACCGATCCAAGTACTGAACGTACGGCACCTCCGCGTTCAGCACACGTTCAGCTCGATGACGTCCCTCGAGCTCTTGATCCAGTCGAGGACGAGGGAGAGTTCCGTCAGCACGACGGCGTGGCGACGGTGATGATGAAGTTGCCGGCGCAGGGCTTCGCCTAAGCACTACGACGATATGACCGAGGTGTGTAACTGTGGAGGGGGGGCACCGCACACGGCTAAGACAAATCTTGGTGTGCCTTTGGGGTGCCCCCTGCCCACGTATATAAAGGAGGGAGGGAGAGAGGCCGGCCCTCCTAGGGGCGCGCCAAGTGTATGGAGTCCTACTAGGACTTCCAAGTCCTAGTAGGAATCCCTTTCCCTTTTCGGAGTAGGAGAGAAGGAAAGAGGGAAAGAGAGAGGGAGTAGGAAAGGGTAAGGGGGGCGCCGCCCCCTTCCCCTAGTCCAATTCGGACCCATGGGGGGGGGGCGTCACCTCCCCTTTGGCCTGCCTGCTCTTTTCCCGTATGGCCCAATAAGGCCCATTACTTCTCCCGGTGAATTCCCGTAACTCCCCGGTACTCCGAAAAATACCCGAATCACTCGGAACCTTTCCGATGTCCGAATATAGCCTTCCAATATATGAATATTTACCTCTCGACCATTTCGAGACTCCTCGTCATGTCCGTGATCTCATCCGGGACTCCGAACAAACTTCGGTCATCAAATCACATCACTCATAATACAAATCGTCATCGAACGTTAAGCGTGCGGACCCTACGGGTTCGAGAACTATGTAGACATGACCGAGACACATCTCTGGTCAATAACCAATAGCGGAACCTGGATGCTCATATTGGTTCCTACATATTCTACGAAGATCTTTATCGGTCAAACCGCAATGACAACATACGTCATTCCCTTTGTTATCGGTATGTTACTTGCCCGAGATTCGATGGTCGGTATCATCATACCTAGTTCAATCTCGTTACCGGCAAGTCTCTTTACTCGTTCCGTAATGCATCATCCCGTAACTAACTCATTAGTCACATTGCTTGCAAGGCTTATCATGATGTGCATTACCGAGAGGGCCCAGAGATACCTCTCTGATACTCGGAGTGACAAATGCTAATCTCGATCTATGCCAACCCAACAAACACCTTCGGAGACACCTGTAGAGCATCTTTATAATCATCCAGTTACGTTGTGACCTTTGATAGCACACAAGGTGTTCCTTCGGTATTCGGGAGTTGCATAATCTCATAGTCAGAGGAATATGTATAAGTCATGAAGAAAGCAATAGCAATAAAACTTAACGATCATTATGCTAAGCTAACAGATGGGTCTTGTCCATCACATCATTCTCCTAATGATGTGATCCCGTTTATCAAATGACAACACATGTCTATGGTTAGGAAACTTAACCATCATTGATTAACGAGCTAGTCTAGTAGATGCTTACTAGGGACTCGGTGTTTTGTCTATGTATTCACACATGTATCAAGTTTCCGGTTAATACAATTCTAGCATGAATAATAAACATTTATCATGATATAAGGAAATATAAATAACAACTTTATTATTGCCTCTAGGGCATATTTCCTTCAGGGTGGACTACTTGTGGAGGTGTTGGAGGGTTGCGACGGGATGGGCGAAGGAGATGTGTGCTCGAGTGCAGTCTTCATCAGATGGTGCTTGACAGTGACGTTCGTGATACAGCGCGGCAATCTTCAACGGCGGCCTAGCCTGGCTAGTTCATCGGAGGGAGTCAGTGCATGGTCCTACATGGCGGCGAGCTCGATATCTGACCCGGGCCTGTCGTGCGTGCGAGGCGGCAATGCTATTCCCGTGTAGAAAGAAATGTTCTCCTTGCTCTTTTTCTCCTCCATTGGTATGCTTATCACATGTTGAGGGCATGTGGAGCCGTGCCTTCGATGGGTCTTTAGGCATCTTGTCGGTATAGGTTTTTGGTGGATTTGTCTGGATTCGGCCAGCGTTCGTGGTCTTTAGAGCTTACGAGCCCTTATCAATGTTTTCTTCTACGGGGTGGCGACTTGCTTCGCAGATTGTTGTCATCAATGTCTCATGGTCTGCATTGACGACTTCCCGCCGCTGCTTCTACAAGCTCCTGGTTTTACAAAAGTTTGCTCCGTCAAGACGGAAGCCCAGAGGCTCCATCGGGCTATGCTCATGGCACGTCACCAGTGGATGCAGAAGAAGAAGAAGAAGAAGAGTTAGTGATGGTGTCCTGGACTAGGGGGCTTGAACACCCACATCGGGCTCGCCCGAAGCTGGAGTGGCCGAATGCGGCGGTGGAGCATGACGTCGACCACGTCCACTAGCTTGATCTTCTTCTTGTCTAACAGAAATTTGATTTTTCTATTACAGCTCTGCCACCTCTCCGGGGTTCCCCCTATCCATGACCTTCCTCTTCCAGGAAGCAAGCCTCTTCGGAGGGCCAGCCGAGAAGGCCGGGACCTCGGCCTAGCCGGTGGCTAGTGGCTCGGTGATGTAAAACCACTCGCGCTGCCACTCTTTGATGGTTTCGATGAAGGTGCCATTGAACCAGTCAGCCTTCTGGTTTTTGCTGATCATTGCTCCCCCGCACTCCGGGAGCTCGGAGCTGCTGGACTTCGGCTTGATGCCGAACGTCTTTAGCCACATCCCGAAGTGCGGCTTGACGCAGAGGAAGGCCTCGCAGGTGGTTATGAAAGATGTGAGGTGGAGAATCGAATTTGGGGCCAGATGATGGAAGTCGCCCGTAGAAGAAAAGGATCCCGAGCACGACGGGGTGCAGCGGGAACCTCAGACCTCAGATGAGGTGGGGGATGAAGACCACCATCTCCCCTAGCTCGGGAGTGGGTACACGCTGGTTACGCTCCGGCGGCCGAGTGGCGACATTGGTGGGGATGTACCCCGCGCTCCGCAGCTCTAGAATCGTGCCCTCCGTGAAGGAGGAACTGGCCCAGTGCCCCTTGAGGGTGGCGTCGGTCATTGCTGGGAGGTGGAGGCTGCGGGAGCTAAGGAGGACGAGTGAACTCGCGGTTGGATCTGGGCATTGGAGCTCGAGGGGCGGTCTGCGAGGAGGAATGGAAGTGTAAGAATGGTTACTACTTTCCCCTTGCTCTTATAAGCTTATGAAAGGCCAAGAGTCCCCCCTGCCACACTATAGAAATTGCCACAACCCAGAAAATATGCCATTATATGCATGGGAGGAAACAAATCTTGATGATATCCCTTAAAAACGGGCACGATCTCTGCTTCGACGGGATGTGCCAATGAGAAAATTGCCTTGGGCCGTGATTCGAGCGACAGTAATTGACCCGCCTAGTTATAGGTGTTGGCGTTTCGAAAAGGTTGTCAGGTCATAAGTACTGTTCACACCAATACGGATGGCCTTCGAGGCTAAGTTATCTCGCGTCTTCGGATGCTAGTGAGTTTGGAAGAACCTTGTTCGGGGGCGGATTCCTTTAAGAAAGGGTCTAGTGAGAGCTTGCAATAAGCGGGAAGATCCCGAATCACTGAAGGAGGAACTTGTCTATCAAGCCGAAGACTCCAAAGCTAAAGTCATGTAGCCGAAGAGGAGCATCGTCCTCGACATCGAAGACCAGTTCAGAGGGTACCAACCTAGTTGGGCCACAGTCCTCGGGCCGAGCTTATGGGCCACCATTCTCACAAGGAAGGACTTCGGAAGCCTCTTACCTCGACGTGATCGAGATAGCTTTTGTCGAAGACTTGACGTGTACTCCAAGGACAACTTCGGCCGCCGCCATGTGCGTCTTTAGATCAACAACCGACCATGTAACCCTAGGTACCCCCTGGCGTGTATATAAGCTGAGGGGTTTAGCCTGTAGAAGGGATCCGATCAGAATCACATTCACCTAGCCCTAGGGTTAGAACACTAGTTACGATCTCTAGGTAGATCAAGCTTGTACTCGATACACAATCATCAATACAATCAAAGCAGGACGTAGGGTATTACCTCTTCGGAGGGCCCGAACCTGGGTAAATTTGTCTCCTTCGTCCCTTGTTACCCATTGATCTGAGATCCACAGCTCGGGACCCCCTACCACGAGGTTTGCCCCTTTTAGTACCGACAGTTAGGCACTCTCCAAGAATTTGAAATATAATTTTATTTTTCTGTATGTGTGTGTTTGTAAGGACATGTGAAACTTAAGAGTACTCAAAACTTAATGTATGGCCGTAGGCTATTTCACAAAAAAAGATGGTTCAATGGCTGCCTTTTAGGAAAAGGATCAGATCTATTATAAAAGTTCATCGAAAGTACTAAGCATCTCAAACATAATAAAAATTACATCGAGATTCCGATACCGCAAAACAACCACTACTGCCGCTAGAATGAGCCACCGACTCGATGGCGAGGGACTCCCTCACTCCCGCGTCATAGGGGTGGTGCGGGGCCCCTCAACGTGACGAGGCACGGCCGATCAGGCCTTCGCGAGCAGCGGTGGTTGCGGTCGACGGTAGTGCGGCGACCGACTTTGTCTCGGGCAGCGGTGGCCGGAGGCAGCGGACGGTTATGCGGCGGCGGGGCTTCTGGCCTCTTACCGGCGGCAGCGGCGTGGAGGCCCTGGTGGACAGGTCGGCGGCATGCACGATCTGGCGTCCGGTCTGATCTGATCTGGCCGGTACGTCATGCATGTTGCGCGGCGGCAAAGGTCGGTGGCGGCCCATGCACACATTGCTAGATGGAAGTTCATCGAGAAGATCCGGGGTGAAAACCTTGCTCTTGGCTAGTTGCCAAGACCGACGATGGTGGCACTCTTCTTTGTCATCCACTTCTTAAAGGCATCGCCATGGAGAAGCTCCAGACTTCTATCCTCTACCTCCGGGGAAAATCCTAGATCAGTCGATAGGATGACGATGGTGCCCTTGTGTCGTTCCCCCCTTGGGGGCGTCATTCTTGGAGGTGTGCATTGTCTCGAGGGACCAGTGAACGGTTTCTGCGATGGAGTGGCGTTTCAGGTGACGCATCGATGATGTGGAGTCTCGGCGGCATGGCGCAGCAGGGTCTCAACAACGGACGTGGGATGATAGACGCGCATAGGGAGGAGGTGTCGTCTGATGCCGTGGTGGTGTCAATGGCAGGCGTAGCAAGGTCGATGTATCAGTACCTGCTCTGAAGATGGATTCGTGGAAAACGGTGGTAAGATCTGGGTATGCGGGCCCGACAATCTGCACCCCTTCATCAAGTAGATAGAAATAGGGACAGATGTTGTCAAGACGGTGGCTTCAGATTTATTGATGTATTACTTTGTAAAATCTTAATGAATAATTAATAAAATGGTTGCATGCGTCGCCTTGATGTAGAGACCGGGGGGTCATCCTCATTTTTGAAGAAAAATAGCGTGCTCTCGAAATCAACCAATGGACTGGACGCAGACTGGCAGACGACACAAACAAATCATCCATTACAACAATCTATAAGAGTAGTCACATTTTTATTTGCTAGTGATAGCAAATATTACTAGTCAGGATGAACTGCATGCCTGACGATCAAACCACACGACTCATTTATTTAGGTGTAAGTACTACTACTACTACGTACATACACAAAGGACGAACAGATGAAATTTAAGGCGGATCAGTTAGCCGCCGGCTTGAAGGACGTGAGTTTGCGGGTGCCGCTCCAGTGCTCGTAGATCTGCGCGAGATAGGTCACGCTCTTGCCGGAGCCGTCCGCCGCGACCACCAAGAGGCGGTAGTTCATACCGGACACCACCTGCTGCTCGCCGCGCGTTACCCGGCGGAAGAGCAGCCCGTCGTTGGCTAGGCTGGCGTGCTGGGCCACCGCCCACCCGCCGAGCTCCTGGACGTGCGCGTCGTTCACGTCCGGGACGGGGCTCCACCCGCCCAGGATCCCGCCGCGGCGGCCGAGGGCCGAGGTGGCTGCCAGGGCCGTAGCCAGGAGGGCGAGCAGGAGGAGCGGTCTCGCCATGGTCGAGGTCTCTTGCTTTTGGTTTTCCCTTTTCGGTGTTGGGAGTTGGGAGCGGTGGTGGATCCATGTTAAGTAGGGGAACTGCGTGACGCCGGTTTGGGAGGTGGTACATGGGTTGGGTTGTGATGGCGATTTGTTGGACGGTTTTAGGCCCATGGGTTTGCGGCCGCCTGCTGATTGTACTATACGCGTAAGGCCTTTCAGAAACCATGTCATCAGGGCCCCTAAGCACATTCCGGTGTGGGCCAACGGTTTCTTGGTCGGTCTCCAGTTTCTCTAGTCCTTGTTCCTGTCGGCAAAGAGGACCCGACCTAGTATCGCTCATCTAGAACAACTTTCCCTTAAAAAGAAATTAGAACAACTAGATCATAATGGTATGCGATACCGCGTCCATCTACTTTTGCGGTAGAATGATAGAATTTTTCATAAATACCTCATTCGTTCCATAATAAGTGTCATGATTTTAGTTTAAATTGTTTTTTTTTTGTTGCGGGTAGATTTTAGTTTAAATTTGAAGAGAGTAAGTGGAAGCATTCATCTAAAACTACAAGGCAACAAATGTGTCGTGAGTTTGGTTTTGTGTGGTGTTTACGCTTCTACTAATTGTTCCAAGTTGATGCCTAACTCGGTCTAAGTTGTCTTGTCATTTCATATGATATGAATATCATAATATTTTTCTACTAAATTGCTACGTTCCAATATTATTTTTTCACATCAAGTCAAGAAGTTTCAACAATTCAATTTAGAAGAACGGCGGGCAAAAGGGAAAATGAAATAGAAAAAAGGCTACGATTAAATTGATTACCTCAATCTCATCTTTGTTGCACCTACCTGAGCCGGCACACCATCTCTATTACCCTCTTCGAGATGGTTGTAGCATAAATAATACTCCCTCTGTAAACTAATATAAGAGCATTTAGATCACTATTTTAGTATTCTAAACTCTCTTATATTAGTTTACGGAGGGAGTAACAAATGAACTATTTTCTTAAAAGAACACAAATAAACAGTACATATCTTGTACAGCCTAGAACATAACACTACTAGAAAAACGGCTATAGATAATATAGACACTAATGGCGCATTGTACACGTGGTGTGCCATTACAAAATAGTAATGGCGCACCATGTGTAGGTGCGCCATTAGTAACCTAAGCAGTAATGGCGCACCAGGAGAAAAGTGCGCTATTACTATGTTTGACCAAGGTTTGACCCAATCCTGGACATAGTAATGGCGCACTTTGTAATAATGCGTGCAATTAGTAAGTGACATAGTAATGGCGCACTTGTAAAGGTGCGCCATTACTAACTTTCTATGAGGTGGCCAAAAAATTCACCAAATGCACCCACCCCCCCCCCCCCCCCGCGTGGACCGCCTTTTCAGTTTCAAAAAAAAAGAATGATAGAAAGGTCAAAAAATAAAAGAAAAAAGATTCCCATGTGATATGTGGTCTAGTTGTTAGCAAAATTTACAAACATGAATTTTTGACTTTTTTGCAAAATCTCTCGAGAATTTGTAAAATGGGCATAACTTTTGCATACGAACTCCGATGAAAAAGTTTTTTATATGAAAAATCATCTACTCGAAAAGTTATATCCGAATTCAACCGGGGAAAACCCCGTTGAAGATTTTTAGAATCCTCAAAAACCTAACAGAAAAAAGTTACGGGGCTTTCAAGATCTGGAGAGGCAAAAAAATTCAAAAAAAATCAAACTCAGTAATGACGCACCTGCCCATAGTGCGCCATTACTATCTTCCCGCCTTCAAAATTCAAACTATATCAAAAAAATAAAAAAAGTTAGTAATGGCGCACCTGCCCAAGGTGCGCCATTACTATCTTCCCGCCTTCAAAATTCAAAATAAATCAAAAAAATAAAGAAAAAGATAGTAATGGCGCACCTGCCCACGGTGCGTCATTACTATGCCGTATATATGGCTGGGCGGGGTCCTCTCCTCCTTACCTCTTCATTTTTCTCCTCCACTCCACCTCTCCTCCACTCCATCTCCTCCTCTCCTCCACTCCATCTCCCCTCCTCTCCTCCACCATACTCCCCTCCTCCTCTCCGGCGACCTCCTCCTCCTCCTCTCCGGGACCTCCTCCACTCCTCTCCGGCGACCTCCTCCTCCTCTCCGCGACATCCTCTCCCTCCTCTCCTCCCCTCCCCTCACGGTTTCTCCTCCCTCCTCTCCGTGAGCCTCCTCCTCCTCTCCGGTGATCTCCTCCTCCCTCCTCTCCGGTGAGCTCCTCCTTCCTCCTCTCCTCTCCTCCCCTCCCCTCATGGTTTCTCCTCCCTCCTCTCCGGTGAACTCCTCTCCGGTGAACTCCTCTCCGGCGACCTCCTCCTCCTCTCCGGCGATGTAGGCGAGCTCCTCTCTGGTGACCTCCTCCTCCTCCTCTCCGACGATGTAAGCGAGCTCCTCTCCGGTGACCTCCTCCTCCTCCCTCCTCTCCTCCTCACGGTCTCTCCTCGGCCCTCCTCTCCGGCAAAAGAACGTACAAGATCCAAAAACGAGAACAAAATTTGAAAAAATATCATGCAAAAAAACGAGCAAAAAAAATGAGCAAAAAAAGGGCAAAAAAATCGTGATCCAGATCCAGATTCAAAATTCAAAATAGTAATGGCGCACCGTGGGGGTTAGAATGTGCGTCATTACTATTTTCCCGCTTCCAAATTCAAAAAAAAAATCAACAAAAAATAATTAAAAAAGTTACCAGTGGCGCACCTGAAAAGGTAATAATGACGCATATGTGTGTGCGCCATTACTACCTGAGATAGTAATAGCGCACCAGGTGGTGCGCCACTGTTATGTAGATTAACAGTGGCGCATCAGACGTGCGCCATTACTATTTATTAGTAGTGGCGTGATAATAGTGGCGCACCTATAGTGCGCCATTAGTAGCCAAAATAGGTGTGCCACTAACAGCCTTTTTTCTAGTAGTGTAAAGCACAAAATGACCTCTCAACAATAAAAATGATAGGACAAGGCAAACAAACACCTCTGAGGAACTCCTTTTTTTTTTGCGACCAACTTCTGATGAACTCATACCAATAATTCAGTTACTACCGATCCATGTTTTTTGGAGGAGTGCTTCAAGCACATAATGTCTCACATGATCACCAGCGAGGATGCAGAACGGGTATAGATCTCTTCAGTGTCGTCCCATACCTTAAGATCCATCAGGCGATGGATCTACTTTCATGCCCCATAAATCACCATGATGTCGCGGCGGGCTGCAGCAGAGCAAATATTTGATGGTTGTGACTAAGCCGCCTAAGGTTTGAATGCTGTCGTGGGCGCTATCACAGGCCATCGTGGTCACCTAGCGAGAACTGAGATAGGATTTCAGAAGGATGGTCGCGAGGGAATGCCAGCGGTAATTGGGGGAATTAGAAGGGGCTGGAGGAAACTAATTGCTTGCTTCAATTGCGATGCCTCCGCTCAACCTTCACGTTGACGCTGGATAAGACCCTTTGGATGCATTTTTTTAAACATCCCTTCAATTGTTTTTTCAAGGAACCCTTTCGATAGCTTTTTTGTGTGTGTGACTAGGTCTCAGTCGACTGAGACTTAACCAAGTCTAAGTCAAGTGATATACTAGTATATAAGAAGAAGAAAAATTACGAATCTCTATGCAAGATCAAAGGAATATAACATCGACTCAGACATAACGAAGTCTCAGTCGACTGAGACTTAGCAAAACTGTTTTTTTTTAGAGTAAAGCTTCTGTAAAAGAAGGAATTTTGCTGCGAAAATTGTCATGTTCGCCTTAAAGAATTGCGATGCTCCCGCAACATAAATGGCCATGATAAACAGCCATCCTTCTCACAGAACTGGATAGCATTGCGGAAGAGAAAAACCAAAGGAGTACTAACGCCTGCGAGTTCTAACCTGAGATGGATTGATACAATTGATGTTCGCCTTCTTTTTGAGATTGCCTGAGAGCCGCTGGAAGAATAAAGTCTAATTTTCAAACTCCAAGCTCAACCTTATTGTGTGCAATTCTAATCTAGGCATAGTGACGACCTATATCAGAGTTATGTCGG
Organism: Thinopyrum elongatum; assembly: GCA_011799875.1. NCBI lineage: Eukaryota > Viridiplantae > Streptophyta > Magnoliopsida > Poales > Poaceae > Thinopyrum > Thinopyrum elongatum. Next base: position 18,535,224 of record CM022299.1, read on the forward strand.
GGAAAGGTTCTCTACGCGAGATAATATCAACCTTTGATTAAGCATATCATGTAAAAAAAATTGATTTTTTTCATAAAATAAATTTGAAGGCTTCTTTACATATGTTATGAGCCTATGCAAGATTTCCTAAACTTTGGTGAAGTATGAACTCTAAAATAATTCCCTAACCTAAAACCTTAGAAACATGATAAATTTTAAAGTGATCTAAATCATTTTTATATCCATAATATGACGCACATAAGACTTATATTTTTTAGCATCTCAAATATAATTTCGTTGGACCCTCTTAGCTGGCGAACGTTCCCTAGGAGAGGTGACATTTATAAACGTTTTAGATGGAAAGTTTAGTTGTATGGGTTGGCAGTTCTTCATAAACACATGGCAGTTTCTGAAGAGAAGGGCATTATTGTTCTAAAACTGCAACTGTTTGATCTCGCGAAGCAACTAAAACTATCAGGAAAAAAACCATTCGCTTGCCATCCCCCTCCCAACTGACGTTCGTCAGATAACATTTCTGATTTCTTTTGCACAGGAAAGTGACAGATCTTTCGATTCGAGTGTCTAGACTTCATCGCCGACATGCTCAGCAAACTGCGTCTCCCTTCAATCGCTTGCCTCCCATCTCTCCTCCCTTCAACTGTTGGCCTCCCCGGCTTCCATTCCTAAGACATGGAATACAACGGCGAGGAGAACCACGGCTCAACACATCAGAGCCGGAGGACGAGGTCAATGAATGTGAGGACATTGACAAGGAGGCCAATATGCATCGACAAGCACAGAGAACAACATCAACCTTCTGTTTAGATTTTGTGTATAGGTTGTTTGGATGCAGGGAAATCAAAATTCTTGTGCATTTTGTGTGTGTGATTCTAAGAATTGTGTGATGTTTCTTTATGAAAAAGAAAATAGAATGATGAAATCTTGAAAACAGTAGGAGGGTATGATATTATTGTCATTAACATGAATACAATGCTTTTATAAAAGATATCAGAAGTATTATGTTCCAATGGTTGTATCATTGAAGAGCACCGGATAGGACACCCACGGGTCCTGTTTACCCGGTGGGTGACGGGTGTTGGAAAAAATGGGACCCAAGGGTGGGTGCGAGTACGGGTGCGGGTGTGAGTGAGCTCTACCTACACCCGACAAACTTGGGTGCCATCCTTAGACTGTGGGATTTGCTTCATAAGCCACCCGAACGCCAAGAAGGAGAAGGGCCGATCGTACACGGTACAATTATGAAAGGGAGTTCATTATCAACTTATTCCTTTGCATTGGACATATCTCGGTATGTTACCCTAACCCATGATAAACCACTGCAGCGAGTTTCTAGGTTCATGCGGTAGTTTTTTATTTTTATTTTGTACTAGCTCTATAAACAAATGTAAGACATTTTAGATCACTAAAGTAGTGACCTAATTTATTTATTTATTTGCAAGGATTCATTTTCTCTTAGATATCAAAAATAAACAAACACATCCTAGATCCCTAGAAGTAGTGACCTAATTTATTTATTTATTAGCAAGGATTCATTTTCTCTTAGATATCAAAAGTAAACAAACACATCCTAGATCCCTAGAAGATATCTATGGTAATAAAAAACTGGTAATCTATTTTATAAAAAAATATAAGCCATTTTCTAAAATATTAGAATAATAACAGATCAGAAGTGGTAACTAAAGTAGTGTACTAAATAGGACATGGAGTATTTGATCTCGAGCTCATATGCTCTCTCATGAACAGTACACCGCTTCAAGTATTATAGTGGAACCCTTTTTCTGGCCGTGGAATTGTCCATGCCATGCCTTAAGACAGTTCTTCCAACTCCAATGCATGCAATTAATACGTCTCCAATGTATCTATAATTTTTTATTGTTCCATGCTATTAAAGTATCAATCTTGGATGTTTTATATTCATTACTAGCAGCTTTATATCATTTTTTTGGACTAACCTATTGACATAGTGCCCAGTGCCAGTTGCTGTTTTCTGCTTTTTTTTACTATGTACAGTAGGGTAAAAACCCCACTGCAATTTTTATATAAATAAAAGAGAGTCACTGTACAGGGAGAAAAGAAAAAAGAGCTAAACTAAACTAAAGCTAAACAGCTAGCAGAGGAAGAAATAAAGAAAGAAAGAAAAGAAAGAAAGAAAGAAGAAAACAACAGGGGGGCTTGAGAGAAGCCCCAAAGGAAAAAAATCTAACTCTAAGGGAAACTAGGATTACAAAAGGGTTTGGGAGAGGCCCCTCAAAATTACAGAACACTGGCCAACCAATTGTTGAATTTAGTTGCATATTTCTTCTTGATACTGTGAGAGAGTAGTTTCAATTCTTCCAGATAAATGTGTTTCCAGCCATGAAAGGAGGGTTGTACGTTCTCAAAAATTTTGTTATTTCTAGTAATCCAGATAGCCCATGATCCCAGAATGATGACTTCCATGAAGAATGGTATCCTTAGCTTATCTCTTAAGTCTTGGAAAGCTTCCAGGACAGACAGGTTGTGAGTTCGTTGTGGGCATATGAAATCCCAGCATCTCATGGCAAATTGGCAGCCCCAAAATAGGTGGTGTAAAGTTTCCTCTTGCTGACAGTTCATTACTGCACAATTGTATTCTTCTAGTATGAATGTTTTCCTTCTAAGCAGGTTTCTTGTATTCAATCAGTCATGTAGTAGCATCCAAAAGAACATTTTGTGCTTAGGTTGGCAGGATGACTTCCAGATCCATGAAAAATGTGGTGGGACCTATTTGACTCCAATCATCACTTTGTATGCCTTTGCAGATGTGAAGACACTATTTCCCCAAATATAAATCCAAGTGTCAGTCATGTCTTGGTATTCTAATTGTCTCAATGAATGACATTTGTCCTCTAGTTGAAGAAATTGCTGATGAGCTTGAATAGATAGAGGTAAGTGAAATAGGTCCTCAAGAAATTCTGTGTTGACTACCTGTTGTACTGTCATAGTGGCGTTTTGTACAAATGAGAATAAGTGGGGGAACTCCTATTGTAATATTGCATTACTCCAAAGATCAGTCCAGAATAAAGCACTTCTACCATCCCCCAAATTACATCTTGCCATAGCCTTGTACTGGTCATTTAATTGAAGAATAGATTTCCACCAGAATGACCCTACAAGTTCCTTCCCTGGAAGCTTGTTGTCCTGATAAATGTCTCCCAAATTAAGTTCACCCATGGTATGTTATGCCCGTTGTAAAATTTATGAAGGTTTTTCATCAACATAGCTTTATTTTGAGTGAAAATATCCATTACCCCAAGACCTCACTGATCTTTTGGCCTGCAAACAGTTGTCCATGCCATAGAGGCTGGTCTGTGATCCTCCATGTCAGATCCTCTCCATAAGCAATGCCTCAAATATTTGATTACCTGATGTTTGATGGTGACTGGTACATCCAAGCAACCCATAAAGAAGATGGGTAGTGATGCTAAAACTGATCTTACCAGGAGTAGTCTTCCAGCACTTGTCATGAAAGTAGCCAGACCTGCAAGTCTTTTTGCAACCCTTTGTACCATTGGCATGCATTGTTCCACAGATGGTTTGTTCAAACCTAGTGGTAGGCCCAGATATGTAAATGGGAAATCTCCTCTTTGACAGTTCAGGGTGTTAGTGAAAATGTCAACCCTGTCCTCCTGGATATTGATTGGGACCATTATAGATTTTTGATAATTAACCTTAAGTCCTATGGCAGTTACAAAGGTGTTTAAAAGTGCTTTGAGGCAAAAAAAAAGCTCTCTGGCATCAGCTTTCATAATGAGAAGTGTATCATCTGCATATTGTATTATTGGAAAATCTGGACATGAGTTAACTTGTATTGGAGCTGTGAGTAATCCTTGACCCCTTGCTTTGTTCAAAATGGACTGAAGCAGATCTGCAGCCAGAACAAATAATAGTGGAGATAGGGAATCCCCCTGCCTGACCCCTCTTCTGCAGTAGAATTTCTTGCCTGGTACCCCATTTAATAATACAACAGAAGATGCAGAATTAAACAAAAAATTTATCCATGAGATCCATCTTTCTCCAAACCCTTTTGCTCTCAGAATGTCAATTATAGCTTGATGTTCAATAGTGTCAAATGCCTTCTCAAAATCTAATTTTAAAACCAGCAGCTCCTTCCTTGACTTATAGCATTGATGTATGTATTCATATGACCATCCAAGGCAGTCTTGAATCACTCTGTCCTTTAAAAAACCATATTGATTTATGTGGATAAATTGGAGTATAACCTTTTGAAGTCTGTTTGCCAGCAACTTTGTAATAATCTTGAGCACTCCATTTAGTAAAGATATAGGTCTGAAGTCATTAGGAGTGAGTGGCACCTCTTTCTTTGGAATCAGAGTGATGTATGAGGTATTAATACTCTCTAATGAGATGTTGCCAGCATGGAAGGCATGAATAAGGTTCTTAACATCCTACCTATTATATCCCAACAAGATTTAATGAATTCATTATTGAAACCATCTGGGCCAGGAGATTTGTCCTGTGGAAGTTCTTTCACAATCTGATTGATCTCATCATCTGAAAATGGTTTTTCCAAATCTTGGAATATTTCTGGATTGTTCTGTTGCCCCACTAAACTATGCAGATCAAAATGCATGGTATGACCCTCTGATTGTCCCAGTCTCTTTTTAAAAGCTTCCCAAAGAAGGCCTGCTTTCCCAGCATGATCAGTTATTTCCACATTTTCCTCATTTCTGAGCATTGCAATTTTGTTCTGCCTGAAGTTAATGGATGCCTTTGTGTGGAAGAATTTTGTGTTCTCATCTCCAAATTTCACTCTCTTTATTTTTCCTATCTGCTTCCAATAAATCTTTTGATTGTTGAGAATTATCAACAATTGTTCCTTCAGCATCTTTCTGCAATTCCATTCAAAGGTGCTTAACATTCTGAATTCTTCAAAGAAATCTAGCAGATAAATGCATTCATCTTCAGCAATTTGCTTCCTCAGATAAGGTAGATTTTTTATCCATAGTTTGATACTCCTTCTGAGGTGCTTGAGTTTTGCATTTATAATTTTAGCAGGATCAATGAAGCCTACAGGAATTTCCCAAGCATTTTTTATTATCTCTTTGAAAGAACTATGCCCCAACCAGTAATTCTCAAACCTGAAAACTTTTGATTTAGGAATATCAATACCAAACAAAGTCCAAATGCAATGAAACTTTTTAGATATTTTTTTCTAGACAGAAAATACCCAGGGAGCCAAAGGAGCACGCGAGAGGAGGCTCGTGGGGCCCACTAGGCACCAGGGTGCACCAGAGGCCCCAGGCGCGCCCTGGTGGCTAGTGGAGCCCATGGGAAGCTTCTCCACCGACATCCACATCTATAAATACTCTAAAATCCCAAAAACCCTAGGGGAGGCAACGAAATACTTTTCCAGTCACTGCAAGTTCCAGAACCACGAGATCCAATCTAGAGACCTTTTTCGACACTCTGCTGGAGGGGGCAACGATCACGGAGGGGTTCTTCATCATCACCCTTGCCCCTCTGATGATGCATGAGTAGTTTACCACAGACCTATGGGTTCGTAGCTAGTAGCTAGATGTCTTCTTCTCTCTTTTTGATCTTCAATACAATGTTCTCCTCGATGTTCTTGGACATCTATTCGATGTAATGACTTTTTATGGTGTGTTTGTTGGGATCCGATGAATTATGCGTTTATGATTAGTTCTATCCATGAATATTATTTGAGTCTTTACTGAACTCTTTTATGCATGATTGTTATCGCTCCGTATTTCTTCTCCGAAATCTTGATTTGGTTTGGCCAACTAGATTGATTTTTCTTGCAATAGTAAGAGGTGCTTTGTGATGAGTTTGATCTTGCGGTGCTCAATCTCAGTGACAGAAAGAGATATGACACACATGTATCATTGTTATTAAGAATAAAAAGATGGGGTCTATTCCTACATGAATAGGTCTTGTCTACATCATGTCATCGTTCTTATTGCATTACTTCATTTTTACATGAACTTAATACACTAGATGCATGCTGGATAGCGATCGATGTGTGGAGTAATAGTAGTAGATGCAGGCAGGAGTCGGTCTACTAATGTTGAACGTGATGCCTATATACATGATCATTACCTTGGATATCGTCATGATTATTCGTTTTTTTATCAATTGCTCAACAGTAATTTGTTTATCCATCGTATGCTATTTTCTTGAGAGAATTCTCTAGTGAAAACTACGATCCCCGGGTCTATTTCCTATCATATTAAATCCAAAAATACCTTGTTGTATTTTTCTTTATTTATTTTATGGTGCGTGCTAGGCGCCATCCGGCTGTAGCGTCCTTGCGAGCAGCCGCCTTCGTAGCCGCTTGATTGATCCGTTGATCCGCGTCCAGGAGAGTCGTATGCACCCATCGCTATTTATCTTTCTTCTTTTGCATGCACCCGTCGCTTTCACACACGAGCCCACCCTGCTTTCTTTCTCCTGAACGCCACATTGCTTAGCCTACTAGCTGTGCACTACAGCCCTTGAGCTCATTAACTGCGCACATCCACTGTTTTGGGCAGGGGTCCCATGGCACGTCCACTATTTGCTTGATTGCATCTCGCAGAGGGATGGGAAGAGGAAAAAAGAAAAAGACTCAGCCATAGTTTTGCAATTAAAAAACTAAAAACGGTTATTGGCGAAAAATAAAATCTGCAAGAAACATTGACATTAATTTTTTTTAGAGAAATCACGGTAACTCTTGTAGAAGAATTGCTTAAATTAAAACTTTTTTTGAATAGTTGGATCAACGCATCGCCCATCTAATTTGTAACCGCGGGCGATCAACTTGCAACATTGGGCGGCCGACCTCGCAACATCACCCGTCTGATAGACGCAGCGCCCGCCGACTTGCAACAATATGTGCCCGACCTCCAGTGGCACGCGTTCCATAGTCGCAGGCTAATCGTCCTTGAAGCACGACCACATGGCTATGCAGCATCACGCACCCGTCTACCGCGTAACACTTCTGATAGTTGCAACATTGGCCGGCCTTGTAGCACATCGACCGGCTTTGCAACGTCACGCGTCCTACTTGCAGCATAACATGCCCGGTAGCCGCAATGCCGACTAGCCTTGCAGCATCGTGTCGAGTTGCAAAAAAGGGTGGCCCACCCCCGAAAACATCAGACGTCTGAGAGACGCAGCGTCGCGCCGACTTGCAGCAACGGGCGGCCAATCCCGCAGCAACACGCGTTCGGTTGTTGTAGCGCTCAACATCCTGCAACATGGCAAGGTGGCTTTGCAACATCGTGCGTCTGACTTGCAACATCACGCGCACGGTAGTCGCAACATTGGCCGACCTTGCAGCATTACACGTCTGATAGCTGCACTTGGAGCACGTCACTCGACTTTGCACCGTTGTACCTACAACTTCTCCAACGGGCGTTGCAACATCATGTGTCTAATAGTTGCAACATTGGCCGACCTTCGTAACAACTAACAACTATGCCTTCTAGCGTAATGCCTGACTTGTTGCAATGGTGATGCTGGCGTTGTAGCATCACATTATTCTTGTGGCATCTAGTCTTTGGAGCATCAGTGGCATCGTGCTCGCAGCGTTGTGTCTCGGCTTGCAGCAACGTTAACTAGTCTTTGTAGCGCCACAGTCCTTCTTTGAGTAGAATGACATCGACCTTATAGCATCACATCGTGTCCCAACTTGTAGCGGCCGCGTCACCAGCTTTGCAGTTTCGCGCCCCGGCTTGCAGCAATGACGACAAGCCTTTGTAGGGCGATGGTTCCTGCTTGCAGTAGAGACGATATCGATCTTGGGGCGTCACATTATGTCCCGTCTTGTACCGGTGGTGCACTGGTGCCGCAAAAGCTTACCTTTATTTGCAGCAGGGGCGTCGGCCTTCTAGCAGTGCATTCCGGCTTGCAAAGTACTTACTGTTGTGAAATACACTGCTACAACTAGTACAATATATTGTGAGTTAAAAAGGTTAGCAGCAGTTCTGGTTGAGCATTATATTGACTAGCTGGTACTACTACTAGAAATAACAAGTGGGTGTCAGTGGCATGCAGCAGCAGCAGCAGGCATAGCCACATGAAGAAACCCACGCAAGAGCGCAACGCGGACCTGGACACGTGGTTTGCATACGAGACAACCGCCGACACGGATGTTTACATCCGACTGTTTGGAAGGAGTTTCCTTATTTTATTTTGGGTTTTAGTTAGATCTATTTATTAAATATCATATAATTTAATCTATTTCAGTATCGAGGAGGAATTGACAACTTCTCTTACGCGTTGGGTTGCAAGTTTTTGTTGTTTGTGTGCATGTACTGTTTACATAGTGTTGCTTGGTTCTTCTACTGGATTGATAACCTTGGTTTCATAACTGAGAAAAATACTTACCTTTGATGTGCTGCATCATCCTCTCCTCTTTGGAGAAATACCAAAGCAATCAGCAATCTATTGAGCCAAGCATACCTGGGAAACCCGCGAGCTTTGTTCATCTCCAAAAGCCTTGCGGTGTCTTCAACATTGGCAGCTCTCAAATATTCCGGACCAAACACTTGCACAATTTCGACTGCGAAGCGCTTGACACACATGATGGCTTGACTCTCACCCATGGCCAAGTGGTCATCAACGAGATCCACCGGAATACCGTATGCCAACATACGCAAAGCAGCGGTCACCTTTTGAAAGGTGCTATGCCTGAGTTCTCCGACGGCATTCCTCCTTTGCTAAAAAAACCGATCATGGCTCGCTAGTTTCTCCACAATGCGTTTGAACAACTCGATGCTCATCCTAAAACAGCGCCGAAAGTAGGACTCGGGGTATGTGGCATTCTCTGCAAAATAGTTCATCATCAATCTGTTGTGGGCATCGATTATATCCCTCCATAATTTCTGACGACTGATAACCGAACCACCGTGCTTCGCCTTTTTATTGACGTGCATAGCTAGGATCATTGCAAGGTCCTCCTCCTCTCGAATATCAAATTCTTCGTCGGAAGAATCGTAGGACGAACTCATCTACAATATTGAATTTATACTAGTTTAAAACTACAAACAACATGCACAAATTCATCTACAAATATAAAGTTGAAGCAATACATACCTTGCAAGCGTTTAGTCAAACACCTTGTGGGCGCCGAGCTGCAAACGACAGTCGGGCACTATTCGTCAGAGGAACGGTGTGCTCGAGGGGCGGCGGCAAGGAGGGAAGGTGGAGGAAGCAGCGGCGGCACGCGGGGATAGGCGGGGGAAGCGCCGACGGGTCGCCGGAGCGAATGGGGAAGGTGCGGGCGGCGGCGCCAGCGCCTGGATGTTTCAGATCTGGCGGTTGGTGAGAGTCACCCGCCCGATTGCCATGTCCAGCGCGCGGGAGTGGGCCCAACAAATACACCGTGCGCGATGCCGTTTTCCTCCGCGCGCTGAATCAAGTTTACTGTGCGCGCGGTTATTGCGCGGCTGCTGGAGCGCCCGTTTTGACCCCGCGCACGCAATAAAGCGGTTTTTTCCAACGCGCAACTAAGATAGCGCGCATGTTGGAGATGCTTTTAGAGTTGACTTTGGCCATTGGGAGGAGTGTTGCGTGTGACGTTTCGCAAGGACGAAGTAGCAAGGAAGAAAATCCTATGCGACGTGGGTCCAACGGGGGACACCTAGCAAATCCGAATCTCAAAGCACATAGGCCATTTATCCTCTGTTTCATTAACAAATCCTGAATTCTAGCCGCCGTACGAAATCTCAATCCCCTTTCCTTCTTTCGCTCGCTCACCGCGGCAGCCGGCGCCGCCCCCGCCGCCTCGCCTGCTCTCCCGGTGTTCCTCTCTGCCCTAGAAGCTTGCGCTTGAGGCGCTTCTCTGGCTCGCTCGTCGTGGCCACCACCCCCACTGCACTTCCCCGCCGTACGCGACCTTGTTCCTCGGCGCCCCAACAGCTCGTCCTTTAGATGCAGCTAATCTGTTCGTTGCGCCGCTGCCCACCGGTGCTCTATCCATGGCCATCGTCCAGCGCCCCCGCCGTCCACGTTCGTCGGGCTGCATCTTGGCACCATGGTGCCGTGTCGTCGCCGGCGAGATGGAAGAGACAGAGAAGTAGGGCGTGGGAAACAGGAACTTTGCTACACTTAGAGCAACTCTAGTAGACCCCTTATATCGCGGACCCTTAAAGTCGTTATAAAGGCCGAGAAAAACGTGTTCAATGGGCCGATTTTAGCTGCGGCCGAACAGATCCCGTATAATCAACCCATAAAAAAGAATATTATCTGAATATACTGAACAGGCCCATAAAAAAGTTTATCGATTGGGATACAACTCCGAGCGTCCGTTACCAAGGATCCGGCTATGCATTGATTAGTTCTTCCCTGCAGGGGTGCACCAACTTACCCACCACGCTCGCTTAACTCCGGCCGGACACACTTATCTGGGTCATGCCCGGCCTCGGCCAAACGACACACCGCAACCCTACCTAGAGCTCAGCAGAGAGGTCCCCGCCTGTCTACATCCTAAGCACTCAGGGGTCTTGGGCCATCGCCCTGTGCACTCCGGGTCGTTGCGAGCAGGGCGGGTCCAGGTTCCACCACTACAGGATGGTGCCGGCCCAGCCGTGCCGCAATGCTGAACTGGATGTCTGACAGAGCTTTCGGCTGATGCATACGATGCAGAGTGCCCATAACTTCTCCCGCGTGATGGTTAGTGCTATCCGGCCAGAGGCCCACTCGGATCAAATATCCAAACCGTTAGTGAATTAGGAGCGCGCGGTAACGAGCAGAGACTCATGATCGATGTGACCCCGTCGCCCCGTCCCGGGGACTTGCTGCAAGGGCTAAGAATGCCCGGCCGTGCCTCGTAATTATCTCGCGGGCACCTTCCAGGTCAACCCGACTCCGCATCACTCGCAAATATGCTCGCGCAGGTACCCCTCAGGGCCGACCCGACTTTAGTAACATGGTTATGTGGTTAAAGTCATAGTAACTGTGTGTCCAAACACCAGGGGGAAACCTGAGGAATCACCCTCGATGGATTCCACCTGATGTAATCGTCAAGGTGAACTTAGGAGGAATCACCCTCGATGTTCACACTTGAGGTGTTGCATGACGGCGTCATTATCGGAAGTGGTGAAGGAGGAATCACCCTCGATTACCACAACCGAATAGCTACTCTACAGAATTAACATCAGAAGTGCTAAACGAGGTATCACCCTCGGCACTTGATAGTAACGCTGCAGTGTCGTACAACTAAGGGGGGGTGATGTGCGGTGCCGGGGCCTGGTTGTCGAGTCTTCCGATAATCCAGTGGGGGCAACTGGGACAAGTGGGGTCTCTGGTGGGTCTCTATCCAGCCTATACTAAGTAGTTTAGGATAAACAGGTAGGTATCAACAGAAGTTACAAGAACAGGCTATGCATCAGAAATAGGATAAACAGTAGCAGCGGCAATTTCTAATGCAAGCATAAGAGAGAAAGAATAGGCGATATCGGCATGTTCAAAGGGGGGGGTGCTTGCCTGGAAGTTCTTAGGCAAAAGCAGGGTCGTCAACAGTGTAGTCGGTCTCCGAAGCTGCGTCGGTCTCGGGGACTACGTCGGTACCGGGATCTACCAAAAGAGAAGAAGGGGAAGAAACAAATAAATACACAGCAAACATATGCAACATAGAGCATGCTAAGCTAACGTGCAGTGCAGGGTTGCCTAAAGATATGTCTAATTTACTTTAGTTATTTTAGGATTTAAGTTGGAATTATTAACCGGTGTATATGCACTATTCATCTATCGGAAACAGGCTAAAAGTTGCGGGTTCACCTCCGTAGAGGGTCCTGACACAGAAACAGAAGGCACGGTCGGATTCATCTCGTCATTCTGAGCAACTTTCATATATAAAGTTTTTCGATCCGGGCTACGGTTTAATTTCTACGAATTTTTAAAGTTTTTAGCATTTTTCTGAAATTATTTAATTTAACAAAAATGGAATTATGACATCAACATAGCGTCAGTATGACATCAGCAAGTCAACAGACTCGCTGACCAGTCAAACCTGACAGTGGGCCCCACCTGTCATAGACAGAGCTATTAACAGTGGTTAAATTAAACTAAACAGGGCTAATTAGAGGGTGGGCCCCAGGTGTCAGTGACTAATTAGTAATTAGGTTAATTTTAACTAACAAATTAGTTTAAATGGCGGTGGACCCCGCACGTCAGTGGCACAGGGGTGCCCAGTCAACAGTTGACTGGGTCAACCCAGTCAGCTGGGGCCCCTGGGCCCACTGGTAGTGACCCTGGGGGTGGCCCCAGGTGTGCCACGTCGGCGGTGGCCAGCGGCTCGACGCCGGCGACGCCAAAACGCGGTGGAGGCACGGGCGCGCGTCGGATTTAGCCGTCCGGTGGCCATTTGGCTCGGGGCTGGGTGCGTTCGAACGAGCGCTCGCCCGCGCGTCGAACGGTGGCGGTGTTTTGGCCGAAAACGGCTGAAGACGGCGATGGCTAACGGCGGAGGCGGCGTCGGAGTTCGGGCATCAGCGGATCCGGCGATACACGGCCCGACAGAGCAAGCTAGCTAGCGCTATGGGGCCCTACACGCGTGCTGAGCATGACTACAAGCTCGGATGAGCTCATCGGCGAGCGTGGCCACGGCGAGGAGCTCGACGGCGGCGCTGTGTTCGGCCACAGCAGAAACGACAAACTACGGGTGCAGCAAACTAAGGAGGAGAAGGGAGAGGTGACGGAGCTCACCGAGCGGCTCACACGGAGGCCCTTGGAGGTTTCGGAGCAGCAGGAGTCGCCGAAGACGAAGAAGATCGTCGGCGACCGAAGCAAAAGGGGCGGCTCGATCCAGGTGATGCAGAGCTCGCCTGCTCGCGCGCGTGGTCGAGGTCGGGGTAGTCGAGGACGGCAGAGTCGACAGACAGGTTGGCGAGGCGAATGGGGCTCGGTGGTCGCGAGGACGAGCTAGGCACGGCGGCGGTGGCGCTCGGCAGAGGGGGAGAAGGGGAGAAGGGGCGAGCGCGAGCGAGGGAGAGAGGGGAAAAGTGGATAGGACGGAGGGGAGAGGCCGAGGGCGTCGCCCTTGTCCCCTCGCCAGCGTGTAGCATCGCGGTGTCGGTCGCTGGCCGGCGAGCGCTCGCTCGGCCACGGGGACGGCGACACGGCGAAGGAGAGAGAGCGGGAGGAGAGAAAGATGGGCCGGCTGGACTGGGCTGAGTGCACTGTGCACTTAGGCCCAGCCAGTTAGGCCTTTTTCATTTTTATTTTCTGTACTATTTTTACAGCAGCCTTTTGCATTTAAAATAGTCATCAAATGAGTTAGCAAAAATGTGGGGCTGGCAAAAACAAATACTGGTGAGTATTATGCACTGCCTCAAAAAGTTTGGGAAATTTTGGAAACCATTTGGGATTTTCCATAAATAGGATAGCATTTAAAAATGCTGAAATGATGTTGTTATAATTGCTAATGCTCATCTTTGCACAAGAGTGATGTTGTGTTCCTTAACAACAAATGGTTTTGGAATTCTTGCTAGAAGGTGAACATTTTTCCAGCAATTTTTGAACAACTTTATTTTGCACTTGAATTTGAATTGAATTTCAGAGAGGAAATTGAATGGAGATGTTTAACCACTATGATCAAGAAATGCAAATGATGATGACTTAGCATAATTAGCAGATGATCACAGTGCTTATTACACAGGGGTGTTACAAAATGTTCATATCCCTTGTTGTAGTTTGTCTATAAACTAGTTCTAAATTAGGAGTATGAGCTGTTTGAATATATACGACAAAATCGGGAGATTCACCAAAATCTAATGGTAAATCATGAGCAACATTTAAACAATAAATAGATTCTCTCTGAAGAGCGGGATCATAGCTAAAATTACGTACCAAACCGTCAGGGTTGTACTTGAGCGCGCTCTGTCTCATCGTGGACTGTTTGCCCTGCTTGTCGGGGCATCGACATGCCTCTGCAGGTGGCCGGTTCCTCTTTTGCTCCGCACGGACAACACACTAGTGCATCATGCTCTTTGGCACGTAGATCTACACCCCCGGACACCATCCACCCCATATCCTTATTCATAGAAGTTCCCCCACACCTTGGAGGTTTGCTATGAGCCCTTTTTGCACCGGCGGTGGTGGAGGAAGTGTTGGCACTAATGGAATGGGTATGAGATAGTGAAGGTTGTGTATTGTTGTCGTCGTCAAGAGAAGGATAGGCGTAGGTATTATCGGAATCAACATAGTCGGGTATGTCAACACCAAAATCAGTTAATAGGAAGCAAGGAAACTGGTTGTGATCAACCATGTTTGAGTGTGGGAAATGAGGGGGATGGGCAGTGATGGCTCTATATGTTACACATTTTTAGAGCTCATCTGTTACATGTTCTCTTCATATAACATGTCCCACTGGACCAAATATATGTCCATTATGCATGATTATCAGTTTTCACCCTTTTCATTGTGAGCATTGCATAATTAGTGTTTTTATTAGTTTCGTTTGTTTTGTTGCGTCTACGGTTATTTTGGAGCAACCTAGGACCAAGCGCGATGAAAAGGTCAAAGATGGGTTCAAAACGGACGACTGTCGGGCACCAGACTTAGGCAGTCAGAAGGTAAAAAATATCTAAATGCTCCAAATCAAGATCTAATACCACCGGTGTATCGACATCGTTCTCGCGATTACAATGAGCCCAAGAACGTAAAAAAAGGGATTTTGTATGAGAAAGTTATGCCCGTTTTACCGAAGGAATCCAGAGCGTTTGATGGCCTTTGGTACGACCATGGTTGGTCGTACCATGTACAAACAAGCACAAAATGTTGTGACTTCATCCATGCCATGCTTGCTATTGCTTAGAGTTGTGTCAGGCCTGATTCATCTGGGAATGAATTGAAATGTTATGATCATGTTCTGATGTTGAGAGCTAAGTGTGTGAACACGATTTGGTAAAGATAGCGATGAGAGGCCATGTAGGAATACATGGTGGGTTGTCTCATCGAGACCATCCGTAAGAACTGAGTTATGTTTATGTTATCCAAGACTAGCTACTACCAGACATTGGGTTCCGGCAACTCGACCCCTCTCGGCTTATTAATCGCCTTGATCTTTGTACAGGAGTTGCAACTAGTTTCTGGTGTTTGTAGGTCATGTTATTTGTCTATCAAGTGGCACCCGGTACAAGTGAGCTTGGGACAGACTAGGCACAGTGGCACGGTGTACCAAGCGTAGTTTCATCCGGCAAGGTGGGCTTGGGAACCCTGCACACATCGTTTGGGGCCACACGGTCGGACTTCCCTTGCAGGTTCAGCCTCAGGTAGGTGATAAACCTGAACTAGAGTCTTGCGTGGTTAGTCTGGTTGTGGCCGACACCCTCGCTAAGCTTCCGCTTGAAGGTTGCCGAGACCCATGACGCGTATATGGTGGTAAGTGGTGAGAGCGTGTGTGAAGAAGTATACCCCTGCAGGGTTAACTGAACTAATCGAATAGCTGCGTCCTCGGATATAGACTACTTAAAAAATTATATGGTTCATAGACAACTTGAAGTGGATACTCTAAAATGTGTAAGATAAGTGAGTGCTATGGATGATCTTCTCGTAGGGAGACGGGAGAGAATCCATAGTAGTGTATTGTTGTGGTGACTAGTGTACTCATGTGCATTTTCTCACCTCAAGGAATTACTGGTAGTCGTAGTACAGGATAGACACTGAGTCAAAGCTGGCTTGCTGCAGTTAAACCTCATAACCCCCTTCATTGATACATGATGCATAAGTAGATAGTTCTGATGTAAGTCTTGCTGAGTACTTTGTACTCATGGTTGCTTAATTTATGTTTTTTTGCAAAGGAGACGTTAGTCTCACTAGTGGTTTCAACGACGAGTTTGATGTTGACTGAGTAGCTTGGGAATCCCAGACAGAGGTCTGGTTCCTATGGAGGGTCTTGTAGATAGTCAGGCTTCTCAGCCCTTTTCTTTTGTAGTTGTTTGTATTCAGACATGTTTATGCTTCCGTTACTTGTATGACTTTGTATGTTGGGCCATGAGGCCCATGTTTGTAATATCATGCTATGTACGGCTCCTCGGAGCCTCTTAAATAAATATTTTGAGTCATAGCGTTATGTTGTGATGCCATGTTGTATCTACAAATTTCGTGCATATTGTGCGTATGTTTTGAAATGCATTGGTATGTGTAGCATTCAATACCTAGTTATCTACCTTTGGCAGCATTTCCTATAGGGAAATGCCTTCTAGTGCTTCCACTGAGCCTTGGTAGTGCGCTACTGCTCTGGAACACATGGATTGACCGGCATGTACCCTTCTTTGCTCCTATGTCTATCCCTACGGGAAAATGTCACTCGGTGGTTACTAAAGTCCTTGTGGCTTTGCTATGACTTGGTTACACTCGCTGCTAACTGACACGTGCATTGCTGGGTTACCTATGCATGTCCCTGTATGTTTCTGCCACCTTGGCATGTCGACCTGAGTTCTCTGTCATATAGATGCTAGCGGCATAATCATATACATGAGCCAAAAGACGCAAAACGGTTCCGACCAAGGTAAAGGCGACAACCCGTGGGTTACCGTGCGTAAGGCCGCAAAGTGACATGATGTGATATGTGTTAGATCGTTCTGACTTAGGATCGAGGTCCCGACATAAACCTTACATTCATACGGGTAGTCGGAATCGGACACTGAACTCTGAATCCTTAAAATCGGTACACTGTACTCGTTGATCCCGGATAATCTCGACCTGGACCCGTATTGTCCAGTTTGGCACGGTAGGAAAATAACAATCCCGGCCGGGATCCTACTCTACTCTCACTTACTACATGGGTCCACATGTCATGTTTACCTTCTCTCCTACGATCTCTGTGTCTCTGCGGCATGCTGTTCGGCAAGCTCAGCGGCCGGTGTACCTTGTGGTGGGACGCCGGAGGATGGGCAAGGCGGCAGGGGGTAGCGCATGGGAAAGAAGAGCAAGAGGCGTGACCGCCGGTCTGGTCGTCGTGCGCGTCGTCCACGCTGCACCTGGTGTGCTCTCGCGGCAGAGCAGCCGCCTAGCGCGAGCAGTGGAGGAAGAAATCGATGGAGAGAGGATGAATGTAGCTCAGGGACGCGGGGAGACGAGTCGCGCGGAGCTACTGGGGTGGTCGGAGCGGGCTTGTAGGCAAGGTGAGCTGTAGGGGAGTGCACGGCTGCACGCACACCAACTGTTTGACGGAATGGTGGTGCTACAGGAGGTCCTTGTGTAGTATTGCAACACCGCATCGAAGACGAGTAAGGTGTCCGAGGTCTCGCTCGCGCGCTTCTGACGGCCGCCTCAGCGCTCGGCCTCTTGTCGGGGTCTCGGTAGCTGTGTGGCGTGGCGTCGGGGTCGCGTTGTCCAGTCTCGGCCTCCCGGGAGCCCGAGACAATGTCAAACAACGTCGGCAGGACGTCTGGCATGTCCGTCGGCCGTGCGCTGCGTGCCAAGCGTGAGCAGCTCCCAGAGACGGCTGAGGCGAGACATCGGCGACAAATGCGCTAGCGCGGTGTCAGTATCGTCGAGGCGTGAATGCTAAGCAAGCTAGTATTAGTCAGTTCGTTGCTGATCCATGCCGATGTGTCCTAGTAGTATTTGTTCGTACTTGGTATTCGTAGTGCTTTTTTAGTCTCGTTCGGTTTGGGATTTCTTCTTTGATGGATTTGCATAAAGGGAGGAAGAGGACGAAGATGATATGTAGGCCCACATAGTAAGTGAGTGATCCTGGTCAGGATTATGTTTTTCAGATATAGGGTTGAAATTGACTGGGATTAGTAAAAACAAGGTGCCGATTTCAGGGATTTAAAGTTCAGGGTTTGATTTCAACCATCGATACAACTTCAAGGTTTTAAACAGACTTCACTCTAACTGTTTTATACAATATAAACTTTTAATAGTACTCCCTCCATTCCTTTATACAAGGTGCATTTGTTTTTTAATAAAATTTCACAATGTAAGGTGTATTTCTTCTAAATCCTCGTAATTCCTTTTTTAGCCCTCGAGGAAAAGGAAACTATCTCTCTTCTGATTGTCTGTATCCCTCCTTGTATCAAAAGAAGAAAACTATCTCTCTCTTAATTGCATGCATCTCTTACTTTACTGGACTTACTGATTTACTTGCCACTAACCAACAAATTTGCAAAGGGTATTTTTGTCCTAACACCTATGCAATTATGCGCCTTGGTCACCATGCCAAAAATAATACACCTTACGTAAAGGAACGGAGGGGGTACATCATAATATGAAAAAACAAGCAACAACCAAGCCATTAGTCGGACAATAACAGGTAAACTTTTCCATCACCGCATATAGGACTTCCGTATTATGTTTCAATGGGTGTGGCGTGCGGGCATAGCTAGTGGCATACTATTTCACCACTAAAAACAGATCCAACATGTATTTTCTCTATGCAGCACCAATACAATATCTCACACAGTTATTTTTCAAGAAACAATTGGCAACCAAGTGACAAAATCGTCGGTCATGTTCATTGTGATATACAACAAATTGAAGCAAAATGATACTAGAAATTATTACTATGTCCTTCACAGACCGGGCTTCGGTTTAAGTTTATAGGTAGGAACGCCAGAATAGTTCTGGAGCAAATTATTGATGACAAGCAAGAGCATTCCCTTCCCAGTAACATCCTTATACTGGAAACCTGTCAGTTTGGAACAGTCAGCTGTAAGTATAACATATAAAATATTATTTTGTGCGAAGCAAAAGGAGAGTGTACTGTATAGGTGTACGCGAATTATGCACCTTAATATATAGTGATGGTAAAAACTGAAAGGCAAATAACGTCATACTTCAAGCGGATGTCAATAGAATAGCAACAGAGAAAACTTCTGTAAAGTCCTTGCAATTAAAAGTTGTACTGTATTCTTTGTAAGTACCATAGCCACCACCGTAATATTGAGCAGTCAATTCAACATAACGGTGAGTATTTGTATAAACAGAGATTTGGCTGAACATCGCAAACATGATTGCTTACCACCGAACAGATACTAAAAAAAATTGCTGGCTATCAACAGGGGCAACGGATTAAAAAAATCCACCACCCCCTTCTTAAATCAGAGGTGCATTTTGCTGTATATGGTATCGATGAAACACCCTGTCAACGTGTCATATCTTTAACATACTATGAAAATGTTGCAAAATAACTAACAGATACTCAGAAACAAAGAATCGGGAAATCAAACCATATCAGCTTACACATCGATCAGAAACCAAGCAAAGGTAAATATGTACTAATTACTATGTGCAAGAATCGTACCTAGTTATTTGTGGATCTTATTAAAACTTGGAGTGATCCATATGGGAACTGGCCAATTCAACCATGGTTGGGGAGACACCACATCATTGGCAATTAAACCCTCCAAATTTAACATTCCAACATCCCGACGATTGTCTTTCGCATCCAGCAGCCAGTACTCGTCGTCATCAGTGAAATAGACATGGTTCCGCAGCAGGCTTGGGTAGTCCTTTGTGGAAAGGCAACAAGTGTAGTTGTGCCCAATGAACAACGCGTCATCCCCCAAATTCTGCACACGAACTGTCTGCTGCTTTTCAAGGTCAGCCCTGTATATCTCAACACCAACTGTATGCATCTCTTCTTGCTCACCACTTGTCTCCCTCTTGTACCTCCATATTTGCAGCACACTGCCAGACGACGTCTTGGATATGTACATATTATATGCCTCGAATGGCGAAGTGTCCTTGAAAATCATATCTCGGGTGGCATGAGAACCTTCAATGGCATAGCGATGGATCCCTCCGAGGAGATTCATCGCATAGAGCGCACCGTCATCGCCAAATATGCAGTCGGAGTAGTGTGGTGGTTCTCGGGGTGACGAAGATATCCAGTGCCACTTGTCATCGCCGACCCTCGCAAACGAGAGATCCCTATAGGGATTGTGAATCACCACCACCGTGCAATCCCCCATCGCGGGATCGCAAGACAGTATGGCCTTGAGATACAGGACTCCCCGGAGCTCGTCCACCCCATAGGGCTGCGGTCCATCGCCATAGAGAGAAAGATCGTACCTTTCGAGGTTGCCGTCGCGGTCGAAGACGGGGTTTACCTGCTCGATGGTGGTGACGGAGGGGAGGGCGACCTGCTCGCCGGTGGCGGGGTTGAGGAGGTGGAGCTCAGAGCGGGCATCGGCGGTGACGAGCCACCCGTGCGAGGAGCCGACGATGTTGCGCTCCCCCATGGGAGGGTCCGGGAGGCGCGCCCTGTAGGCCGCCTTCTTGTCGGCGAGGCTAAGGAGCTCGGCGGCGCGGGGGCCGGCGGCGGCGGTGGTGTAGAGGAGGCAGGGGGTTTGGGGGCGGCTGTAGATCCCGAGGCGGCGGAGGGCGCGGGCGGTGGCGCGCCAGGCGGTGCATACGTCGGCGGCGCAGAAGAGATCCGGGAACTCGAGGCCGCCGAGGACCGTGGTAAGGACATCTCGCGGCAGCTTGGACCAGTCGGGGCCGGCCGCCGTCGGTTCCTCCATTGGACAGGGGGGATCTGGCGAGAGAGGGGGAGAAAAATAAGAGCTGAGATTATATACACCGGCGATGCAGGGGACGAAATCGGTGATGGTGCCCTGCTTTCCCCATCCGAGTAGGAGTGAGATTCTTTCCCAGGGGAGTTGGAATAGAATTAGGGGAAGTTCGATGAAGGAAAAAAGTGTGGAAAAGAACTTGAATTCGATCTCCAAGTATGATTCAAACCCTGAACTCAGAATCCCTAAAATTGCCACCCTCTCTTTTTTATCCCGGTCCTTTAAGCGTTTGTGTGCACTGGAATTGAATACGTGGCAGAAACGAGGGGAAATGCCTACCAGCTGGAGTGACAGTGCATCATCATAAACCCCACTATCAACGTGAAAAATGACAAAACTGGCCCTTTGGCTAAAGTTCAGCACAAAATGACCCTGTTTCGAAAATATTTCATAAAATGACCCTATTTGCATGACGCCCGCACCCGGGGCGCCATGCTAAACAGCACGAGGCCCTGGTCAAAGGCGTCATACGGGTCGCCGATGACTTGCCACGTTGGCAGGGCATGGCCCCATGGCGCCCCAGGCCAGGGTGCCATGCTCAGCAGCATGACGCCCCTGCCCAGGGCGCATGCCCCTTGCGTCAACAAAATAGAGTGGCTCCTCTGTTTCCCACCACAAACCCTCTCTTTTCCCCTTCTTCACCCCAGCCGCCCCACTCATGCCCCTCCCTAATGCCCACAAAATTTCGTGGATCGGAGCTCCAAATTGGTGATTTATCCTCCCCTTCGACCCCTCAAGGTATTCTCCATCATTCCTCCTCTTTTTGTTGGTTGAAATCTTTGCATTGTGGCGATTTGGGGAAACCCTAGGTCATCCAATTTTGCTATTTTTGTTGATGCATTTTGGTGTTTATGATTGTAGATGGCGAGGATCGTGAATGTGTATCATGTGGACTTTGTCTCCTTTGAGAAGGGAGACGCGGAGTATGGTGATCCAAAGAAGAAGCCGGTAGTGATGGTGTTTCCCACAAGTCCTAGCCTTCAGGAGGTTGTGGTTGATCTTCGAAGAAGGTTGAATTGGATGGAAGAAAGCGATGGAGTAGACTTAATCGGAAGGTATAATGTTGGGTATGGGCAACATATTCGTTGGAAGATAATGCCTCTTGACTCCGAGTTTCATTGGGAAGCATATAAGGAGAGTGTGTTGGCCTCACAAGATAAATCATTTGAGTTATTTGCCACAAAGGTTGTTCGTGTTTGGTTGCACATTCGATTTGAATCTGTGTGCATCTTCATGTGATGTTAGAAGCCCGGTTCGAGATTCATAACATGTTAATCCGGATGTATATGACACAACAATGAGCCAACCTCCAATGACACAACCTTTGAGCCCCGTCGGGAATGACCAAGTTGATAATGAAGACTTGCACATGGATGGTGATGAGTTTGAGGGTGATGAATCGGAGGCTTATCTTCATGACCATTATGTTGGCGATGTGGAGGCAAATTGCATGGAAGAGGACATGGACCATGACATTCCATACAATAGGTCCTATGCGGGGGACTCGGAGGACGAAGGACCGGATGACGAAATAGATGAGGATGGTTTAACGGCTAAAGAAGCCAATGCTTTCAAGAAGGTAATAGGCCGGGATCACAAGACATCATTGTTCCATGATGTAAGCCTAGCTGATAAGGTGGTTGCTGATGGTGGCACAAGTAAAATTCTTGCACCAAGGTTAACTTCAAAGCGAGATACGGTGGCAAGTGTGTATAGTGTTAGTGAAGGAACAATCTTTGAAAGCTTGGTAGAACTTCAAATATGGGTTAAGGACTACGCGGTTAAGTTTCATCGACCATTCATTGTGGACAAGTCAAACTCCAAATTGCGTTATGTGGTCAAATGTGAGGAACACAAGAAGCATTGCCCTTGGGTTATCCGTGCAAGATGTGTGAAAGGCGAGCCTCAATGGAAGATTACAAGTACCGTGTTTCACCACCGATGTAGTGGCAAGGATATTGATGAGGCCAATGTAAAGGATGATCACCGTCAATTGACCTCCAAATTCATTGCATATCGATTTTCACCCTCCATAAAGATACTCCCGACATATCCTATTAGGGCGTTGATGGAGATGGTGAAGGAGGTTTTTGGGTACACGGTGACGTACGGAAGGCATGGAAGGCCAAGCAAGCTGTCTTTGAGATATTGTACAGTGGTTGGGAAGAATCATACAACCGCCTCGCGATGGTGTTGAAAGCAATGGTGGCAGAAAATCCGGGCATGTACTATGTGGTGGAGCCAGATGGCGTGAGAACAAGGATATACAACGATGCACCCGTTCAAATATTTGGACGTGCATTCTGGACCTTTGAGCCATGCATTAGGGCCTTCAAGCATACCTTGGTTCTTAACTAAGGGAAATACTTATCTCTACTTTGTTGCATCATCCTTTCCTCTTCAAGGGAAAAATCAATGCAAGCTCAAGAAGTAGCAGTGTCCACCGTAGCGAAACTGTAGTCGAAGCTGTTGATAAACCTGGCGAAACGCTCGCAGGGCCTTGTGGTCAGGTGGTTGTAAGTGCATCTAGTGCCCCTTAGTGATTTTGGTGTATTGAAGACTTATAGGTTAAGGGACTAATGCGTTTGTGAGTGTACACATGTTCTATAAGTCTATGAGGAGTTTGATATTTACGATGAAAGTCGACCCCTAAAAATGAATGTCTTCGGTTGAAGACTTTGGTTTTCTTGAAGACTTTGAAAGTGAGGAAATTGGTGTGACCTTGAAGACTTGATATTCATGCGAGGATTATGAAGCGTGAAGACTTTTGTTTTCGTAGTTTCATTTTCTTCTTCTTGAGTCATAGGAAACACCATACTGTTAAAGGGGGTCGAGGTAAAACTAAGGAAAAGTTTCCAAGTGATGCTCATATCAAAATCCTACACCTACCCAATCCTTTCGAGTGAAGCCATTGGAAATCTCATACAGTTCAGTCAATTTCTTTAGTGACAGAGACGAAGTTCTTCTGTTCTCTGAGGAATTTGTTCTGACTGAGGAGTTAGGAATTCGCCAGTGCGGATTGCCTACAAGTGAGGAACATGATAGCCCTGAGGAATTTGAGAGCTCAAATTTCCGACCGTTGCTGTGCTACGCGCCAGCTGTCCAAATATCCTACCCACCTAACGGTCATATCATTGAAGGGCATTTATGTCTTATCATGTCGGGCTGCTCCCTAGGCTATAAATAGCCGCCCCCTACAATCACTAGCTGGTTGGCTGCTCCGAGAGAAATTGACACTTGTCATTGAGAGCATCCCATCCTCCCAGGACTTTGAGCGAAAATCATCAAGTGAGGAAAAACCCAAAAAACCCAAACTCCTACAAACCCAAAGTGATTGAGCATCACTGAAGAGATTGTTCCTGTGTGGAACCGACGCTTGTTACCTTTGAGGACTATGCATCCTCCAGACGGTTAGGCGTCATGGTCTAGAGCATCCAAGAGGAATTGTGGATCGCCGAGTGACCAAGTCTGTGAAGGTTTGGAAGTCACCTGTGAAGACTTACCACGAGTGATTGGGCGAGGTCTGTGTGACCTTAGCTCAAGGAGAATACGGTGAGGACTGTGTGTCCTCAGGTTTAAATACCTAGCCGCTCCAACCAGACATACAACTGTCACAGCAGTTGGAACTGGTCTACCAAATCATTGTCTTCACCAAGCTACTGGTTCTATTTGCTCAACCCTTTCAATTCCTCGCATACTTGCTGTGTACTTGATCGTTAATATTTGAAGACTTTCTCAATTTCCTCAATCCTATTTCTTCAGTCACTTAGTCTTCAGCCTGCTTATCCTGTGTATCACGCTACCTGTACTCTTGCCTATTTCTTTTCATCATGATGACTGTGCTTATGCCATGTTATGTATGCATCTGAGTACTTATTCCGCTACTAAGTAGTTCGTTGCTTAGGAATTTCCTCACCTTGAAATTCCTCAGTGACGAATTTGTAAAAATCTCCTATTCACCCCCCTCTAGTCGATATAACGCAATTTCAATTGGTATCAGAGCAAGGTACTCCCTTGTTCTGTGTGATTTTGGTTTAACCACCTGGAGTTTTAGTTATGTCGACTGCAGGCATGATCAAGGTCTCGGCTGGGTGTCCTACCTTCGATGGGACGGACTACCCCTACTGGAAGAACAAGATGCGCATGCATCTTGAGGCAATTAACAACGATCTCTGGTACGTTGTGGAAATGGCGTTCCCTCCGTCACTCCTTCCGTGAACGCTGCTGATGTGAAGAGATTCAAGCAACTCGACTCTCAAGCGAAGAATATCATATGTGGCCATCTGAGCAAAGGGCAGTATGGCAGAGTGAGTGCTTTGGAGACAGCTAAGCTTATCTGGGATAGGCTGTCCAAGGTCAACGAAGGAGTCTCAACTCAACGTGACTCTCGAGTTGACGTTCTTCGCAATCTCTTCAACCGCTTCAAAAGACTCGACAATGAAAATGTTCAGCAAACCTTTGATTGCCTCACTGACATTTCAAACGAGCTTCAAGCACTGGGTGCCACTGACATCACCGACCATGAGGTGGTGAAGAAATT
This sequence comes from Thinopyrum elongatum, assembly GCA_011799875.1. NCBI lineage: Eukaryota > Viridiplantae > Streptophyta > Magnoliopsida > Poales > Poaceae > Thinopyrum > Thinopyrum elongatum. Next base: position 18,560,274 of record CM022299.1, read on the forward strand.
GCTGAGGTCACTCGACTCTTCATTCGATACACTGGCATTGATGATTCAAGAACGTGGAGACTACAAGTCACTTGATCCTGCTGATATCCTCGAGAGGCTAAATACTCATGAGTTCCAACTTGCTAAGAAGAGAGATCTCTACGGACCGAGCTATGGTAGATCTCGCGCACTGAAGGCCAAGGCAGTCTCTGAATCTGAAGATGAAGATTCTGGTAGCAGCCTTGGTGATCCCGAAGAACTGAGTCAGGAGCTAGCAATGCTCGTGAGGAAATTCCAGAAGTTCTCTAGACGTGGCCGATTTGGAAAATCCTCAAGAGGTGATGACATGAAATCAGATTCCTCATCCCGTGATTACAAGAAGAGGACTTGCCACAAATGCAAGAAACCTGGTCACTACATAACTGATTGTCCTCAGTGGGCAAAGGAATCAAAGAAGAAGAAATACAAGGATGACAGTTCCGATGACTCAAAGAAGAAGAAGAAATCTTCAAAGTCCTCATCGTCAAAATCTTCAAAGTCTTCATCTCACAAGAAGAGCAGTTCCAAGAAGGCTCGGGCATTCATTGGCAAGGAAATGGACTCTAAAGCTGAATCTGAGGAACATGAGGAAGAGGAGGCATCTGAGGAGTCAGACTCTGGTGTGGCGAGCCTAGCCCTCGCTACTGCTTACGTTAGCAAATCCATCTTCAACACTGAGGAAAATGGCTTCCCCAACACTGCTGATGACGGCAACGATGACTATGCTCCCACCTATTGCTTCATGGCAAAAGGTGCCAAGGTACTCAAATATCCCTCTGAATCAAGTGAGGATGAATCTGATGATAACCTCAAACCCAGCTATTCCAAACTTGCTAATATTGCTGTTAAACAACAAAAGGCTTTGGAAAAGGTTCAAAATATGCTAGACAAAAGCGATGACCTGTTAGGTGAGGAAATGGATCGAACTCAAACACTGACTGATAATCTTCAGCAACTACAGTCTAAGTTTGACAACCTTCAAAGTCGTCATGAAACTCTCTTAGTCGATCATGAGAAGCTTTCTTATGAATTTCTTCAAAGAAAGCAAGATCTTGAGAAGCTAAGGGTGAGTCATGAAGATCTTCAGAAGGAAAATGATACATTACTTGCTCAACAGATCAGTTCCGCTCAGGAAGAATTTGTTCCACCATGCTTGAAATGCATTGAACGTGAAACTGCTAATTCTTCACCTGAAAGTTCAAATGCTTCTACTGTTGCAATTTCTTCAACTATCTCTGTGGTCACAAATTCCTCATCTGAGGATACCACTAGTATCACTGACAAAAATGCAGGGTTGAAGGAATTGTATGTGACAGGCATGTACAAAAGCCTCAAAGGGCATCAGACTCTTTGTGATGTGCTCAAAAAGCAGATCTTGAACAGGAACCCTAGGAAAGAGGGTTTTGCCTTTGAGAGGAAACTCAATGCTGATGGGACCTACTGGAAACCTGAGCAGTATCCCAAAACCTCATGGGTTGCTGTGAAGGGACCTCCCGTAGATCCATCCACTTTATCTGGCTTTACTTGTGAATCCTCATATTCATCTGATGAGTCATTTGACTCCAACTATAAACTGTTCAAAAATCAGAATGGTGAAGTATTTGCTAGATATGTTGGAACTAACTGCAGGAATGGTCCCCCTATGAAGAGAATCTGGGTTCCCAAAAGGCGCCTTGAAAGTCTTCAGGTGAATGTCCTCATGACACCACCTGCGAAGAATAGGAACCCCAGATCAAATTCTTCATATGGACCAAAGTCTTCATATGGATCCAAGTCCTCATATGATCATCATCATGCTAATGCTTCTGTTTCGCAGGGAAAATCAAAGAGTTCTGATTATGTGCATTATTCTTCAAATCATTATGTTCATAAGTCCTCGAAGAATTTCTCTGCCTACTCATATGCCTATACTAATCCCTCTCCTGTGAAACGAAGTGCTTTGGCTTCAATGCCACCTTTCTCTTATAGAGCTCGCATAATGATGAACTCTTTGCCACCCCTTCAGATGTGGGTGGTGAAGAAAAAGAACTAACCTCTTATGCAGGGTCAGGTCTCTAGACGAACTAAATCATCTGAAGAATTTGCTGGAGAACTGAAATGCTTGAAAGGACACAAGCTAATCATGAAGAAATGATTTATTCATCTCTCACGTCCTCATACTACTATATATACATATGTTGAATTATTTGATGAAATTCTGTCTGATGAATTTGATGTCATATTCTTCACTCTGAAGTATATGTGTTCGTAAGATGCACTAATTCATCTGCAGGATGATTTACCCAAAGCTACTGAGTGGGTCCTCGATAGTGGATGTACTAATCACATGATCGGTGACAAGAGCTTACTGATGAACACTCCTTTATCTCCATCACATTTGAAGCATATCACCTACGCTGACAAAGGCAAAAGCAAGGTATTGGGTCTAGGTAGGGTTGCAATCTCAAAGGATCGACACATGGACAAAGTCATGCTTGTCGAGTCCCTCGGGTTCAACCTCATGTCAGTCTCAATGCTTTGTGATCTTGATATGGTTGTTGTCTTTGGCAAATATCGCTGCTTAGTGCTCATGGAATCTGGCAATTCCAAAGTCTTCGAAGGCTTTAGGAGAGGAGACTTGTATATTGTTGATTTCTCTGCAGGACCATAGCCTGCCACATGTCTACTTGCAAAAGCTTCAGAAGGTTGGCTATGGCATCGACGACTGGGTCATGCTGGCATGAGGAACTTACACACGCTCGTGAAGAAAAAGCACGGCATTGGCATCAAGGGTGTCAAATTCCTCAAAGATCATCTTTGTGGGGCTTGTGAGGCTGGAAAGATGACCAGAGCCAAGCACCCCTCAAAGACTATCATGACTACCTCTCGTCCTTTTGAATTGCTTCATATGGACCTCTTTGGCCCTACTCATTATGCCACACTAACAAATGCAGCATCTCTATATGGCTTTGTCATTGTTGATGATTATTCTCGTTACACATGGGTGCATGTCATTACTTACAAAACTGAAGTGCAGGAAGTCTTCAGACGATTTTCTTCAAGGACTTCGACGAATTTCGGTGTGAAGATCAAGCATATACGTAGTGACAATGGGACCGAGTTCAAGAATACTGGTCTTGATGACTATCTCGATGAACTTGGTATTACTCATGAGCTATCTGCCCCATACACTCCTCAGCAGAATGGCGTTGTGGAGCACAAGAACAGGACTCTTGTTGAGATGGCTCGCACCATGCTTGATGAATACAAGACACCTCGTCGCTTCTGGCCTGAGGCAATTGATACTGCATGCCACATCATCAACAAGGTATATATTCACAAATTCTTCAAGAAGACCACATATGAACTCCTCACTGACAAGAAACCCAATGTGAGTTATTTCAAAGTCTTCGGTGCTAAATGCTGGATTAGAGATCCTCATCACAATTCTAAATTTGCACCGAAAGCACATGAAGGTTTTATGCTTGGTTACGGAAAGGACTCGCACACCTACAGGGTCTTCAACACCTATCACAACAAGGTTGTTGAAACTGTAGATGTGCAGTTCAATGAAACTAACGGCTCGCAAAGAGAGCATCTACCTCCTGTGTTAGATGAAATGACTCCTGAGGAATCCATCAAGCTAAAGGCTACTGAGGATGTTATTCCTACCGAAGAATCTGCTGAAGAAGTCATTCCAGATCGTGAAGAAAATCATGCTGGTACATCTGAAGAAAATGGCTCTGAAGAAAATGCTGAGCCAAATCAAAGTCGTCAACCTGCTCATCATCGCGTTGCAAATGAAGTACAGATTGAGAGAATCATCAACGACATCAACGCACCAGGTCCTCTTACTCGCTCAAAAGCTTCACATTTGTCTAACTTTTGTGGGCATTTTGCTTTCGTCTCTATCACAGAGCCCACCAAAGTTGATGAGGCATTTCTGGAGCCTGAATGGATTCAAGCGATGCAAGAGGAATTACATCAATTCGAGCTGAACAATGTGTGGGAGCTTGTCAAGCGACCAGACCCACGCAAGCACAATATCATCAGTACCAAATGGATCTACCGCAACAAGCAAGATGAAAATGGCCTTGTGGTAAGGAATAAGGCTCGTCTTGTAGCTCAAGGCTACACACAGGTTGAAGGAATTGATTTCGATGAAACTTTTGCACCTGTTGCTAGCCTTGAGGCTATTCGCATATTGCTTGCTTATGCTAACCATCATAATATCATGTTATATCAAATGGATGTGAAAAGGGCTTTCCTCAATGGTAAGCTTGAGGAAGAAGTATATGTTGCTCAACCCCCAGGTTTTGAAGATCCTAAGCATCCTGACAAAGTCTTCAGACTAAATAAGGCCCTCTATGGCCTCAAGCAGGCCCCTTGGGTGTGGTATGATACTTTGAAGGAATTCCTCATGAAGAAATGTAGGGGAACGCAGCAGAAAATAAAAATTTTCTGACCTACGCACCAGCCCAGGACCACTATGGAGACTGCATACAAGGTTTGATCTTTTTCGTTACCGACTCGTAGAGCAGCGGAAGTAGAGTCGATGACGATCGTCGGTGCAGATCCCCGCAGCTAGAATTTTACAACCTCCCAACCGCAAGGATGTACTCCCTCATCTGCCCCTCGGACAGCCCTCCGGGAGGTGGTCGGACAGTCCCTCAGACAGTGTCACGGACAGCCCTTCGGGAGGAACCTCGAAACTCGGACGGTTACTTGGACAGCCCTTCGGGAGGACACTCGAACAGCCCCTCGGGCAAAAAGGATGAAACTACGACCTATCTACGGGGTTGCACACATACAGTGTCATCTATCCGGTAGGGCTTCGCCATCCAGAACTAGTTCCCACCGGAATCCAGACAGCCTTTCGGCACTACGAAACTATTTCGTGGGAGGGAGAGAGAATGCCAGATCATGCATGGCTTGTGTGAGAGAGTTGGAGTGGGGATGGAGAGCTCCTCTCCACCTCCTTATATAGTGGTGGAAGGGGTGAGGGGGGGCTGAAATTCAGCCCACAAAACATGCACCCACCAAACAAGGAAAACATGTTCCCACCAAACATGGAGAAAACATGTTCCCTTGTCCATGGTGTTCCCCCATGGGGCCCCACCTTCCTCCCAACACTCTCCACCATTTGTGGGGGCTGCCCCCCACCATGGCCCCCCCAACATCTTTGTCCAGCCACAAGGGGCTGCCCCCTCAAGGGGGGGGGGGGGCGCCCCCAAAACAGCCCAAAACAGCCCCCACGATCCGTGGGATCTTGTCCCCTCATGCTGGGACAAGATGTTTTCCGCGACTATTACTTCTGAAAAATTCCGGAAGGTCCCAGAACATTTCCGAAACCCTCTAAAATTATCTGGACGCGCTCTGGAACATTTCTGGTATGGTGGTTTAATTTAAAACCATCTTCGTTTACCCGGTAAACAATTCCGGCAGCTCCGAAACTTTTTTTTTGGTTTTTTCTCCGGAAAAATTCCAGAAATTACCAGACCAATCTGGCAACCTCCAAAACATTCCCGGTGCTTGCCAAAACCTTTTTGGATCAATGGTTTTATCCGAAACAACTTTTCAGTTTTACCGAAACTTTTTCGGTGTTCTCTCCGAAACTTTTCCGTTGTCTCTGAAACTTTTCCAGTGACTTTCTCTCGGACTCCTTGTCTATTATTCAGCAGATAGATGACCCTTAAGCGTGTGACCCTATAGGTTCGGTGAAGTATAGACATGACCAGAACACTTTCCGATCAATGATCAGCATCGGAGCCGTGGACACCCATATTGACCCCTATACCCACACGAATAAATATTCGAGTGAACCTCCAGTTGCCGTGTGCTATTCCTGTTGCTTCACGATATGTTACAAATACCCGAGGTGAGACATGTTGGCATTCCCGTGGATCAACAACTTGTCCACTATGCCAGTTACCTCGTTACCGGTATTGTTCTCTTTTCTCGTTACCGTGTTCCGGCATCCCTGTGATCAAATCACATTGTGTCTGGCCAGACGATGATGGATTCCGTAACACCGAGAGGGCCCAGAGATATCTCTCCATCGTCGGAGGAGCAAATCCCAATCTTGAGCTATCAAGTTACTTGACATACTTTTCCATGAACCCGTAAGCCGCCGTAATAGCCACCCATTTACGGATGACGTTTAACAAACCCCAAAGTTCATGAAGCAAGCATGAAGAAACTCAATACTCTCATGGTCTAAGGAATCATGCAAACGTTAACCATCTATGTGTTATTAACCATTAACTTGTGACGAATGTATCTCATAGCATAACATCAATTCGGGTCGATTCAACACAAATGTTCTCCTAACATTGTGCCCTCAAAATTGTCGGCATAGTCATGCCCATGATCAGGAAAACAGGATCATCATGCAATACTTGAGCCAGTCATAGAGGCTTGACTAGGAATACATTTTACCGTTTATTATCCCACACATGCACATGAGTTTCCCTCCAAGCCTCGTTTTATTTGTAGACTCGAGAACCACAGCAGTTATAGCATGGAACATAAACCTAATTATGAACAGGGAGATAATCAATAACATTTATTATTGCCTCTAGGGCATATCTCCTACAGACTCCCACTTGCACTAGAGTCAATAATCTAGTTAATGCTAATGCACTTTACACCTGTGGCACACCGGTGTAAATATGCTTCGCTTGTGGTATAGCCTGATGTCCAATGGATCTGACAACTTCAGATCCGTGTGTATCTTTGCATATCCTCGCGTTTTCACGCTTTCACAAAATTCATATTTTGTGTGAACTTGGCTTTGTATGTATGTGAATCACAGGTCAGACCTGGATTCCTCAGACTGAGTTATGGAGCAACTACCTGCAGTAGTGTCCCATTGACAAAAGCCAACTTGGAACCATACTAAGTTCATGAATGAACTATATGATTCAACATCTTCTTTGTCGCTTTTAAAAGCGGCAACATACTTCGCCTCTGTTATAGAATTCGCCACAGTAACTTGTTTGGAACAATTTCCAACTACCGTGCCACCATATTGTGTATTACACAAAACCCTTAACTTAAATCGAAAATCGCATGGAGCATTAATGAAGACTGTATCGATGCAATTACTTACAACGAGCACTTCATAAACTCTGCTTGTGAGAAAACATGTCATCAGTACTACTCTAGTACTCAATGACATCTTTCACTGTTGTCCCATGATCAGTACTTTTGATCACTTTGGTATCTATACTCGCAACAACTTTGGAGTATTGGACATATCTGGTTGTTTTTACATTCCATGGAATACATGATTAATCCAAACACGAAGGTGTGTGGAATCTCCATCATGTATTTTGCTCATCAGTGTTTTTGGGACACCGAGTCTTGCAAAACTCTTTCCATGTGATTTCGACATGAATCACTCCTTGGCATTTTAAATGCTAAAAAGTTTTAGCATCTTGTCAATATGTATTCATTGCTTAGCCCCATTAGGTAAATCTATCTCCATAGATCATTATACCTAATATTAAGGATATTTAGCCCAAGCACTTCATCGAAAAAACTATTTTCAAATGAAGTCCTAATTCGTGTCAAGAAATTTATTTCCAATAACAATGTGTCAAGCACACAAGGTGTTTAGAAATATTATTATGCTCCCACTTACTTTATTGAATCACAAGCATCTTCGTTACCCATTGATGAAGTCAAACCCCTTTGACCATTTCATCAAAACACGAAGATTCCAACTCCATTTTGCTCTCTTCTGTCCATCGCTGGAACTCTGAAGTTTGCATGCTTACTAGCATCCTCTAGACTGACAAAATACCTTGGACTGTAACACATGCAAGTCCTTGGTTTTATTTCCATCATATGGAAATCCTTTTTTCATCCTTGTTTCATATCTCATGATTGAAATATGTATTAATTGCTAGTTCAACCCGAACTGACTTTAAGCATCCCTATGATGAAACAACCTCATAGTAGTCAACTCCTTGAACTTGCTATTGCAACAAGTCGAGCTTTATGGATAAAACATTTTTATCCGTATCAGTTTTAAGTTCCATAAAAATTTGTTAGAGTCTAAGTCTTCCGAAAGGTGTATCAAGGTTTTAATCTTGAATCACTTATATGGAAACTAACTCGGGTTGTATTGGCATTTAGCCAATTCCGGAGTCAGGGCCCATCAACGCTTCCTTGTGTATCATAGGTATACTGTTGTCTAACAACAATATCTTGTTTGCGCACCTGATAGGTTTGCACGAGCTTTGCCTACGTGGTTCAGCTGCAAGTTCGACCGAAGTCCATACATTTTATTGTAGAGATTTCCATATCAGTCGCAGTAGGAAACTCCGGAATCACTTCCAAGGTTCCTTTCCTTTGACCTGATGACGAAGATACTGGTTATCTCGTCGAGTTGCACTGTCCTCCCACTCGCCTTTTACAAGAACAATTCTCTTTAAAAGCATACCGTTTTGTGGCAAAAACCTTTGCCTCAGTATAGTGGTGGGGGAATACCCAATGACTTGGGATAACCTACAAAGTAGCACTTGTCTGATTTGGAATAGGTTTGTAACCTTTTACACAAGCCCCATATTCCAAATGTTAAGAAAAGATATAACATGGTTGGGCATACCATACCATGGTGTCATTTCAACAGACCCTCGGAGCTCTTTTCAGCGTAAAAGCCGCAGTCTCTAAAGCATCACTTTAAAAGGGATAATGGCAAATTTATTTATGTCATCTTTGATCTTACCATGTCATAAATGGTTCGATTGCATCTTCATGGACTTTCCACTTGCAGTGGTGTTCCGGGAGGTGCAAGTTATGAAACCCCTTTCACAACTCATCAGACATTCGCTAAACTTGTAACTGAAATATTCCTTTCTGCAATCAAATTGTAGAAACATAATTTTCTTGTTACAATAACTTCTACTTCATTTTTGAAAACCTTTCGAATGATTTCAAAAGATCCAGACTTACGTCTCATCAAGCAAATATCCATATATCTACTTGAGTCATTTCTGAAGATAGTAAATCCACTACTTGCAACATTTATCGGACTACACACATCAAATGTATGATCACCAATAAGTTTGTTGTTCGTTCCTTATGGCCTATGAACGGTATTTCAGTCACTTCACTTTTCGGAGGAAATTTGCAAGTGTCAGATGATTCAAAATCAAACGACTTCAAAATCCATCATAATGGAATTTTCCATGCGGGTTTCTCCAATGTGACCAAATGCAGTGCCACACTTGTGTGGTGTTCTTTTAGTCTTGCGACATTTAGCGTCAGTGTTATGGATGTATCATATTTCTATCAATATTCATAACATACATCCCATCTTGGATGGAAGCATGGCCCTTCATGTTATTCATAATACTGAACAACAATTGTTGGTTTTTATGAACAACTCTTTTGCAACAAACATTGTGCAATGGGCTAGAGTGTATGAAACTCTAAAATGAATTATGAAAGTAAATATAGAGGTAATGCATTATTATCAACATTCATAATATACATCTCATTCATAATGAAAGTATGTCCCTTATGTTATTCATAACATCGAACATAAAAAGTTCTCTTATGAACAACCTTTTTGCAAGATACCTTATGCAAAAGGCTAGAGTGTATGAAACTCTAAAATGAATTATGAAAGTAAATACATAGGGAATACACCGATGGAAGGTATAGTAACATTTACTATGTTCCCTGTGTATACCTAAACCTCATTCCTGGCTAGTCTTTCAGGCCATAGTAGTTCTTACATCGAGTTGAAATAGAATGCAATCGAGCGGGTGTCTTTGTGATTAACTCACAATACCCAAGAATTAGTGATTAACATGTTTAACCATAATTCCCAAGAACTATATCTTTGACCAGCCTTCTATACATCAAAAACTTGTATGACATTCATACATGAGCTGGATATTCCAGTCTTCTCTCTTATTGCCTTTATACTTCTAACAGTTTAACTTTTAGTATTTCTCCTACTCTCAGAAGAAGCACCGAACTTAAGAGTGGCGTTAGCCCCAGACTTCCTAGGTGTGTAAGTCATACTAACACCCTTCGGACACTTCCTTTCTCTTGAAGTTGTTATTTTATTCACCTTTCATCATATGACAGGCGTTCTTCTGGATCCCTCTCTTATCAGTCTAATGCATAGTAAACTCCTTTACTAATAGTTTGCAAACAAACATTGCTTTGGATATCTCATATCTTTTAGCCTTTGTCTGTCTCTGAAAATGATTTTCAGATTCCATGAATATCACATAACTATCCAAACTTTCGAAGTTCGGGTCTCATGGAAACAAACATATTGTACTTGACTGAAACGGAATTCTAGCTTTTGGATCGAAGGACGAGAGTCACATGATCCATAGCATTAGTGGGAGAATACTGAAAGTATGTGATAGGACAAAGTCCTTCTCAGCACTCTTGAGGACAATCCTCACATTACGTTACCAACCGTAAAGTTTTAACCAGATATTTAATAGCTGTTAAATTTAATAGGGAAGGTGGAAACGCGAGTCATTATTCTACAACTATTTTGCAAATCACACTTTAGACAGTGTTCAAAATTAATTGCACAGAGAATTAAACAAGTTAATTCTAAAGTGCGCTCCCACTCAAATCAATATCTCTCATAATTGATTGTGAATGATTCAAGACCTGAGTTTTGATTGTTTGCCACGATGGTAGCATCACAGATGACAAAAATCTCAACCGGTAGGCCAACTTGCCAATCACATCTCTATGTGACTCTTGTTCATCTTTCAATGCGTGTGTTCCGAGCTCATGACTTTCATGCCTGAATGTCAAGACAACCAAGTGATCTCGCTGCGAGGTCTCAACTCACCCGCCTCACACTTCCCTAACCGTTCGTACCCATGGTAGCATGTGATACCCCGAAAGGTTAGGTGCCGTGACGGTGCTACACTTGGGAGAACACTAACTACTTGATATTTTTGTGAGAGATCACCCTAATAAAAGCGACTACCGCACAATCAAGAAGGGTGCATCATAAGGGATAAACATCTCAGGCAATTCATAATAGCATGATATGGTATAGCCCTTTCTGACGGAGAAGTCTTGTATTTCTTCGTCTTCGGCATTCGCGTCGGTGTTCACCTTCGCGAAGATTGCCACCACCTTGTCGATGCACCAGATAATATTGTTATCTCTATAGCTAATAAAATAATGCATTACTTAAGGTTGACACACAGGTTAATAAAGTGACAATCATATGGCTCCAGCCATCATGCCGAATCATGACACGCAGGTCATGTTAATCAATTTACATCATATAGTCATCTCAAACATAATCAAATTATTATGAGCACTGCTATACCACATCACATGCAAACCCTCCTGCAAAACCAAGTTAGACGCCTCTAATCGGTTCATGCAAAATCCATTTTACGTGGCTTCTAAGGTTTCGAAACAAACCGAAGCTACCAACGTCCATCATCAAGCATGATAATCCAAGTCGCTAGATTAACAATGCGGGGTGTATGAAACACGAGATAATAAAATCTCAAGCCCCATACTGAACTTCGTCATACGCATGACCCCTGTGCAGATCATATCTGCATTGCCCTTTCGTCTGCGAAACATCCATCTTTCTTTAACTATGGTGGAACCCAAAGAACTGTTAGCACTTCGTTGATCTGTCAATCAGCATACTCAGGAGCAGCATGAAAGGATCGCGGATTGCCAGAACTTTGTTAGATTCCACCATGCCGTCAAGATCAGGATTATGCAAATTCAAGGGAAGCAACAGGAACATCGGGTAACAGATTTCATCTGCTACCCGCACAAATAATTTTCAGTAATAGAACTCATCTACTACCTAATTATATTGTGCAACACCCATACATCTCATGTATTATAGATCGCAACCTGCATCTACGCATAGCACGGCTCATGATGCCACTGTAGGGGAACGCAGCAGAAAACAAAAAATTTCCGACCTACGCACCAGCCCAGGACCACTATGGAGACTGCATACAAGGTTTGATCTTTTTCGTTACCGACTCGTAGCGCAGCGGAAGTAGAGTCGATGAGGATCGTCGGTGCAGATCCCCGCAGCTAGGATTTTACAACCTCCCAACCGCGAGGATGTACTCCCTCATCTGCCCCTCGGACAGCCCTCCGGGAGGCAGTCGGACAGTCCCTCGGACAGTGTCACGGACAGCCCTTCGGGAGGAACCTCGAAACTCGGACAGTTACTTGGACAGCCCTTCGGGAGGACACTCGAACAACCCCTCGGGCAAAAAGGATGAAACTACGACCTCTCTACGGGGTTGCACACATACGGTGTCATCTATCCGGTAGGGCTTCGCCGTCCAGAACTAGTTCCCACCGGAACCCAGACAGCCTTTCGGCACTATGAAACTATTTCGTGGGAGGGAGAGAGAATGCCAGATCATGCATGGCTTGTGTGAGAGAGTTGGAGTGGGGATGGAGAGCTCCTCTCCATCTCCTTATATAGTGGTGGAAGGGGTGAGGGGGGGGGGGCTGAAATTCAGCCCACAAAACATGCACCCACCAAACAAGGAAAACATGTTCCCACCAAACATGGAGAAAACATGTTCCCTTGTCCATGGTGTTCCCCCATGGGGCCCCACCTTCCGCCCAACACTCTCCACCATTTGTGGGGGCTGCCCCCCACCATGGGGGCCCCCCCAACATCTTTGTCCAGCCACAAGGGGCTGCCCCCTCAAGGGGGGCGCCCCCAAAACAGCCCCCATGATCCGTGGGATCTTGTCCTCTCACGCTGGGACAAGATGTTTTCGGCGATTACTTCTGAAAAATTCCGAAAGGTCCCAGCACATTTCTGGCACCCACTAAAATTATCTGGACGCGCTTCGGAACATTTCTGGTATGGTGGTTTAATTTAAAACCATCTTCGTTTACCCGGTAAATAATTCCGGCAGCTCCGAAACTTTTTTTTCGGTTTTTTCTCCGAAAAAATTCCAGAAATTACCAGACCAATCTGGCAACCTCCAAAACATTCCCGGTGCTTGCCAAAACCTTTTTGGATCAATGGTTTTATCCGAAACAACTTTTCAGTTTTACCGAAACTTTTTCGGTGTTCTCTCCGAAACTTTTCCGTTGTCTCTGAAACTTTTCCAGTGACTTTCTCTCGGACTCCTTGTCTATTATTCAGCAGATAGATGACCCTTAAGCGTGTGACCCTATAGGTTCGGTGAAGTATAGACATGACCAGAACACTTTCCGATCAATGATCAGCATCGGAGCCGTGGACACCCATATTGACCCCTATACCCACACGAACAAATATTCGAGTGAACCTCCAGTTGCCGTGTGCTATTCCTGTTGCTTCGCGATATGTTACAAATACCCGAGGTGAGACATGTTGGCATTCCCGTGGATCAACAACTTGTCCACTATGCCAGTTACCTCGTTACCGGTATTGTTCTCTTTTCTCGTTACCGTGTTCCGGCATCCCTGTGATCAAATCACATTGTGTCTGGCCAGACGATGATGGATTCCGTAACACCGAGAGGGCCCAGAGATATCTCTCCATCGTCGGAGGAGCAAATCCCAATCTTGAGCTATCAAGTTACTTGACATACTTTTCCATGAACCCGTAAGCCGCCGTAATAGCCACCCATTTACGGATGACGTTTAACAAACCCCAAAGTTCATGAAGCAAGCATGAAGAAACTCAATACTCTCATGGTCTAAGGAATCATGCAAACGTTAACCATCTATGTGTTATTAACCATTAACTTGTGACGAATGTATCTCATAGCATAACATCAATTCGGGTCGATTCAACACAAATGTTCTCCTAACATTGTGCCCTCAAAATTGTCGGCATAGTCATGCCCATGATCAGGAAAACAGGATCATCATGCAATACTTGAGCCAGTCATAGAGGCTTGACTAGGAATACATTTTACCGTTTATTATCCCACACATGCACATGAGTTTCCCTCCAAGCCTCGTTTTATTTGTAGACTCGAGAACCACAGCAGTTATAGCATGGAACATAAACCTAATTATGAACAGGGAGATAATCAATAACATTTATTATTGCCTCTAGGGCATATCTCCTACAGACTCCCACTTGCACTAGAGTCAATAATCTAGTTAATGCTAATGCACTTTACACCTGTGGCACACCGGTGTAAATATGCTTCGCTTGTGGTATAGCCTGATGTCCAATGGATCTGACAACTTCAGATCCGTGTGTATCTTTGCATATCCTCGCGTTTTCACGCTTTCACAAAATTCATATTTTGTGTGAACTTGGCTTTGTATGTATGTGAATCACAGGTCAGACCTGGATTCCTCAGACTGAGTTATGGAGCAACTACCTGCAGTAGTGTCCCATTGACAAAAGCCATCTTGGAACCATACTAAATTCATGAATGGACTATATGTTGGTCCTCGAAGAAGCAGAACTGCGTATCACTCTCTACTGCTGAAGCTGAGTATATTGCTACTGGTTCTTGCTGTGCTCAATTACTGTGGATGAAGCAAACCCTCAAGGACTACGGCATCAACATGAAGAATGTGCCACTCTATTGCGACAACGAGAGTGCCATCAAGATTGCTCATAACCCAGTTCAGCACTCAAAGACAAAGCACATCCAGATTCATCATCATTTTCTTCGAGATCATGTGTTGAAGGGCGACATCTCTATCGAGCACGTGAAGACTGAAGAACAGCTAGCTGATATCTTCACAAAGCCCTTGGATGAGAAGAAATTTAGCAAGTTGCGGAGTGAGCTAAATATCTTAGAATCTTCGAATGTTCTTTGAAAAGGACACACATCCTAACACTTATGCAAAATTGATGACTTAGATGTGCAACACACGAAGTAACATTTTTCTTCAATCAATGAAGACAAACCCGCTAAGTGTGAAGAAATTATTGAAGAATTTGATTCTCAGAGCCCTACGACAATTGTACACGGTGTCTGAAATCATCATTCTTATACGGTGGGTCACGCCACCACAAAACTTGAAAATTTTCAAAATTGAGTTTTTCTTCATTTTGCAAATTCTTCAAATTTTCAAATTCTTCAACTTTGCAAAGTCTTCACTCTTTCCGACTGTGTTGTTCATTGACTATATATATCTTTGAGTTTGTCAGTCCTCTACAACATTCACTTATTGCTAATTCTTCAAGTTGACCTTTACCTAAGTGAATGTGATCGGACCCTTTCCCCCTCTATGCTAAACTCAACCCAGTCTGTTCACAAACTCTTCATGTGCGTTCTATTTGAAACCCGTTCAAAGTCTTCACTGTGTCCTTGACAGCTGAAGAATTTGCAAATGAAACCTTAAAATATTCTTATCTGAATTTTCGGCCCTTGCCGCTTAAACCGTTCCACATCCCTCGATAAGATTTATCTATTCACCCACGATCTAACACGATCTCCACTTCACAGTACGTAGGTGACACATGTCGCTAGGATGAGAAGGGTCAGGGGCACATTCGTCCATTTTCCTCGGACGAGCGGTTTTTCACCTCGACTATAAATACCCGTCGCCCTCCTCAGATCTCATTTACCCCGCTCGATCTCACTCTCCTCACTCGAGCTCTCAGACCTAGCACCGCAGCTACACTCCATCATCGCCGGCGAGGAAGAGCTTCACTGTCTCGACCTCGTCGCCGTCGTACTCACGCCGGCCGCGGAAATCTTCACTCCGCCGCCGCCGTAGCTGTTTTCCATCGCCAAGTTAGGGCGTGGAAGATCTGAACGGACGAGCTTCTCCACTGCTACTCTCAGTTCGCCGTGTTCTTCATCAAGGGTAAATAAAATCTATTTTTACTGCCCTTGTTGATTCTAATGATTTCCACAAAATCTTCAAAAGGTGTTTATTCTTCAACTTTCATGTTCTTTGTGACGCCCCCGGCCTAATCATGCACTAATCATACACGCAAATGCACACGATCAAGCCTAAGGACTCACGGGAAGATATCACAACACAACTCTAAAACATAAATAAAGTCATACAAGCTTTATATTACAAGCCAGGGGCCTCGAGGGCTCGAATACATAAGCTTGCGAACAAGCATCAGCGGAAGCAACAGATATCTGAGTACAGATATAAAAGGAAACACAGAAAGGCCTTAAGAAGGCGAGACAAAAGAAAACACTACGATCGAAAGGCGTAGGCCTCCTGCCTGGGAACCTCCGATCCTACTCCTGGTCGACGGCAAGCTCGAGGTAAAAACCATCTCGGGGTAGTAGTAGCGATCGCCGGCGCATCTGTCTCAGGGGCTCCGTCCTCTGGTCACGACAAACTGATATGGGGAGAAAAGGAGAGCAAAGCAACCGTGAGTACTCAGAAGTACTCAGCAAGCAAGGATCTACACTACATATGCAACATTTTCAAGGTAAGGCTGTATATGTGGACTGGGCTGCAGGAATGCCAGAATAGAGAGGAAAGCCTAGTCCTATCGAAGACTAGCATCTTCAGCGGTCTTGCAGCAATAGAAGAGAACAGAACATATCACTATAATGTAGCAGTATCATTTAGTCTCAACCTCACCCAGAGATCCTTTCTCGACTCCCTGCGAGAAAGCGATCCCAGAGCCATACAGTCATCAACCTCGTCCTGAGATCCCTTCTCGACTCCCTGCGAGAAGCAATCCCAGAGCCATATATCCAGGTCTCATCTCAAGTTCTAGCTGTATCGATCGGGATACAACTCCGAGTGTCCGTTACCGAGGATCCGGCTATGCATAGATTAGTTCTTCCCTGCAGGGGTGCACCAACTTACCCACCACGCTCGCTTAACTCCGGCCGGACACACTTTTCCGGGTCATGCCCGACCTCGGTCAAACGACACACCGTAGCCCTACCTAAAGCTCAGCAGAGAGGTCCCCGCCGGTCTACATCCTAAGCACTCAGGGGTCTTGGGCCATCGCCCTGTGCACTCCGGGTCGTTGCGAGCAGGGTGGATACCAGCGCCAACGGCACGATCCGACCCAGCCACAATGCTGAACTGGACGTCTGACAGAACTGTCGGCTGATACTACGATGCAGAACGCCCATACTATGCCCACGTGGTGGTTAGTGCTATCGGGCCAGAGGCCCACTCAGATCAAATATCCAAACCGTAGTACCTAGGGCTTGCGGTCACGAGCAGAGACTCACGAAAGATGTGACCCCGTCGCCCCGTCTCGAGGACTTGCGGCAAGGGCTAAGAATGCCCGGCCACGCCTCGTATCCAACACTCGGGCACCATACAGGCAACCCGCCTTCACAACACACGCCTCTCAGGCGCACGCGGGTACCCCTCAGGGTCGACCCGCCTATCCAAGTAACAGTGTAAAATTATCTGTGTGTCTTTAACATCGGGGGAATCCGAGGTGTCACCCTCGTAGGATTCCTACTCGATGTAATCGTCAAGGTGAACTCAGAGGAATCACCCTCGCTGGGTTCACACTTGAGGTGTTGTACGACGGTGTCGTTATCGGAAGCGGTGAAGGAGGAATCACCCTCGATGACCACGTCCGAGTAGCTACTCTACAGAGTTAACATCAGAAGTGCTACAAGAGGTTTCACCCTTGGCACTCGATAGTAACGCTGCAGGGTCGTTACAACTAAGGGGGGTGGTGTGCGGTGTCGGAGCCTGGTCTTCAATCCCGTTGATCGGGTCTTCGGATTATCCAGCGGGGCAGTCGGGATAAGTGGGGTCACTGATAGGTCTCTACCCAGCCTATACTAAGCAGTTTTAGGATATGCAGGTATTTATCAACAGTAGGTGACAATAAACAGGCTATGCATCAGAATAGGTAAAGCAGTAGCAGCAGCAATTCTAATACAAGCATGAGAAATTAGAATAGGCGATATCGGTATGCTCAAGGGAGGGGCTTGCCTGGTTGCTCGACGGCAAGGGCAAGGTTGTCAGGGGTCGTCGGACTCCGGAGCTGCGTCGGTCTCGGGGACGACGTCGGTGTCAGGGTCTACCGAGAGAGAAGAGGGAGAGGAAACAGTATAAATACACAGTAAACAAGTGCATGATAGGTCAAAAGCAGAGCTAGCGGTGTTCTATCGTACGGTTACACGATACCGAGGAAGGGGGAGCCCATCCGGGAAAGTATTCCCGGTTCCGGACATTTGTTAGACAGATGACCGGAGAGGGACGGTTGCATGTTCTGATAGCTAGGATCATCTGACAGGTATGTGGGTAGCTTATTCGGGTTCGTCTCGTCGTTCTGAGCAACTTTCATGTACAAAGTTTTTCGATCCGAGCTACGGATTATTTTATATGATTTTCTAAAGTTTTTATTAATTTCTGGAATTTATTTAATTATTAAATCAACATTATCCAGAACAGTGCGGGAATGACGTCAGCCTGATGAAAAGATGACATCAGCAGTCAACTCTGGCTGACCAGAGTCAAATCTGACAGGTGGGCCCCTCTGGGTCCCACTTGTCATACACAGTAACTTAATCCAGTGAGTTAATTAACTAAAAAGGGCTTAATTAGCACGTGGGCCCAGTTAGTCAGCGACACAGGCTTTAATTAGGATTTAATTAACTGCTATAGTGCACGGGCCCACGTGTCAGTGACATGTTTTAATCCAAACGTTATTTTTACAGGGGCCCCACATGTCAGCGGCTATTTAACTTAACTAAACACAGTTTAACCCTAATCTAAATAGCTAACATGCGGGCCCGGTGAACAGTGCCAGCCGACGTTTAAACGCCGGTGCCACAGCACGTGGCGGTGACTCGCCGGAACGTGCTACGGGCGGCCATTTGCGGCGGGGCTTGGTCCATTCGGACGGGCGCGAAGCCGCGCATCCAGTGGGGGCATCGGCCGGACGAAGGGGTCACCGGAGATGGCCGGACGACGAGCCAGGCGGCGGCGTAGCTACGGCCATAGTGAAAAACATGCGCGCGAGCTCGGAATCGAGCTCGGAAGAGAGGGGGAAGATGCGTGCGCTCACAGGGAACTCGTAGAGGGGGCCGGCGAGGCGTGGGGAGGTCAGCGTCGATCGAATCGACCGAAAGAAGCCGTCGGTGCTGAAGACGAAGGCGAGCTCGGGGAGGAGGTTGCGGTGCGTCCCGGCCCGGTGGAGTGCGGGGAGTCGAAGGAGGAGACGCCCACGGTGCTTCTAGACACGGAGATGGGACACGGGGGATGCGGTGATCGCGAGATCCCACGGGGGCGCGGCCATGGCGTACGGTGAGCTCGAGGGAGAGAGAAAAGAGGCGGTGGAGAGGGGAGGAGAGAGACCAGAGGGTTTAGTGGGGATCCAGGGGGCCCTTATCCACCCCCAGCGAACGGCGGGGCGCGGTGTCGAGCAGCAGAGGGGGGGGGCAGGGGTGAGCGCGCGCGCGGGGGCGGGCGCTGTGGAGACGACAGAGAGGGGGGTGAACGCACGAGGAGGGGGACGGCAGGCGGTGGGCTGGGTTCGGGGGTGAGGGGATAAAGGGGGAGTGGGGGGTGGGCTTGGCCGGTTGGGCACTTGCCCAATTGGGCCGGTGGGCTGCTGGGCCGGAGCCCAGTGGGGGGGGGGGGTTGCTTTCCCCTTTTTTTTACTTTTTCTTTTTTATATTATTTATTTTCCTTTTCTGTTTTCTCTTTTATTTTTATTCCAAAAGACTTTTGTAAAATATGAGACTTGCTCCATTATTTACAGTGCATTATCTGTCACTGCTAGAAATTGGTTTGGGGTCCATATCTTTTTGTTTGGATTTTATTTAAATTGAAAAAGGATTAAATAGTGTTATGTTGCTGCTGTTCCTTGTTGCTCGAGTCCTATTACAATTCCAACTAATGTTGCAATCATTTTTATAAATGCTATGGGAATATTTGCAACATGAGGCACATTTTAGTTTTCCAGTTTGAACAACTTTTATTTTCCACTTTAGTTTAAATTTGAAGTTGACTTAGGAGTTGAAATGCAATATGATGCAACTGATGTTTAGGCACTGATAATCATGATGTCGTGGCATAATCAAAATGGAATTACTGTGGCTAACCACTGGGGGTGTTACAAATCTCCTCTACTAACAAGAATTCTCGTCCCGAGAATTAAGAAGTAGAAGGAAAAAGTTCGGGGTATTCCGCTCGAAGTTTATCCTCGCGTTCCCAAGTGGCTTCATCTTCAGTATGATTTGACCACTGCACTTTGAGGAACTTGGTAACCTTCTGACGGGTCCGACATTCAGCTTCATCGAGAATGCGGATTGGGTGCTCCTTATATGAAAGATCATCATGCAATTCGAGCATTTCGTGATCCACAGCTCGGTGCGGAGATTCCTTGAAGCATTGACGAAGTTGCGACACATGAAAGACGTCGTGGACATGAGAGAATTGCGGCGGCAATTCCAATTTATATGCCACCTGACCACGTCTAGCAACAATGCGAAAAGGACCAATGTAGCGCGGAGCTAACTTGCCCTTGATTCCAAAATGGTGAGTGCCCTTCATAGGAGTGACACGAAGATAAGCTTGATCACCAGGTTGATAAATCAAACCCCATCGTTTGCGATCATAGTTGCTCTTCTGACGGTCCTGAGCCGCCTTGAGATTTTCCCGGACAATTCGGACTTGCTCTTCGGCGTGTTGAATAATTTCCGGTCCCACGAGCGGTCGTTCCCCAGTTTCTGACCAATTCAGAGGGGTTCGACACTTACGTCCATATAGTACTTCGAAGGGAGCCATTTTCAGACTAGCTTGATAGCTGTTGTTATAAGAGAACTCGGCATACGGGAGAGATTCTTCCCACTTCTTGCCGAACGAAATAACACAAGCTCGCAGCATGTCTTCAAGCACTTGGTTGACTCGTTCAACTTGGCCTTGGGATTGAGGATGATAAGCTGAACTCCAGGTGATATGAGTTCCCATAGCTGTTTGGAAACTTTCCCAGAACTTTGAAGTGAAAAGGCCGCCACAATCCGAACTAATCTCTTTCGGAATGCCGTGGAGTGAAACAATTCTGGAGATATACAACTCTGCTAACTGACTGGCAGTGATAGTCTCTTTGACAGGCAGAAAGTGTGCAACCTTAGAGAGTTGGTCGACGACGACAAGAATAGCATCGTGACCCTTTTGTGACCTGGGAAGTCCTGTAATGAAATCCATTTGCACTTTATCCCATTTCCATAAAGGAATAGGTAATGGTTGCAGAATTCCAGCAGGCTTCTGATGTTCTGCTTTAACACGATGACACACATCACATTCAGCGACGTATCGAGCAATGTCCTGCTTCATTCTAGACCACCAGTACCTTTGACGGAGATCACGATACATTTTGGTACTACCTGGATGAATAGACAGCGGGGTATCATGTGCCTCCTTCATGACTTTGTCAGTCATAAGCTCGAAGCGAGGTACGACAATACGGCTTCTGAAATACAAGGTTCCATCTTCAGACAGCGAGAAATCCCTGTACTTTTCAAGGTGAAGATTTTCCTTCATCAGATCAACTTCAGCATCTTTAGCTTGCGCATTCTTAACAGCTTTCTCAAGATCTGGTTGTATCACAAGGTTATTAAGAGAACCCTGTGGAACAATAAGCAGATTCAGCTTGCACAGTTCTTCATAAAGATGAGGTTGAGCTCGCCTAACCATGAGGTTATCGCAATAGGACTTGCTGCTTAAGGCATCAGCCATCACGTTAGCCTTGCCAGGGGTATAAGAAATACCCAAATCATAGTCTGCAATGGCCTCCATCCATCTTTGCTGACGGAGGTTTAGAGATGGTTGAGTGAACAAGTACTTCAGACTTTTATGATCCGTGTAGATCTCGCAACGATTACCGAGGAGGTAATGTCGCCACAACTGCAGTGCATACATGACAGCAGCTAGTTCTAGATCATGTACCGGATAATTCTCTTCATGTGGGCGCAACTGACGAGAGCCATAGGCAATCACTTTGCGCTCTTGCATTAGGATACAGCCTAATCCTTCACGGGATGCGTCACAATAAATCACAAAGTTTTTGCGGGTATCTGGAGGAGATAGTACTGGGGCAGATGTTAGCTTGTCCTTGAGTGTTTGAAAACTTTCCTGACATTTTTCTGTCCATTCAAACTTAACGCCTTTGTGAAGCAGATCAGTCAAAGGCTTAGCAATCTTGGAAAAATTCTCGACAAATCGACGGCAATAGCTTGCAAGACCGAGAAAACTTCTGACTTGCTTGACATTCTTTGGAGGAGTCCAGTCAAGAATAGCCTGAACTCGTTCTGGGTTAACGGCAATGCGTGGGCAGGTAGTCAAAGAGATTGACGATGATAATACAGATCTGCGAGGGGCAAGGATGGCATTGCCGTTCATGAATTCAATTAACATCTCGGAAGAACTCACAATGTTGATGCTGAACACGACACATTTTTCCGGGAGATTTCCAAAAGTGTCAAATGACGGTGTGTGAGGTATATGATAACTTGGAAAGAAAAGGTTAAACAACCCAATGGAGAGGAAATGATTATCAGAATAGTCAGATCAATGCTAAGGAATAAGCACAGATATCCAGCTCTCCGGGTGGACGAGATTTGCGAGATCCTAATGTTGGAGTTAGTAAAATCATTTAACCCGAATGGAAGAGAGATCAGAGTCCCAGAGTAAAGACGAGAAGTAAAAGATCCTACTACCACCCAATTGGCGACGTGGGCCCGTAAGCCACACAGCCAAGTTAGTAAATTAGTTTTTGGTTACTAGACTCAACTTCGGCCAAGGAATTGGAAAGGGGGGTTCCTACAGTCAGTCGGCTCTGATACCAACTTGTGACGCCCCCGGCCTAATCGTGCACTAATCATACACGCAAATGCACACGATCAAGCCTAAGGACTCACGGGAAGATATCACAACACAACTCTAAACATAAATAAAGTCATACAAGCTTTATATTACAAGCCAGGGGCCTCGAGGGCTCGAATACATAAGCTTGCGAACAAGCATCAGCGGAAGCAACAGATATCTGAGTACAGATATAAAAGGAAACACAGAAAGGCCTTAAGAAGGCGAGACAAAAGAAAACACTACGATCGAAAGGCGTAGGCCTCCTGCCTGGGAACCTCCGATCCTACTCCTGGTCGACGGCAAGCTCGAGGTAAAAACCATCTCGGGGTAGTAGTAGCGATCGCCGGCGCATCTGTCTCAGGGGCTCCGTCCTCTGGTCACGACAAACTGATATGGGGAGAAAAGGAGAGCAAAGCAACCGTGAGTACTCAGAAGTACTCAGCAAGCAAGGATCTACACTACATATGCAACATTTTCAAGGTAAGGCTGTATATGTGGACTGGGCTGCAGGAATGCCAGAATAGAGAGGAAAGCCTAGTCCTATCGAAGACTAGCATCTTCAGCGGTCTTGCAGCAATAGAAGAGAACAGAACATATCACTATAATGTAGCAGTATCATTTAGTCTCAACCTCACCCAGAGATCCTTTCTCGACTCCCTGCGAGAAAGCGATCCCAGAGCCATACAGTCATCAACCTCGTCCTGAGATCCCTTCTCGACTCCCTGCGAGAAGCAATCCTAGAGCCATATATCCAGGTCTCATCTCAAGTTCTAGCTGTATCGATCGGGATACAACTCCGAGTGTCCGTTACCGAGGATCCGGCTATGCATAGATTAGTTCTTCCCTGCAGGGGTGCACCAACTTACCCACCACGCTCGCTTAACTCCGGTCGGACACACTTTTCCGGGTCATGCCCGACCTCGGTCAAACGACACACCGTAGCCTTACCTAAAGCTCAGCAGAGAGGTCCCCGCCGGTCTACATCCTAAGCACTCAGGGGTCTTGGGCCATCGCCCTGTGCACTCTGGGTCGTTGCGAGCAGGGTGGATACCAGCGCCAACGGCACGATCCGACCCGGCCACAATGCTAAACTGGACGTCTGACAGAACTGTCGGCTGATACTACGATGCAGAACGCCCATACTATGCCCACGTGGTGGTTAGTGCTATCGGGCCAGAGGCCCACTCAGATCAAATATCCAAACCGTAGTACCTAGGGCTTGCGGTCACGAGCAGAGACTCACGAAAGATGTGACCCCGTCGCCCCGTCTCGAGGACTTGCGGCAAGGGCTAAGAATGCCCGGCCACGCCTCATATCCAACACTCGGGCACCATACAGGCAACCCGCCTTCACAACACACGCCTCTCAGGCGCACGCGGGTACCCCTCAGGGTCGACCCGCCTATCCAAGTAACAGTGTAAAATTATCTGTGTGTCTTTAACATCGGGGGAATCCGAGGTGTCACCCTCGTAGGATTCCTACTCGATGTAATCGTCAAGGTGAACTCGGAGGAATCACCCTCGCTGGGTTCACACTTGAGGTGTTGTATGACGGTGTCGTTATCGGAAGCGGTGAAGGAGGAATCACCCTCGATGACCACGTCCGAGTAGCTACTCTACAGAGTTAACATCAGAAGTGCTACAAGAGGTTTCACCCTCGGCACTCGATAGTAACGCTGCAGCGTCGTTACAACTAAGGGCGGTGGTGTGCGGTGTCGGAGCCTGGTCTTCAATCCCGTTGATCGGGTCTTCGGATTATCCAGCGGGGCAGTCGGGATAAGTGGGGTCACTGATAGGTCTCTACCCAGCCTATACTAAGCAGTTTTAGGATATGCAGGTATTTATCAACAGTAGGTGACAATAAACAGGCTATGCATCAGAATAGGTAAAGCAGTAGCAGCAGCAATTCTAATGCAAGCATGAGAAATTAGAATAGGCGATATCGGTATGCTCAAGGGAGGGGCTTGCCTGGTTGCTCGACGGCAAGGGCAAGGTTGTCAGGGGTCGTCGGACTCCGGAGCTGCGTCGGTCTCGGGGACGACGTCGGTGTCAGGGTCTACCGAGAGAGAAGAGGGAGAGGAAACAGTATAAATACACAGTAAACAAGTGCATGACAGGTCAAAAGCAGAGCTAGCGGTGTTCTATCGTACGGTTACACGATACCGAGGAAGGGGGAGCCCATCCGGGAAAGTATTCCCGGTTCCGGACATTTGTTAGACAGATGACCGGAGAGGGACGGTTGCATGTTCTGATAGCTAGGATCATCTGACAGGTATGTGGGTAGCGTATTCGGGTTCGTCTCGTCGTTCTGAGCAACTTTCATGTACAAAGTTTTTCGATCCGAGCTACGGATTATTTTATATGATTTTCTAAAGTTTTTATTAATTTCTGGAATTTATTTAATTATTAAATCAACATTATCCAGAATAGTGCGGGAATGACGCCAGCCTGATGAAAAGATGACATCAGCAGTCAACTCTGGCTGACCAGAGTCAAATCTGACAGGTGGGCCCCTCTGGGTCCCACTTGTCATACACAGTAACTTAATCCAGTGAGTTAATTAACTAAAAAGGGCTTAATTAGCACGTGGGCCCAGTTAGTCAGCGACACAGGCTTTAATTAGGATTTAATTAACTGCTATAGTGCACGGGCCCACGTGTCAGTGACATGTTTTAATCCAAACGTTATTTTTACAGGGGCCCCACATGTCAGCGGCTATTTAACTTAACTAAACACAGTTTAACCCTAATCTAAATAGCTAACATGCGGGCCCGGTGAACAGTGCCAGCCGACGTTTAAACGCCGGTGCCACAGCACGCGGCGGTGACTCGCCGGAACGTGCTACGGGCGGCCATTTGCGGCGGGGCTTGGTCCATTCGGACGGGCGCGAAGCTGCGCATCCAGTGGGGGCATCGGCCGGACGAAGGGGTCACCGGAGATGGCCGGACGACGAGCCAGGCGGCGGCGCAGCTACGGCCATAGTGAAAAACATGCGCGCGAGCTCGAAATCGAGCTCGGAAGAGAGGGGGAAGATGCGTGCGCTCACAGGGAACTCGTAGAGGGGGCCGGCGAGGCGTGGGGAGGTCGGCGTCGATCGAATCGACCGGAAGAAGCCGTCGGTGCTGAAGACGAAGGCGAGCTCGGGGAGGAGGTTGCGGTGCGTCCCGGCCCGGTGGAGTGCGGGGAGTCAAAGGAGGAGACGCCCACGGTGCTTCTAGACACGGAGATGGGACACGGGGGATGCGGTGATCGCGAGATCCCACGGGGGCGCGGCCATGGTGTACGGTGAGCTCGAGGGAGAGAGAAAAGAGGCGGTGGAGAGGGGAGGAGAGAGACCAGAGGGTTTAGTGGACCAGGGGGGCCCTATTCCACCCCCAGCGAACGGCGGGCGCGTGGTCGAGCAGCAGAGGGGGGGGGGGCAGGGGTGAGCGCGCGCGCGGGGGCGCTGTGGAGACGACAGAGGGGGGGGTGCAGCACGAGAGGGGGACGGCAGGCGGTGGGCTGGGGTTCGGGGGTGAGGGGATAAAGGGGGAGTGGGGGTGGGCTTGGCCGGTTGGGCACTTGCCCAATTGGGCCGGTGGCCTGCTGGGCCGGAGCCCAGTGGGGGGGGTTGCTTTCCCCTTTTTTTTACTTTTTCTTTTTTTTTATATTATTTATTTTCCTTTTCTGTTTTCTCTTTTATTTTTATTCCAAAAGACTTTTGTAAAATATGAGACTTGCTCCATTATTTACAGTGCATTATCTGTCACTGCTAGAAATTGGTTTGGGGTCCATATCTTTTTGTTTGGATTTTATTTAAATTGAAAAAGGATTAAATAGTGTTATGTTGCTGCTGTTCCTTGTTGCTCGAGTCCTATTACAATTCCAACTAATGTTGCAATCATTTTTATAAATGCTATGGGAATATTTGCAACATGAGGCACATTTTAGTTTTCCAGTTTGAACAACTTTTATTTTCCACTTTAGTTTAAATTTGAAGTTGACTTAGGAGTTGAAATGCAATATGATGCAACTGATGTTTAGGCACTGATAATCATGATGTCGTGGCATAATCAAAATGGAATTACTGTGGCTAACCACTGGGGGTGTTACATTCTTAAACACCAACTTGCTTCCGTTCTTGATTTGTTTCTCTAAGCAACGTTTTTCTTCGAGATTCCTCAATTGTGTGGATTTTCAATCTATACAACTCTGGAACCTAAGTCAAAGAATGCTTAGTGAAATTCCTCAAGACACCCCTGGTCAAATTCCTCAAACTTGATACTTTTGAAAAACTTCTGAGAACGCATATGACCTCTCCAAATTCTTCGCACCTATATTCTGTTCATAGGTACACATGTCCGCTGCTGAATCTCTAGGTTCTCATCAACTTAACTCATTTGCAGCGTTCCTTGAAGAAAAATTGCATACCTCGTCAGAAAATTCGATTGTTCAAAATCCTCAAGTGAAGAAATGGCTGATGGTAAAAGACCTCAGAAGGGAGGAAAGAGGCCAGAGACAAATACTGCTTTTGAGATCCCTGAAGATATCTATGCAGGGTACTGTACTCCTGATGAAGCAACTCATGGCAAAGAGACTAAGAATGAGCGCAAAGTGCGCATTCAGAAGATTGAGAGGAGATGGGCAAGAGAATGGAGGGAGTATCGATATGTGACTCCAAAGTACATGAAGAAATTCGCTGTTAACCCTCCATGTCCAAGACCTCCATTGGCTCCAGGCCAAGAAGCTGATCCCACAAGCATCAGAAGAGGTGAGGAATTTCCCAAGGAGTGGGCTAAGCGTCAAGCCAAGCTGGCCAAAATGGCTAAGGAGGTAGTGAAGAAATTCAATGAAGATTCTGTTGCTGCCGCTGCTGAGGCCTCTGCTAGCAAGCCTAAGAAGGCTATGACAAAGAAACCAGTTGTCAAGACAAGTTCCTCAGCTGCAATGCCCTCACGGCCAAGCTCTTCAATGCCCTCACGGCCAAGCTCTTCAATGCCCTCACGGCCTGATCCTCTAGCAACTTCTTCAAATGCAGCTCCAACTCCCTCAGTTGGAAAATCCTCAGCTGCTCCTACAAAGTCCTCAGC
Organism: Thinopyrum elongatum; assembly: GCA_011799875.1. Classification (NCBI taxonomy): domain Eukaryota; kingdom Viridiplantae; phylum Streptophyta; class Magnoliopsida; order Poales; family Poaceae; genus Thinopyrum; species Thinopyrum elongatum. The sequence goes on from CM022299.1 coordinate 18,588,070, forward strand.
ACCTGTGCATCTTGCCACGTGCCAAAGGACTACTGGAATCTCAATTGCTTCAGGAGCCTCTGCAAGTTCCTCAACTCCACCTCAGTCTTCAACAGCTCTGACCTTGCTGAAGAAAAAGGCCACTGCTGGACGAGGCACAAGGCCAAGTCCTCACAAGAAGCAGGTCGCCTTTCAGGTTCCGTCAAGCGAAGACGAAGCTGATGATGAAGAATTAGCTGAGATCATCAGAGATCGACAACAAAGGGCCGCTTGTGCCAAAGGCAGTGCTGTGCCCCTCATGCTGGATCCAAGGAAGATCCTTGATTTCATTGATCTATGGCACAAGAACCCTAACACACCTTTGCCTAAATTAAACCTCACTCCTGGTCAAAGTCACATGTTGACGGCCTTCATTACTGAAGAAAAATGGAAATTTGAAAAGGCCAGGCAGGTGAAGAAGGCTCAGTACAAGAAGGAGCATTTTCTGATGAAAAATGTTGTGAAAATGTCTCCTGAAGAACTTGTGACTATGCAGGCTGAGATCAAAGCACTCTGTGATGAATTTAACGCATACCGTGCAGATTGGCTAGGTGCCAAAGTCAGATTCATCAGAATGGCAAAGGGATTCACTCCAAATGTTGCAGCTTCATCGCAACCCGAAATTCCTCAGACTGAAACATTTGCTCAGCCTACTGATGAACATGCAAGCACAGCTGATGAAAATCAGACTGTTAAAGAAAATGAAAGCACCAGGGCTGATGAAGAAATTCCAGTCTCTGAAGAAAATGCCAGGGCAACCTCCAATGTTGCGCCTGAAGAGCAATCCAGGCCAGTTGATGCATCTGCTACTACGCCTGAGGAATCTGAACAAGCCAAGGCAACTGCATCAGTTGTGCCTGAAGAAATTCAACCAATTTCATCTGCTCCTCCTGCAAAGTCATCACAGATGAAAGATGTCCACCTTCCTTCTGCATCAGAAGCGAAGAAGACCAAAGCCGCAGACAAGGTTGCGGTGAAGAAAAGGAAAGCATCAGCATCTTCAGTCTTCAGCTCCCAAGAAAGTGAAGACTTTAACGAGCTCAACTAAAAACCCAATTGATGTTGTTCCAATATCAAGCATGCCATCAAAGGAGATTGTTCCCTTTGGTGAGGAATATGTCATACCTGATGACGGTGATAAAGAAAATCCTTCTACTGCTTCGTCAGAGTAGTTGGATGAAGACATTGAAGTGGATGATATCCCTTCAACTCCGCTGGTATCATCGCCCATGCCTCAGTTCACAGCTGAAGAGGCAGGCGTCGAAGAAATTGATGAAGAAGATGAGGATGTGGATATTGGGTCTACAACTCCTATTCTGAATGATGAATTTTGGGAAAGTCATCACCCCAATTCACCTCTGACAACCCCACTACATCAAGTTCCTCAGTCCCTTGTGCCAACTGAAGAAAGTCATACGGGCTCTGATGGACCTCAATCTTCACTTCAATCTATTCCTGAAGAAGTTCCAGCCGCTAGTGCTGAAGAAATGGAGGACAAGGCTGCTGCTGATACAGCTACTGAAATTCCTCAGCCTGTGGCTCCAGAGGTTGTGCATCAAGAGGCTGTGAAGACTTCAACTGTAAATCTTCAGCCCAAGCCACAGGTCCTCATACCAAGAAGCAGAAGTTCAAGGCTGATGACTTCTTTACTGAGCATCAATTCTTCACTGACTACAATCCTTATGACTCTGCTCGACTTCGTCGCAAGCGTTTCTGGACGGCCAGTCAAATGAATTTCTATTCCTCACTGTTGTTTGATAAAGACAAGATCTTTGCACATGAGCAAATTCCTCATGTGGATATGGAGTCTCTTCCGTGCTTCACCCCTGTCCTTAGTGTTCTTCATGACGCTGGGCTGCTCAACTTCTGCACCGACATCTGCGATTGGAACGAAGAACTTATTCTTCAATTCTACACCACACTGCATATCACTGGAAATGTTGAAGATGTAAATTCATGGGTGCTAGACTGGATGAACGAAAATACTCATTTCAAAGCACCGGCCTCTGAATTGCTTCACGCCGTCCCAGTCAGTCCTCACACTGAAGGTGCTAGGCTCATCTATGAGGAACCTGAACTCTCAAATCATTTGATGCAAGTACTGATGAAGCCTTTGAAGGCTGGCCAAATTCCAAGGACCACATTCCTCGTCAAGGAATTGCTTTATGTGCCAAGGACTGTTTATCGCATATTCACAAAAACCCTCAGTCCAATCAAGGGACACAACTCTGATGACGAAGAAGTTGTTGGCATAATGAAGAATCTGTTGTTCAATATCATTCATGGTATTCCTATCAACTACCACGATTTCTTCATGAGGACTTTGGCCAATGCTGCTCTGTCACCTTTTGAGTTGAAGCCTTATGCTCCCTGGATCATGAAATTCATCAGATCAAGGTCTTCAATTCATTATAAGGCTGACTTTCAAAATCATCTCAGCTACTTGCCTCCTATTGAAGTCCTCAAACGGACTATTTCCTCAGCTGATGAGAAGGGCAAGGCTGCAGTTATTGATGAAGGCACTCATCCACTGGATGGACAGTTTCGCAAAGCTGCATCCTATTCCACCAATGATGACTCTGCAACACAAGATTCCGCCGCCAAAGCTTCAGAACAAAATCCTCAAGCCACAGCTCCGCGTGTGATGACTGATCGTGAACTTCTCCTTAGTCTTCATTAGAAAGTTGATCGAAATCACAAGTGGGTCAAGCGTCAATTTGGTGCAATTCTTCAGAACATGATAGTCACTCAAAATACTGTGAAGAAGAATCACTACTATATGCATGAAGTCTTTGACCGCACTTGGGCTATTCTGTCGAATCTTTATAGTGCTGAAGATCTCAAGGAGATGGGCTTCCAACAGGACTTTGACTGGTCTCAGACACCTTCGAAGAAGTTCAAGAAGGTCAAAGTTCCTCAGCTTGTCGCCAGTTCATATTCTTCATCGCGCGAGACGGATGAAGCTGAAGACTTGAATGACACCGCGGCAGGCCCTACTCCAACGGACGACCCCAACAACGCTGGCGCTCCTCCATCGACATCATGATGATATTCTTCAGGGGCGTTAGTCCTCATTTTTCGTCCCTTTTGGTCATTCGATGACAAAGGGGGAGAACTTTGAGTTAGTCTTCAAGCGGGTCTATATATATGGGTGTTTTTTTGTTAAGTTACAACTCTTGCTCTGATGAGTTGTAAACTTAAGTCCTATGGTGCTCTGACTCTTCTGAACTGCTTTTCTGCATGCTTATTCCTCAAAGTACCTTACTGCACGCATGCTGAATTTGTCAGACACCATAGTTCATCATGCATTTCAAATTCTTCATATCATATGTTAAATGCGTGTATGAATTACAAGATATAGGGGGAGATCTCCATGATATTACTCTTCAATGTGCATTTGCTACTCAAAGCAAATTCCTCAAATATGCACATCTTCAGGGGAGTTCTTCTATATCTTGCAATCAAATTCCTCAATATCAGTATTTACACTTCATATGTTTATCCCCGTTGAAAACTTATCCTATATTGTCATCAATCACCAAAAAGGGGGAGATTGTAAGTGCATCTAGTGCCCCTTAGTGATTTTGGTGTATTGAAGTCTTATAGGTTAAGGGACTAATGCATTTGTGAGTGTACACAGGTTCTATAAGTCTATGAGGAGTTTGATATTTACGATGAAAGTCGACCCCTAAAAATGAATGTCTTCAGTTGAAGACTTTGGTTTTCTTGAAGACTTTGAAAGTGAGGAAATTGGTGTGACCTTGAAGACTTGATATTCATGCGAGGATTATGAAGCGTGAAGACTTTTGTTTTCGTAGTTTTATTTTCTTCTTCTTGAGTCATAGGAAACACCGTACTGTTAAAGGGGGTCGAGGTAAAACTAAGGAAAAGTTTCCAAGTGATGCTCATCTCAAAATCCTACACCTTCCCAATCCTTTCGAGTGAAGCCATTGGAAATCTCATACAGTTCAGTCAATTTCTTCAGTGACAGAGACGAAGTTCTTCTGTTCTCTGAAGAATTTGTTCTGACTGAGGAGTTAGGAATTCGCCAGTGTGGATTGCCTACAAGTGAGGAACATGATAGCCCTGAGGAATTTGAGAGCTCAAATTTCCGACCATTGTTGTGCTATGCGCCAGCTGTCCAAATATCCTACCCACCTAACGGTCATATCATTGAAGGGCATTTATGTCTTATCATGTCGGGCTGCTCTCTAGGCTATAAATAGCCGCCCCCTACAACCACTAGCTGGTTGGCTGCTCTGAGAGAAACTGACACTTGTCATTGAGAGCATCCCATCCTCCGAGGACTTTGAGCGAAAATCATCAAGTGAGGAAAAACCCAAAAAACCCAAACTCCTACAAACCCAAAGTGATTGAGCATCACTGAAGAGATTGTTCCTATGTGGAACCGACACTTGTTACCTTTGAGGACTGTGCATCCTCCAGACGGTTAGGTGTTATGGTCTAGAGCAACCAAGAGAAATTGTGGATCGCCGAGTGACCAAGTCTGTGAAGGTTTGGAAGTCACCTGTGAAGACTTACCACGAGTGATTGGGCGAGGTCTGTGTGACCTTAGCTCAAGGAGAATACGGTGAGGACTGTGTGTCCTCAGGTTTAAATACCTAGCCGCTCCAACCAGACGTACAACTGTCACAGCAGTTGGAACTGGTCTACCAAATCATTGTCTTCACCAAGCTACTGGTTCTATTTCCTCAACCCTTTCATTTCCTTGGATACTTGTTGTGTACTTGATCGTTACTGTTTGAAGACTTTGACTGAAGACTTTCTCAATTTCCTCAATCCTATTTCTTCAGTCACTTAGTCTTCAGCCTGCTTATCCTGTGTATCACGCTACTTGTACTCTTGCCTATTTCTTTTCATCATGATGACTGTGCTTATGCCATGTTATGTATGCATCTGAGTACTTATTCCGCTGCTAAGTAGTTCGTTGCTTAGGAATTTCCTCACCTTGAAATTCCTCAGTGACGAATTTGTAAAAATCGCCTATTCACCCCCCTCTAGTCGATATAACGCACTTTCAGTGGTAGTGGTAGATGAGGACGTTATGGCGCACGCACAAATGGGCGACAACAACCTTCTGATCATGCCCGGCACGACCGGTGGTGAACTCGAGGTCGAAGACGACCACTTGGTACTTGTCCTCAGCAAGCAACCGCTCCATAGTTTGGATGGAGCTCTCCACCGAGACCGGCTCGTTCGTGTACACCACAGAGAGGTCCTTCCCCCTCACGTGGGTGTCCACTACGTGATGCGTGGTCAACTCCCCCCTCCCCGTTTGTCGTCGTCGGCCGCTAGGAGTGCCATTGGAGCCACGGGGAGCGCCATTGGAACCGCTGGATATCCTCTCTGTATGTGTCGTCGTGGGTGTGCTTATTATGTCTTGTGGCGTGAAAGATGAAGGTAAATGGCCACGGGAATAAATGGGAGGCGGGCGGCCTGGATTCTCGGCACGTCCGCATGGTAGTTTTTGCAACGGGTAACTGCATCGTGGCACCGCGCCCGGTGCAACCGCATGCATAATGGCAGCACGATCGTACGTGATCGTGCGCCGGCCCCAAACACTGGCAGCGCACGTGGAGGGACGCGAGAGCAGAGCGCACGGCGAGACGCGAGTAGAGCGCGTTGCAACTGCCTCAACCGCGAGCAACCACACGCATAGAGCAGTTGAACACGTAGGGAATGGTCGTCTACAAGCCGGTCGGTAGTTGCGAGCCAGCGGCATGATGTGAAACTAGGTCGCGTTCCACATCACACGGTGGTCGAACAATCATTCACGACACTGCGTGGAGAGCAGCCGTGTGCTACTACCTCCGTCTTGGTCTATTAGTCCCCTTTATATTTTGTGCCATATTTTCACCTTAAATTTAACTAACAAAATGTTAACTCATGTTATAAAAATAATATAATTGTAAACTATGTTCAAATACAAATCCAACGATATAATCTTTGGCGACATGCATTCGTTTTTTAAATCTCTAGTCAAAATTTGGCACAAAAAATACAAAGAGGACTTATAAACCAGGACGGAGGTAGTAGGTAATTAAATCGCAAACATTTTTTTTATTAACCGTATGTGTACGTGTCATTTCGTCCTTCTCTCGCACATCTTGTCACCCCGCTGCCACAGACCGCTTTGAGCGCAAGCTTGAGCAGTGCGCAGGCGTTCTTTTGGTCAAACGATGGCTCGAAGTGGCGCCAATGAATCGTCGGTGAGCCCGTTCCCGCGCAACCGCACAGGTTCCCGCGCATAGCCGCGCAAGCTTCTCGCCCGACTCGGCGAAATCCCCTAAAATCCCAATGCTTACCGGCCTGCTATATAAACCCTCACGGCCGGCGAGTCCTGCGTCACATTTTCCCCTCCCTCCCTATAGCTTATCTCGTCTGCTTCTCCCACAATCGCCAATGGCACCGGTCCGTCGTCGTCGCTCAGCCACTTCCCTGTCATCAGAGGATAGCTCCAGCTGGGAGGCTACACTGTGGCGGCAGCGCAGTCCCTGATGTAGTGTAGTGCGCGTGCCGTCCCTGTTGGGTGTGCGCGCAACACCCACCACACACTCCGCCGCCGCTGCCCATCGGCAGCTGTTGCCGGCCGCCGTTGCCGCCACCCCACCGTCTTCCGCCATGGCCGCCATACCACTGTCGAAAGCCAGGGCCATCGCCTGCTCCGCCACCGCGGCCCGAAGGCGGGAGGTGGCCGTCGTGACCGTCACCCCACTGTCGGCCATTGTGGCCATCACCCGCTCCACCACCGCGGCCCGAAGGCGGGAGGTGGCGGTCGTGGCCTCCACCCCACCGTCGGCCGCCGTGGCTGCCAGGCCACCATCGACCGCCGGGGTCATCACCCGCTCCGCCACCGCCGCCCGAAGGTGGGAGGTGGAGGTGGAGCCCCGCATGTGCGTCAGTGATACGTCCATTTTGCATCATGTTTACCTACTGATATTTACTATGTTTTTATGCATAATAATGCTTTTTGGAGTAATTCTAATGCCTTTTCTCTCATAATATGCAAGGTTTACACAAAGAGGGAGAATACCGGCAGCTGGAATTCTGGACCGGGAAAAGCTACGTCAGAGTTACCTATTCTGCACATCTCCAAATGAGCTGAAACTTTACGAAGAATTATTTTGGAATAAAAGAAAAATACTGGAGCAAATAACTACCGGAGGAGGCCCACCAGGTGGGCACAACCCACCTGGGTGCGTCAGGCTCCCCAGGCGCGCCCTGGTGGGTTGTGCCCTCCTCGGCCCACCTCTGGTGCCCCTCTTCTGGTATATAAGTAATTTAACCTAGAAACAAAAATAAGGAGAGGACTTTCGGGACGAAGCGCCGCCGTCTCGAGGCGGAACTTGGGCAGAAGCATTTTTGCCCTCCGGCGGAGCGATTCCGCCGGGGGATCTTCCCTCCCGGAGGGGGAAATCATCGTCATCATCATCACCAACAACTCTCCCATCTTGGGGAGGGCAATCTCCATCAACATCTTCAACAGCACCATCTCCTCTCAAACCCTAGTTCATCTCTTGTGTTCAATCTTTGTACCGGAACCTCAGATTGGTACCTGTGGGTGACTAATAGTGTTGATTACATCTTGTAGTTGATTACTATATGGTTTATTTGGTGGAAGATTATATGTTCAGATCCATTATGCTATTTAATACCCCTCTGATCTTGAGCATGATTATCATTTGTGAGTAGTTACTTTTGTTCTTGAGGTCACGGGAGAAATCTCGTTGCAAGTAATCATGTGAACTTGATATGTGTTCGATATTTTGATGGTATGTATGTTGTGATTCCCTTAGAGGTGTCATGTGAACATCGACTACATGACACTTAACCATATTTGGGCCTAAGGGAATGCATTGTGGAGTAGTTATTAAATGATGGGTTGCTAGAGTGACAGAAGCTTAAACCCTAGTTTATGCGCTATTCCGTAAGGGACCGATTTGGATCCAAAAGTTTAATGCTATGGTTAGATTTTATCTTAATACTTTTCTCGTAGTTGCGGATGCTTGCGAGGGGGTTAATCATAAGTAGGAGGTTTGTTCAAGTAAGAACAGCACCTAAGCACCGGTCCACCCACATATCAAATTATCAAAGTAGCAAACACAAATCAAACCAACATGATGAAAGTGACTAGATGAAACTCCCGTGTACCCTCAAGAATGCTTTGCTTATCATAAGAGACCGTTTTGGCATGTCCTTTGCCAGAAAAGGATTAGGCTACCTTGCTGCATATTATTTACCGTTACCGTTACTTCCTCATTACAAATTATCTTGCTATCAAACTATCTGTTACCGACAATTTCAGTGCTTGCAGAGAATACCTTGCTGAAAACCACTTGTCATTTCCTTCTGCTCCTCGTTGGGTTCGACACTCTTACTTATCGAAAGGACTACGATTGATCCCCTATACTTGTGGGTCATCAAGGCTCTTTTCTGGCACCGTTGCCGGGGAGTGAAGCGCTCTTGGTAAGTGGAAATTGGTAAGGAAAAATTATTACTACGTGCTAAAATTTATTGTCACTTGTTACTATGGAGAACAATCCTTTGAGGGGTTTCTTCGGGGTATCTTCACCTCGAACGGAACCACAATTAGTTGCCCCTCAACCTACTGCACCTACTGAAAATATTGGTTATGAAATTCCTTCGGGTATGATAGAACAACTGCTAGCTAATCCTTATGTAGGAGATGGAACCGAACATCCTGATATGCACTTAATATATGTAGATGAAATTTGTGGATTATTTAAGCTTGTAGGTTTACCCGGAGATGAAGCTAAGAAGAAGGTTTTCCCTTTATCTTTGAAGGGAAAAGCATTGGCATGGTATAGGCTATGCGATGATATTGGATCTTGGAATTGGAATCGATTGAAATTGGAATTTCACCCAAAAAATTATCCTATGCATCTAGTTCATCGTGATCGGAATTATATATATAATTTTTGGCCTCGTGAAGGAGAAAGTATCGCTCTAGCTTGGGGGAGGCTTAAGTCAATGTTATATTCATGCCCCAATCATGAGCTCTCAAGAGAAATTATTATTCAGAATTTTTATGCTCGGCTTTCTCATGACGATCGATCCATGCTCGATACTTCTTGTGCTGGTTCTTTTATGAAGACGACTATTGAATTCAGGTGGGATCTTTTAGAAAGAATTAAATGCAACTCTGAAGATTGGGAACTCGACGAAGGTAAAGAGTCGGGTATTAAGCTTAAGTTTGATTGTGTTAAATCCTTTATGAATACCGATGCCTTTCACAAGTTTAACACTAAATATGGACTTGACTCTGAGATAGTAGCCTCTTTCTGTGAATCATTTGCTACTCATGTTGATCTCCCTAAGGAGAAGTGATTTAAATATCATCCACCTATTAAAGAAGAAACTAAAGAACCTGTTGTGGTTAAAGATGAAACTATCATTTACAATGTTGATCCAGTTGTTCCTACTGCTTGTATTGAAAAAACCACCTTTCCCTGTTAGGATAAAGGAACATGCTAAGGTTTCAACTGTGGTTCGCAAAAGTGATATTAGAGCACCTAAACCATCGGAACAAATCAAAGTAGAACCTAGTATTGCTATGGTTAAAGATCTCTTGGTAGAAAATATAGATGGGCATGTTATTTACTTCTGTGATGAAGTTGCTAGAATTGCTAAACCCGATGAGAAAGATAAACATAGACCTGTGGTTGGCATGCCTGTTGTCTCAGTCAAAATAGGAGATCACGTTATCATGGTTTATGTGATTTAGGTGCTAGCGTGAGTGCTATTCCTTTTACCTTATACCAAGAAATTATGAATGATATAGCACCCGCTGAAATAGAAGACATAGATGTTACTATTAAACTTGCTAATAGAGACACCATCACACCACTTGGGATTGTTAGAGATGTTGAAGTCATGTGTGGGAAAATAAAATACCCTACTAATTTTCTTGTTCTTGGTTCCCCACAAGATGACTTTTGTCCCATTATCTTTGGTAGACCTTTCTTGAACACCGTTAATGCTAAAATAGATTGTGAGAAGAAAACCGTCGGTGTTAGTTTTGGGGATGAGTCTCATGAGTTTAATTTTTCTAAGTTTAGTAGAAAACATCATAAGAAAGAATTACCTAGTAAGGATGGAATAATTGGTCTTGCTTCTATTGCAGTGCCTCCTACTGATCCACTAGAACAATATTTGCTAGACCACAAAAATGATATGCAAATGCATGAAAGAAATGAAATAGATAAAATATTCTTTGAACAATGACCTCTGCTTAAACACAATTTGCCTATCAAAACTCTAGGAGGTCCTCCTCCACCTAAGGGTGACCCTGTGTTTGAATTAAAACAATTGCTAGACACTTTAAAATATGCTTATCTTGATGAGAAAAAGATATATCCTCTTATTATTAGTGCTAACCTTTCAGAACATGAAGAAGAAAGATTATTGAAAATTCTGAAGAAGCACTGAGCTGCTATTGGGTATACTCTTGATGATCTTAAGGGCATTAGTCCCACTCTATGTCAGCACAAGATTAATATGGAACCTGATGCTAAACCCGTTGTTGATCATCAATGACGTTTGAATCCTAAAATGAAAGAAGTGGTAAGAACTAAAATATTAAAGCTTCTGGAAGCAGGTATAATCTATCTCATAGCTGATAGTGGATGGGTAAGTCCCGTTCATTGTGTCCCTAAGAAGGGAGGTATTACTGTTGTTCCTAATGATAAAAATGAACTCATTCCACAAAGAATTGTCACTGGCAATAGAATGGTAATTGATTTTAGAAAATTAAATAAAGCAACTAGAAAAAGATCATTACCCTTTGCCTTTCATTGATCAAATGCTAGAAAGACTATCTAAGCACACACACACTTTTGCTTTCTTGATGGATATTCTGGTTTTTCTCAAATACCTGTTTCACAACCTGATCAAGAGAAAACCACCTTTACTTGTCCTTTTGGAACTTATGCTTATAGACGTATGCCTTTTGGTTTATGCAATGCACCTGCCACCTTTCAAATATGTATGACTGCTATATTCTCTGATTTTTGTGAAAAGATTGTTGAGGTTTTCATGGATGACTTTTCCGTTTACGGAACTTCTTTTGATGATTGCTTAAGCAACCTTGATCATGTTTTGCAGAGATGTGAGCAAACTAATCTTGTCTTGAATTGGGAGAAGTGCCACTTTATGGTTAATGAAGGTATTGTCTTGGGGCATAAAATTTCTGAATGAGGTATTGAGGTGGATAAAGCTAAAGTTGATGCAATTGAGAAAATGCCATGTCCTAAAGATATTAAAGGTATTCGTAGTTTCCTCGGTCATGCTGGTTTCTATAGAAGGTTTATAAAAGACTTCTTTAAAATTTCTAGGCCTCTTACAAATCTTTTACAAAAGGATGTTCCGTTTGTTTTTTATGATGATTGTGTAGAAGCCTTTGAAACACTCAAGAAAGCCTTAGCTTCTGCACCTATAGTACAACCACTTGATTGGAACTTGCCTTTTGAAATTATGTGTGATGCTAGTGATTATGTTGTTGGTGTTGTTCTAGGACAAAGAGTTGATAAAAAATTAAACGTTATCCATTATGCTAGTAAAACTCTAGACAGTGCTCAACGAAATTATGCTACTACTGAAAAAGAATTTTTAGCAGTTATGTTTGCTTGTGATAAATTCAGATCTTATATTGTTGATTCTAAAGTGACTGTTCACACCGATCATGCTGCTATAAAATATCTTATGGAAAAGAAAGATGCTAAACCTAGACTCATTAGGTGGGTTCTTTTATTACAAGAATTTGATTTACATATCACTGATAGAAAAGGAGCTGATAACCCCGTAGCTGATAACTTGTCTAGGTTAGAAAATATTCTTGATGACCCACAACCTATTAATGATAGTTTTCCTGATGAGCACCTAGTTGCAGTAAATATTTCTCATAACACTCCTTGGTATGCTGACTATGCTAATTATATTGTTGCTAAATATGTACCACCTAGTTTCACATACCAACAAAAGAAAAAAATTCTTCTATGATTTAAGACATTACTTTTGGGATGATCCACATCTTTACAAAGAAGGAGTTGATGGTATTATTAGATGTTGTGTACCTGAGCATGAACAGGAACAAATCCTACAGAAATGTCACTCCGAAGCTTATGGAGGACATCATGCGGGAGATAGAACTGCTCACAAGGTATTGCAATCTGGTTTTTATTGGCCTACTCTCTTCAAGGATTCCCGTAAGTTTGTTTTATCTTGTGATAAATGTCAAAGAATTGGTAATATTGGTAAGCGTCAGGAAATGCCTATGAATTATTCTCTTGCTGTTGAACCATTTGATGTTTGGGGTTTTGATTACATGGGACCTTTTCCTTCCTCTAATGGGTATACGCATATTTTGGTTGCTGTTGATTATGTTACTAAGTGGGTAGAAGCTATTCCAACTAGTAGTGTTGATCACAACACCTCTATTAAAATGCTTAAGGAAGTTATTTTCCCAAGGTTTGGAGTCCCAAGATATTTAATGACTGATGGTGGTTCACACTTTATTCATGGTGCTTTCCGTAAAATGCTTGCTAAGTATGATGTTAACCATAGAATTGCATCATCCTATCATCATCAGTCTAGTGGTCAAGTTGAACTTAGCAATAGAGAAATAAAATTAATTTTATAAAAAACTGTCAATAGGTCCCGAAAGAATTGGTCTAAGATAGATGACGCACTTTGGGCTTACAGAACAGCTTATAAAAATCCTATGGGTATGTCTCCTTATAAGATGGTTTATGGAAAAGCTTGTCATTTGCCTCTTGAGTTAGAAAATAAAGCATATTGGGCAATAAAAGAACTCAACTATGATTTCAAACTTGCTGGTGAAAAGAGGTTATTTGATATCAGGTCATTAGATGAACGGAGAACCCAAGCTTATGAAAATGCCAAATTATTTAAAGAAAAAGTTAAAAGATGGCATGATAAAAGAATCCAAAAGCGTGAGTTCAAAGTGGGTGAATATGACCTTTTGTACAATTCTCGTTTCAGATTCTTTGTAGTAAAACTTCTCTCCAAATGGGAAGGACCTTATGTTATCGAAGAAGTTTACCGTTCTGGAGCTATCAAAATAAATAATGCCGAAGGTACTAACCCGAAGGTTGTCAATGGGCAAAGAATTAAACACTATATCTCAGGTACGCCTATTAATGTTGAAAGCAATATTATTCAAACCATGACACCGGAGGAACACATAAAAGAAACCTTCCGGAACACTCCAAAATCATGAAAAAAGAGGAGGTACATGATACGGTAAGTAAACGGACTCCGAAAAATCCGCAAAATATTTTCTGTCAGTTTTGGAATATTACAAAAATTAGGAAAATAAGAAACAACCAGGAAGGCAACCCTGGTGGGCACAAGACACCAGGGCGAGCCTGGCGCGCCCAGGTGGGTTGTGCCCACCTCGGGTACCTTCCGGACTCCGTTTTTCTCCCGTTTGCTTGTTTCCCAAGATAAAAAAACCTTTATATACCCCCCGAATCTAGTGACCACCGTATCACGGAGAAATCTTCTGTTCTTCTTTCTTGCTATTTTCTGACAGATCCAGACGCCATGGCCGCTTCGAGCTCCTCCAAGGACAAGTTCTTCGAGAACGTCATCAACCCGTATTTGCGGGAGGTGATGCAACACCCTCAAGCCATCGAGATGCGTGAGGGGGTGCTCCACATCCGCGACGTCCATGGTCCCAAGGGGACGGGGACCGTGGATGCCAGGCTCGAAGCTATGGAGTAGGAGGTCTTCAAGTGCAAGGGGATGGTGGAACGTGGACTCAATGCCAATCACCTCATGATCGCGGACTACACCCGTGATCTCAAGGTCGATGGCAAATCCATGAAGGACATCGTCTTCACCTTCAACGAGCAAATCAACTTTCTGCAAAGCCAAATCTATGATCTCCAAAACCAAGTCTTTGAATACGAGGCAAGGTTTAAAGGTATGAGTTTGGCTGCCAGTTGCAGGACTCGTGAGACTCACTCCTCCTCTTATGATGGTGAGCCTTTGCCATGGAAACCTGAAGATAAGAGCGCTACTACCTCATCACCACCACCACCTTCTTCATCACCAAATGTAGGGGCCGTTTTTTCGGGACATAAACTCCTAGGAAATGACCCTTATGTCATCACCAGCCCCAGGATTACTGTTGCTGGTGGACATTTCCTTGATACAGAATTCCAAGCAATTACAAGAATCTGAGTACAAGACCGTAAAGGTCCAACAAAAATACCAAGGATCTCTAGTGGTGGATGACAGAAGCGACTCGTGGATCTCCAATGTTGATGGGACTCCATTCCCACAGGAACAGCTGACTCGGATAACTCCTATCTCGTGTGGCTGCTATCCTCGAATCCTAGGTTGCGGGGTGTCTTCGTAGTTCTCCTCTCTGGATCATGATCTGGCCAAGAAAATAGCCAGGGACAAGCCAGTGAGTGCGTTTGAATGTACTCGCAAACATGATGAACAAAAGATATACCGTATGCATATGGTCAAGAGGAGTTAAATGATATGCAGGTGCTGACTGAAAATTTAAGCATGGCATGATAAATATTCACACGGTGCGGAAGGATAAATAAATCATGTTAGTAGTAAATCAAGAAAATGAAATGGGACATTGGGCGTTGGACCGCCCGAGGGATTCCAAGAAAAATTCCAAGCGGGTGTCTGAAAGCGACGCCTCGAGAGGTCTTGAAAAGAAATGCCAAACGGGTGTCTAAAAGCGACGCCTCGAGAGGTCTTGAAAATACATGCCATAGTCGGGTGTCTGAAGCGATGCCTCATAAAGGGCTTATCTGAAAGTACAACCCAAGTATCCAGGTGGACTAGCCATCCCAAGTGATACTTAGAAAAGAAAAGAAAACACAATGAGTATCTCAGGTAGTCTAGCCATCCCAAGAGATACTCATGGTTGCACATAAGAGGAAAAGGTTAGTCCACAATATTATTCATGTCACTAATAATATTCACAATGGCACCAGTAATGACAATAATTATCCTGCAAAATGAATCATGATCAATTTACTTATTTCCTCTGGAGACTGACACTAAGACCAACACTTGACCAACCCAGACTGTAGTCCTTAACCGTTGATACGGCTATTCGAATAGGTATAACTCTGCAGAGGGTGTACTCTTTACCCACGTGTATAGGATTTCTTTAGCCAACACCGAGACGCTGACTAATTCGTGTTACGGCCTTTGGGTCGAAAACACACCTGACCAGCACACACCAGTTTTAACTCACCGAAGCCAGGAATCACCCAAGGCAATGATAGAGTAAGACTCTAAGTGGGAAGGCCTCATTCAACGACCTCCAATAGCATGGGATTACAATACTTATACCGCACGCAACTAGGGGTGCTACCCCTCTTCAGTCTCAACTGAAGACACCCATGCCCCCGGACCAAGTGACATGCCTACCATGGGCCAATGGTATCTTTCACTATGGCCTCTCTGTATGGTGTGTGCATGGAAAGGGGTTAACAACTTACTTAACCGTACCCTACCTGTGGCAGGGACAAGTGGTAGCACGTTTCAAGTATGGGGGTTACTGGAACAAGACTCGATCTACGGTTGACTCAGGAGGTTTATAATTTCCTGCAATGATTAGCACAACATATTTCCTTAGTGGTACCCAACAGGGTCACCACCTGCCATGTCCCAACATGCCCTCACTGCTCATTCTCGTCACAACGAGATTTCAGTCTCACAGTCACTCTTCTCGTGACTGATTCTTTCCTGCAGATTAGCCTGGACCAACACAGGCACATATGGCACGTGAAAATAACCATACTCACATATACCTCATGAAGATAAAATATCGTTAAGGGAAATCATGCATATGTATGACTAGTGATATGCAAGTTCTACATGAATTTATCATATTCATAATTCAATTATGCTCGCAAACAAACAACTATGAATTCACCATATCATGTGTTCAAGATGCTTGCCTTGAGCATGCAGAAGGGTTGGGTGCACTCCAAAAGTTTGTAAAAATAATCTTCCCTCCATTTTCCTATTTTTGAAATAATGACATTACCACACAATTCCAAAACAGTACATACAAGTTGTTTGGAAATTTTTGAAACAAATACTAAAATAAACTAGATGAAATTTGAGAAATAACAAAAAAAGAATCAAATCATTTGGAGTCCATAAGATTTTCCTATGGATTTATTAAGCTGGAATAATTAAGGAAATGGACTATTTAATAGATCCACTAGAGAAAGAGTTTAGGAAAAATGTTCACCTAGGCTAGACGATACGTCTTCGTCGTATCTACTTTTCCTAATGCTTTTCCTCTTGTTTTGGACTCTAATTTGCATGATTTGAATGAAACTAAACCGGACTGACGCTGTTTTCAGCAGAACTACCATGGTGTTGTTTTTGAGCAGAAATAAAAGTTCTCGAATTGGAACGAAACTTTGTGAGGAATTTTTATACAATAAAAGATAATTTCTGGAGCCAAGAACCACCGGAGGGGGGCACCTGGGTGGGCACAACCCACCAGGGTGCGCCCCCCCCCCCCTCCAGGCGCGCCCAGGTGGGTTGTCCCCACCTGGTGGCCCCGCAGACCTCAACCCTGATACTATAAAATCACATTTTCGGAGAAAAAAATTAGGGAGGAAGAATTATCGCGTTTCATGAGACAGAGCTGCCGCCACCTCTTGTTCTTCATCGGGAGGCCAAATCTGGAGTCCGTTTGGGGCTCCGGAGAGGGGGATCTTCGATTTTCATCATCACCAACCCTTCTCCATCGCTAATTCCATGATGCTCCCCACCGGGAGTGAGTAATTCCTTCATAGGCTCGCTGGTCAGTGAGGAGTTGGATGAGATTCATCATGTAATTGAGTTAGTTTTGTTAGGGCTTGATCCCTAGTATCCATTATGTTCTGAGATTGATGTTGCTATGACTTTGCCATGCTTAATGCTTGTCACTTTGGGCCCGGGTGCCATGATTTCAGATCTGAACCGTTTATGTTATCACCATTATATCTACGTTCTAGATCCAATCTTGCAAGTTATAGTCACCTACTACGTGTTATGATCCGCCAACCCCGGAGTGACAGAAGTCGGGACACTTCCCGGTGATGACCGTAGTTTGAGGAGTTCATGTATTCACTATGTGTTAATGCTTTGTTCCGGTTCTCTATTAAAAGGAGGCTGCTACTTCTTGAGCTTGCGTTGGTTTTTCCCTTGAAGAGGAAAGGGTGATGCAGCAAAGTAGAGATAAGTATTTCTCTCAGTTAGAGAACCAAGGTATCAATCCAGTAGGACACAACACACAAATCACCAATACCTGCACAAACAATCAAACAACTTGCACCCAACATGAAAAAGGGGTTGTCAATCCCTTCATGGTTACTTGCAAAAGTGGGATCTGATAAAGATAGATGAAACTAAACAAAAGATAAAGTAAATATTTTTGGGTTTTTTGGTTTATAGGTCGGAAAGTAAAAGATTGCAAAATAGTAGATCGTAAACTTATATGATGGAAAATAGTAGATCAGAAACTTATATGATGGAAAATAGTAGATCAAAAACTTATATGATGGAAAATAGACCCGGGGGCATAGGTTTCACTAGAGGCTTCTCTCAAGATAGCAAATAATATGGTGGGTGAACAAATTACTGTCGAGCAATTGATAGAAAAGCGCAAAGTTATGACGATATCTAAGGCAATGATTATGAAATATAGGCATCACATCTGTGTCAAGTAGACCGAAATGATTCTGCATCTACTACTATTACTCCACACATTGACCGACTCCTGCCTGCATCTAGAGTATTAAGTTCATGAAGAACAGAGTAACGCATTAAGTAAGATGACATGATGTAGAGGAATAAACTCAAACAATATGATGTAAACCCCATCTTTTTATCCTCGATGGCAATAATACAATACGTGCCTTGCTGCCCCTACTGTCACTGGGAAAGGACACCGCAAGATTGAACCCAAAGCTAAGCACTTCTCCCATTGCAAGAAAAACCAATCTAGTTGGCCAAACCAAACCGATAATTCGAAGAGAATTACAAAGATATCAAATCATGCATAAAAGAATTTAGAGAAGATTCAAATAATATTCATAGATAAGCTGATCATAAATCCACAATTCATTGGATCTCGACAAACACACCGCAAAAGAAGATTACATCGGATAGATCTCCAAGAACATCGAGGAGAACATGGTATTGAGAATCAAAGAGAGAGAAGAAGCCATCTAGCTACTAGCTATGGACCCGTAGGTCTGTGGTAAACTACTCATGCTTCATCGGAAGGGCAATAGAGTTGATGTAGAAGCCCTCCGTGATCGAATCCCCCTCTGGCAGGATGCCGGAAAAGGCCCCAAGATGGGATCTCATGGGTATAGAAGGTTGCGGCGGTGGAAAAGTGTTTTCGTGGATGCCTCTGGTGGTTTGGGAGTATATGTGAATATATAGGTGGAAGAATTAGGTCAGGGGAGTCATGAGGGGCCCACAAGGCAGGGGGCATGCCCTACCCCCTGGGCGTGTCCTCCCCCTTGTGGCCGCCTCGTGGCTCTTCCGACTTGATCTCCAAGTCTCCTGGGTGTCTTCTAGTCCAAGAAAAATCATCGCGAAGGTTTTATTCCGTTTGGACTCCGTTTGCTATTCCTTTTCTGCGAAACTCAAAAACAAGGAAAAAACAGAAACTGGCACTGGGCTCTAGGTTAATAGGTTAGTCCCAAAAATAATATAAAATAGCATATAAAACATCCAAAACAGATAATATAATAGCATGGAACAATCAAAAATTATAGATACGTTGGAGACGTATCAAGCATCCCCAAGCTTAATTCCTGCTCGTCCTCGAGTAGGTAAATGATAAAAACAGAATTTTTGATGTGGAATGCTACCTAACATATTTATCCATGTATTTTTTTCTTTATTGTGGCATGAATGTTCAGATCCATAAGATTCAAAACAAAAGTTTAATATTGACATAAAAACAATTATACTTCAAGCATACTAACAAGGTAATTATGTCTTCTCAAAATAACACGGCCAAAGAAAGCTTATCCCTACAAAATCATATAGTCTGGCTATGCTCCATCTTCATCACACAAAATATTTAAATCATGCACAACCCCGATGACAAGCCAAGCAATTGTTTCATACTTTTGATGTTCTCAAACCTTTTCAACTTTCACGCAATACATGAGCGTGAGCCATGGACATAGCACTATAGGTGGAATAGAATATGGTGGTTGTGGAGAAGACAAAAGAAGGAGATAGTCTCACATCAACTAGGCGTATCAACGGGCTATGTAGATGCCCATCAATAGATATCAATGTGAGTGAGTAGGGATTGCCATGCAACGGATGCACTAGAGCTATAAGTTTATGAAGCTCAAATGAAAACTAAGTGGGTGTGCATCCAACTTGCTTGCTCATGAAGACCTAGGGCAATTTGAGGAAGCCCATCATTGGAATATACTAGCCAAGTTCTATAATGAAAAATCCCCACTAGTATATGAAAGTGACAACATAGGAGAATCTCTATCATGAAGATCATGGTGCTACTTTGAGGCACAAGTGTGGAAAAAGGATAGTAACATTGCCCCTTCTCTCTTTTTCTTTTTCTTTTGTTTGGCTTCTTTGGCCTCTCTTTTATTTTTTTCCTCACATGGGACAATGCTCTAATAATGAAGATCATCACACTTTTATTTACTTACAACTCAAAAATTACAACTTGATACTTAGAACAAAATATGACTCTATGTGAATGCCTCAGGCGGTGTACCGGGATGTGCAATGACTCAAGAGTGACATGTATGAAAGAATTATGAAAGGTGGCTTTGCCACAAATACGATGTCAACTACATGATCATGCAAAGCAATATGACAATGATGGAATGTGTCATAATAAAATAGAATGGTGGAAAGTTGCATGGCAATATATCTCGGAATGGCTATGGAAATGCCATAATAGGTAGGTATGGTGGCTGTTTTGAGGAAGGTATATGGTGGGTGTATGGTACCGGCGAAGGTTGCACGGCACTAGAGAGGCTAGCAATGGTGGAAGGGTGAGAGTGCGTATAATCCATGGACTCAACATTAGTCATAAAGAACTCACATACTTATTGCAAAAATCTATTAGTCATCGAAACAAAGTACTACGCGCATGCTCCTAGGGGGATAGATTGGTAGGAAAAGACCATCGCTCGTCCTCGACCGCCACTCATAAGGAAGACAATCAAAAAAATACCTCATGCTCCAACTTCGTTACATAACGGTTCACCATGCGTGCATGCTACGGGAATCACAAACTTTAACACAAGTATTTCTCCAATCCACAATTACTCACTAGCATGACTCTAATATCACCATCTTTATATCTCAAAACAATCATAAGGAATCTAACTTCTCATAGTATTCAATGCACTTTATATGAAAGTTTTTATTATATCCCTCTTGGATGCCTATCATATTAGGACTACATTTATAACCAAAGCAAATTACCATGCTGTTTAGGGACTCTCAAATTAATATAAGTGAAGCATGAGAGTTCAACAATTTCTATAAAATAAAGCCACCGCCGTGCTCTAAAAAGATATAAGTGAAGCACTAGAGCAAAATTTCCTAGCTCAAAAGATATAAGTGAAGCACATAGAGTATTCTAATAAATCACGATTCATGCGTGTCCCTCTCAAAAGGTGTGTACAGAAAGGATGATTGTGGCAAACTAAAAAGCAAAGACTCATATCATACAAGACGCTCCAAGCAAAACACATGTCATGTGGTGAATAAAAATATAGCCTCAAGTAAAGTTACCGATAGACGAAGACGAAAGAGGGGATGCCTTCCGGGGCATCCCCAAGCTTAGGCTCTTGGTTATCCTTGAATATTACCTTGGGGTGCCTTGGGCATCCCCAAGCTTAGGCTCTTGCCACTCCTTATTCCATAGTCCATCAAATCCTTACCCAAAACTTGAAAACTTCACAACACAAAACTCAACAGAAAATCTCATAAGCTCCGTTAGTATAAGAAAATAAATCACCACTTTTGGTACTGTTGTGAACTCATTATTTATTTATATTGGTGTAATATCTATTGTATTCCAACTTTTTCATGGTTCATACCCCCCGATACTACCCATAGATTCATCAAAATAAGCAAACAACACATAGAAAACAGAATCTATCAAAAACAGAACAGTCTGTAGTAATCTGTAACTCTCGAATACTTCTATAACTCCAAATATTCTAAAAAATTAGGAAAACCTGAGAAATTTGTTTATTAATCTTCTGCAAAATAATCAGTATTTTATCACACTTCTTTTAAAAATGAGAATTGTTTTCCTGAGCGCAAAAGTTTCTGTTTTTCAGCAAGATCAAATCAACTATCACCGTAAGCCATCCTAAAGGTCTTACTTGGCACAAACACTTGTTAAAACACAAAAACACATCTAACCAGAGGCTATATGAATTATTTATTCAAAAACAGAAAAGAAAAATATTGGGTTGTCTCCCAACAAGCGCTTTTCTTTAAAGCCTTTTAGCTAGGCATTGATAATTTTGATGACGCTCACATGAAAGATAGCAATTAAAACACAAGGAGAGCATCATAAA